>JACXIL010005363.1:0-402187 GCA_014737365.1 Bombus soroeensis
TTTCAAAACAAAGTACCATTTCCTTCTTCAACCAAATGTTTGTATATAATCATTTGAGTTCCAGCGTCTTTAGCTTTCGTATAAATTAATATGAATTAGTTAGTGTCAACGTAACGTAGACTTACGAAAGTATCGGAAGACTTTCTATGGAAAACTTTTATCGTTGTATTATGGGCGTTGCGTGAAATTTTTTGAAATTCCTTTAACGCTGTAAAAAGTCACGACTATAGTGATTTACGTACATAGAAGTTACGAGTTATTTATCGCCTACATACATTTTACGTAGTGAAAAACGTATAAATAGTAGGCTTGAACATACAATTGATGCTAAAGATGATCTCATTAAATATTAATATAGCGAATAATTGACTGTTCAAATACTTTGCTAATCTTTGCGAAACGAAGCTATTTTACAACAAATATCTTGTAACATTTATATACATTTCCAGATATGTTTCAAATTTTACCGATATAATCACGATGAATCTGTCGTGTCTCGTTACAGCCCCAATGACACTTCCAAATGTTTTGTATAATATAAGTATATGTGAAAAGTTTCTGGAAATGTTCGAGTACTTTCGGAAGTTGTATTCGTTAAATTATTCACAGAAGAAAATATTGTTCTATCAGAAATATTTTCTTGAATATTCTCTCTCTTATCGAATCACTCCACAATAACAGAGCAACAATTTTATATAATATATAAAATATATATATTATATATTAGTAGGAATTGAATTTGAAAATACGATTGTACATATTTGTTACGAATAAGGAATGACCGCGTTTGTCATTTCTCTGTTGATGTGTGAGCCACTTGTAAGTAGCAGCGTATCTCATGCACGCATTGTTCTATTGCATAAAAGTAGTTGTCAACGCAGATGTTATTTTATTGGTAGGCGGTTAGATGATCGCAGAAAAGGAGAAAAGAAAACATTCAATAAGATCTATTATAATGAAAAAACACGTGCAAGGGGAATCGGTTACAAAGCAAGCGTGCCGTTTTTCAATATGTATTGTAATAATTTCTATTTATCTGAACGTGCGGCTATTTATCTTGGTACGAAACGTCAGTTGGAAAATTTCATTCTGACGTATCTCTTCGGCTGGACAGTGATTGCCAATGTTAATGGAATTCCAGAAATATTGGTAATTGAATCGAAGTAAACTTTTGAAATCTTTGAGCGTCGTAAATTAAATATTTTCGAATGTTGAAAGTTCGAGGTTTCGGAGTTCGACAAATTTCTTTTCCAAATTTTTCTATTAGTAGATATTTTGGCTGTCTAAGTGGTAGGATTCTCTTAGTGTCTATGATTCATGTGATTACATAATCGTACAAAAATTTGTATAAAGCTTTTGACCAATTCCTGAAATTTTGAGGTCGCTTTCTTCATTGAAATCCCTAAAAAATATTACCCGCAATCATTTTAAGGAACTTGTGAATTTTTACTTCTATTGGAACATTCAAACAGTGACTGGAGTTTCTTTATACCATTTACTTTGCATGTTTAAAATATCTCGAACCATTTTTACAGTCGTTACTTTTTAGAGATCCTTGTCTGAACATTTTATTTGAGGCTCTTGATACTCTCGACAATTGGTTTATTTTATCCTACTTACTTTATTCTGTTTCGTTCTAACCATTTCGAATTGTGTCGTTCCAGCTCCGTTTCGTTCGCGCGATAACAAAAAAAAAAAAAAAAGAAAGAAAGATAGAAAGAAAATGGCTAGAAACGAAGGAAGAGATTCGTTGAAACAGCTGTGCGAAACGCGCAGCGAACTTTGGTATTAAAAGTACAGCCTCGTGAATATTGAACCGTTCAATTATCCTGACGACCGGACGCAACCACATCGCGCGAGTTCGTCAAACATTTGTTAAATTGAATCGGTTTGCAGCTACCGGGCTTTGCGAGAGTTTAATTTTTAACGCGGATGCAAATGTCGAGCGACTGACGATGCACGATATCACAATTAGAAAATACAAACAGGCGATATGAAGTTTTTCCGAGTTTGAATTTTGGCCGCGCTTATGTCGTGTCGACATGAAAATTGCGAGTTTGTTTGTGGAAGCAAAAATTGTGCACGGAGTGTCACAGAAGAGAAAGTCTAAAAGTTTAAAAATTTATAATACTTATTAACCCTTTGAGCGCTATGAACGCATATATGCGTTCTCACACAACCATTTAATTTAGGCTATGAACGCACGTATGCGTTCTCTCATAACCATTCAATTTAAACTATAAACGCATAGTTGCGTTCTCACATAACCATTCAATTTAGGCTAAAAGTGGCGTTAAAGTGGCGTGATAAAAAAGACATATGGATGTTATCCACCTCACATTCTGATGATTTCGTTGAAAGGAAGAAAATTAATTATCAAACTGGCAAACCAAAGCGAAAACCAAAGTGTGTAGCGACTACAATGCCTTTCGTAAAAAATACGCAGCCCACACTGTGCTTCTTCGTAAAAAGTGGCCAATCCATGGCGCACGCTTAACGTCGGACAACGCAGCGCTCATAGGGTACATATTGGGTTACATAATTTATACAGAGAGTTTCGATCATCTTAGATTCGTTAATTTCTTCGTTACTCTTATAAAATGTAACATACAAAAAGTTATGTCAAGATAAACAAAAAAGAGGACAACGAATATCGTGTTTCATGGTTTTCCTCTTACGAATTTATCTTCTTCGAGTTATCAGGACTAGCCATCTTCGTTAAGTGGGATTAATGCAGTGTATTAAAAGTATTATGTTTTTTAGACACCAATCGATGGATTTTTATTCCCTAGAAGAAGGATAAAATAATTTATCGGCCCAGATAATTTCTTCTTTAACTTCATATGTTGCTACTAATTCATTCAAGCGATTTCTTTAACCATAAATAATGGGAAAAACAGGAGCCAAGATGTGGATATTTAGCACGTCATTAACTTATTAAAACTTCAAATTCGACCATCAAGGTGTAAGTTAAAATTGCAATTTTGCGTGTAAGCAATGGACGTGAATATACGAGAGAACATGAGAATGCAGGATGCAACTATTAAAAGTTACAAATGATAGTTCGTAAAATCCTTGGAGCTAACCTAACCTTACGTGCAATATAACCTTCGTTGCGGGAGGATCTTTTGAAGGTTAGAGGTTGAGGCGAGGGCGTGTGGATACCTATGAGGTTCTTCGGATGGCTTCACATTATGCAAAAAGCCTTTGAAAGGCTGATGCAACCCGAGAAGAACAAGATTTGTAGAAAGAAAAAAAAGCCAAAAAAAGCAGCAACCTTGCGACGATCACCAACACGTGGTGGTACCGAAACACCCACGCAATCGTATCCACCTATGGAACACACCTAAACGCAGAACTACGTACGCACCCACACGAAGGTCTGAGTATATCATGAGTTGTTGCATAGAAAATGAGTATCGTAGCGTGACACGTGTACTTGACAAAGTGAAAAAATCGATTTTTCTGAATAAAGGAATCCGTGTGGAAGAAAATTATTCCATATTTTGGGTTTCCATTTTTTGCCATTGGGAATTTTACCGACCATTTTTCAGTCTAGCGAAAGCATAAAATGACTTGGAAAATTGATTTTCTTGAATAAAAGAATTTTAGAATGAAATTGCCGTATAGTTTCATTCCACCATTCAATAAAAAAAAAGTAAAGGTAAAAAGAAAAAGGCAAAATTGATATTGTTTAACGCAAATATACTTGACAAACTATAGAAATCGATTTTCTTTAATTTTCTTTAACAAAATTTGTATTTCATCGACAGCATTGTCCGCGTAAGAAAATTGTCAAATTCGATTACGAAGCGCTCTACCTGTCGTCAAACAAAAGTATTTTTCGCATAATAGAATTTCCAAACTCTATTTCGAAATGTTCTTCGTACTGTCAAATCGCCCGATTTCATTCCAAAGTACTTTCACATCACGAAATCGTCTTTCTATCATGAAATTTTCTTTCGAAATATTCGTCGTAACCAGTAACCTGAACTTTCATAATATACTGAAGAGTTGAACAATGTGGGTGCAGAATGCAATGAAATTAACAATAACAGGGGACTATAAATTGTCATCGACCGTGGAACTACATTAACGAAGAACTTCCAACGCAC
Source organism: Bombus soroeensis (assembly GCA_014737365.1). Lineage (NCBI taxonomy): Eukaryota > Metazoa > Arthropoda > Insecta > Hymenoptera > Apidae > Bombus > Bombus soroeensis. Next base: position 4,116 of record JACXIL010005363.1, read on the forward strand.
AGAGTTCGCCACTTGGAAATTTTATGTAGTTGCTCCGAATTGGAAGTTCGATAATTTGCATTGCGAAAATATGTTCTACAATCGAACCGTACCGTCAAAACCTCAAGTACCATTCCAAAGTATTTTCATATCATTAGATTGTCTTTTAGAAATATTCTTCGTGTCGCCAAATCGTCAAATTTCATTTAAACCTATTGTCTATGTCTAACAGCTGTCTAATCATATGTGTAAAATATAATAATATTCTCTTCATCATCAATTATTGAATTTCATTCCGAAGCATATTTTACCCACGATAATTCTATAATAATTCTACAATAATTCTGTAGTGAAAGAAATCGAAACTTTGAGATTAAATAGTCAATCATTCCGTAATTTCAGTTAACCTCACGCGCGATAATTTTCAAAGGAGCAATATGCTTAATATAACATAGAGGAGCACTCGATGGAAGAAGTTCCTTGAATCCAGCGAGGTCGTTAGTAATCTCCGAAGTCCTGAAACGTGTCTGTAACGCGTTTCAGGATATTCCTGGTCGGTTTCAATTCATAGGAGATCCTGTGACGAGCAGAGAAACGCTCGTGAGGGTGTTTTACCCCTGATGCTGGAAGGCTTTCAAGGATTCCAGCCACTCATCCAGGAGATCCGAAGAAGATAAAGAAAGCTTCGTATCCTCTGGTTGAGAATTAACCGAGCATCCCCCGATGAATCTCAGGAAATGCCAGAGTCGATTTCCTTTGCCTTTGAGTAAACCGTATCTCCCATCTGACTCCTTAGTGCTTGAATCTTGTTCCCTCGAGACTTCTTTTTGCAGCTTTATTAACGCGAACTTCGTTCGACTCTAAGCGTCACAGTGGAATCTTTTTGTTTCGTCGGATTCAAATAATAAAATAAATATTAGGTTGTCCGAAAGTGTCTTTCTTTTACAGACACGTCTTTTACAACGACGTATCTTATATAAACATGAAACCTAATCTGTCCGTAGTTGTGATCTTTATTTTGATATAACAAAATGGATCATACATAATTCGACAAAATAATATAAATTTCTTTATAAAACGAAAGAAACTTTTCGGATGACCTACTATTAACGTTTCATTGTATAAAGGAAGCAATAACTTTCAACTAGCGTTGCTTGCATTTCAATTGAATTGAGGCACGCTACTGTTCATAAGTATTACGTAAGTGAGTAAGTATATATTTTAATTGATTCATAACATTATTTAAATTATACCAAAAAATACAGATTCATAATATATCGATAATTGGAAGCAACATTTACTACGTTTTTAAGGAATTGGTACACTATAAATTGAAATTATTCATTAAAGGGCATGGTGATAATTCATTTTACTATTTGCAATGTATAGTTAGTTGTATGTACAGTTAATGTGAGTAACATGAAATGTTGTAGATATACGGAAACTGGTATCTAAACAGGCATAAATATCACACCAAACGATATCATTTTGTTCAACTTTTCAATTGCTTTACTAGGAACGATATAACAATGTACGTGTGACGTTAGTCTAACTTAAGTATATACCTTAAATTCTTGTATACAAGTCATGTCTTTCTTGAAGATACTGACATTTTTTAATTTCCATCTTAATCTTATCTCCGATATAAAGGAGTCAGCTATGAGTCGATTTATTTGTTTAGGATTCGTATGATAAATAAAACGTAATTTTTTTTAGGAATACGAAAGAAGTTTTGAATAATTTTGTTTCTAAGAGATTGGAACCTGAAGTATAATATTAAAAAACGCTGTATAAGAGAGGTTAAAAGATGTGTTTCATAAGCGAATAATTTGAGAAAGAGTGAATTTTAATGGGATATTCTGGTCTAGAAATTTGACAAAATTCGATTCTTTTTTCAGATTTTCAAAGCTTGAACCTTTAAGAATATGTCCTTAAAAGGATTTTTCAAAATTCAAATTATTTTCAGAGATATAGCTGTTTTAGTGACGCCGGAAGAAATGCCCCGGCCGGAACGAATCGAACAAAAAGCAAAAATCTGTGGCTGAGGGCACTTTTGATGAATTTGCCCATGAAAATCCTCCTCTGACGATGTATTGGAAGTTATAAAGCCAATCTATGAAAGTTTGTCTGCAAATACCTTATTAGAACGATGTTTGGGTTCCAAAACTGAGAATAGTAACGAATCGTTAAATTCTTCGATGTGGACTTTTGCTCCGAAACACATTCATGCAGGAAGGCCCACCATTGAAATTGCTACTTTTCTCGCTGTTAGTATTTTTAATGGAGGTTTTATACCCAAGGTTTTAAAAATACTGAACGTTATGGGAATCACGATTGGTCTATAAGCTTATGCATTTGCCGTTAAACGTTACAATAACCGGATTGAGAGCTCAGAAATACGAGAATCTAATGCTTCAAAGGAGGTCAGAACTACTCGCTTGGAAGAAAAAAGTGCGGGAAATGCTTTTTTTGAAGTGGAGGAAGGCCCAATGTATGGAGCAGGAATCGCAGATTGAAAAAATGTAAGTATAAAGTACCATTGTACGACTTATACTGCGCGTAACTTAACCCGAAACTTTAAACGCGTTTTTCTCGAAACTACTTTTTTCGAGTTGGCGTGCACGATATCTCAAGTTCTATTGAACTAATTTACTGGAAATTTTGTGTCAGTCTTCTCTATACACTTCTTTATCGTAGTAACAAGAATCATAACAAATTTTTAATTTTTACTATTTTTAAAAAATTTGGAAGGTAAAAATAAGTGGTAAAAACCTATCTCATTCAGATAGGCGCAATTTTGCGAAACAATTTTTTTTCAACTTTTTGTTAGTTCGGACAATAGCAGCATTCTTCTAGATTACTAATTTCTTTTTTTTTGTCTCAGATTACAAGTAGGCTTGCAATCGCAACGACCATCGCGCGCCATTTTTTTGACACCACCCACTTCATCAGCCTGTAACTTTTTGAATCTTTAATTTTTTCACTTTTTTTTCATGTATTCTTTAAACATTAACAAATATCTTGCAAAACATTTATAGTAAAAATATTGGTTGTTTTTTTTATTGGACCTAAAAAAACACCTAAAATTCATGCCTCTAGACCAGAATACCCCCTTAAGAAACGTATAATGCGAATGAAAGTTCGTACACTTAAGAAAACTACGAGTTTTTCGTATAATTGGTTATAATCAAATAATGAAAGAGAAAATAAATGAATGACAGACAATAAACGATTTAAGTAATTAATTTTACTTCTGAAACATTGAAATATCAATACAACGAGAAATAAATTCCTCCAATTAAAAATTTCCATTCCATTCGTGTACATAAATCTTTACGATGAAACTCCATGTAAAGACAGGAAAATACACAACGCGGAAACGTTTCGCAGATTGAAGAACATCGATTTCGCCAGAAATACGTCTATGGGTCGTATAGCGTTGCGTATTGCGCCGAAAGTTAAAAGCAAACAACTATTTGCAATCGCGCATCGAAACGTGCCCGTTCTCGTTTGTATCTTTTATTCCTTGATAATTTTCGTTCCAATTGCGAATCTCTTTCTGATAACGCGTCTACGTAACGTTCTATTATGGAGGGAAAGGTTGCCAGGTTAACCGATGATATAAGATCGAACCGGGCTATTCATTTTCAAACAAAAATTATCTTTCGTAATACCACGCAACGAGTACTATAGGGCCTCTGTAAACTTTCTATGATATTTTCCCCGTGGGGGGTTTCAGCGAGGCTATTACTCATTATTATCTCAATAACATAGGGAGAAAGAAAGGTTGAAGGAAAAAAGCACGAGGAAAAATGCTTGGCCGTGACAAAAAAGGGAATGAAAAATAGAACGAAAGATTCAAGGATATGGCGAGCCACGACGAAACTTTTCTCTCGCGTTTTTCTCATTTTTCAAGAACTGTTTCGTTCTTGGATAGTCTCGCTAATAGAAAAGTTCGCGAATTGTTTTCGACGATACACGTACCAACGCTGGAATATCGTCTTGAATAATGCGAGAAGAGTAAATAGTGGTTTTATGGTTTGTTCGAGTTTTAATAACCATACTGATCTTACTGGAAAGTTTTTCAGTCAGTTACAAAAGTCTGCGTACGCTTCTTAAATATAAAATATAACAGTGAGAATGTTAACTCCGTGAATTTCTTTGACACGTTAAAACGCATATCGTTAAAACGTAACGCAGTTTCTCTTAATATAATTCACTTTCACCTTTCCCATGTAATTTTATCCGCAAGATTTTTGTGAGTTAAACGCTTCAATTGTCTTAATTCTTTTTAAAAATGTATCTGTGATAGCTACATTGATGCGCGAGTATAAATAATTTTGTGATAAATTTGATAGGCGGACTTTCTCGACTAACTGCATATTCATTGACCTGGTAATTTTTATTATTCAGAAGGATAATAAAAACATGCCATTCTCTTAAACGTTTTTTTATAGTCATAGCAATTTTCGTAGAAATAAAGTGCTCATTCTTGGAAGAAAGCTTAAAAATTTCATTTCACTGCAACAGAAAGTTATCACGCAGAAAATAAGACAAGACAACTAAGATATGGTTAGTACCAACTGCAATAATAATAATCACAATGGATCTCAAAAATTGCCTTTTCATGTAGATCCATTAGCGCCGACAATTTTCATACTGATGTTAAGATACTGCGTTAATTAGGAAATTTAAGTAATTTGAGAAATATTACAAACACATCAATCATCCGCGATTATTATACAGAAGCCAGCATGACTATCCATAATAATAACTATTACAACCTCCGTAATTATCTCTCCTACAAACATTAATATAACAACATTCTTAACGACCACGTCGTAGAACGTGCAATTATAATATAACAACCACACCCACAAACCTCGATCACCATAGTATTTCTATCCGCCATGATCCTGGTTGGAAAGCAGCCGCCTCGCCCACAAACGCCGCCACTTCGTTAATCTCCAACCGTCACCCCCATTAAAGAATCCACCCCAAAACAGCTAGCGTTCCACAACCACGAATACATCCAACAGTAACAGAGTCACGGTCCCTTCGAAGAAATGCCCCGTTCGTTATCATACCAGCTTTGGAAACACCTATATCGCCCCTAATTTCTACGGTAACTTACCCCTTACGTGGAAACACGGCAAAGGGTGATCCACGGCAACACCAGGAAACGAAATCGTGACCACGGTTTCTATTTCTAGCGACGAATCACTATCCACAATTAACACGTAGCCACCTGTGTTTCTCGTGTAACATTTAGTTTGTCAGAAAAGTTTGTGTTTGGTTTCTGGTTTATGGGAGTTTCAGGGAGAATTTGTTTGTGAAGGTATTAGTGAAGCGAATGACTGAGAAGACACTGTATTTTTCTGTGTTACTGTACAAAGTGGAATATATTAACGTAAATGATGTCAGGGCCAACGAACGTTACAGCTGGATATCGGATGTCTATGTAAATTCATACTTTTATATAGTGGCAAGAGAAACAAGATTAAAATGCAACAATTTTATTTATCAATAATAGTATATCAATTCATCGGTTATGTATAATAATTGCATTATATTAATGGTGAGTTTATTATACCATACACTTGTTACCGTATTGAAAACAGTTATCTGTTTTATATTTATTCATAATCTAATTGTTCTTGTCAGTTATAATATTTTTTCTAAAATTGTGGTGCTCTTTATATTGCTTATACTTTATGCTTTCTTTTGTTCTCTACTGTAAATAAAATTAAGAATGTGGACGGTAGATAGAGATCATCCTCTAAATATTGTAATAAAAGTCCACTTTGGATACAGGGAGAAATTATTTACGTATTTCCAAGCTGTACGATAAATCGTTCATACTCTCGCAAAACAACAATACGATATTTAAATTATTCTCTTTTATACAAAGCAAAAATTCTGAAATAATGCTACGTCCGAATATTAATCTCACTGCATATGTATGCGATTGCAACTAAGAATGTAAGAAATTTTTTAAAAGGGAGGTAAAGAATAAAGAGAAAAACAGAATAGAGAGAAAGAAGGTGGATAGGGAAGAAAAAGGGGAAAGAGGAAGGCGAAGAAGCAAGAGAGCGGGAAGGAAAGAAATGTAAAAAGAGTGGTAAGGAAGGGGAAGAAGAGAAGAAAGAAAAGATGAAAGGGATGATAGGGTAAGCATGGAACGTAAAGCAGGGATAAAAGAAGAGAAGGAGAGAGAAGGCAGTAGAAAGTGCAGGAAGGGAAAAGAGTGAAAGAAGAAAGCAAGATAACAAAGAAAGGGATAAAAGGGCAAGGAAAAAGGGTAGATGGGCGTAGGCGGAAGAAACGGAAAAAGGGTTGTAATGCACAATTACGATTAATACAATTATTACATGTAGGATATCATCATAATCGTATTTTATAATTATAGCTATTACGCTGAACATCTTTAGTTAATTATATTGGCTTATTTTTAATACAGAGCATTTTTTTCTCAAGCTCAATTTTTCACACTAACTTTTACCGCGTTATATTAATGATATAACGTAAGAAAATGATTCGGATCAAATATTGCTTCGTAATTTAATATATTTTTAATTGCAATATGATTTGTTGCGTATGCTTTTTCTCTTAATAAAACAATTAACAAACATTTATAACACTATATTCAACTTTAGTTACTAAATTCTGAATGATTTTATACGCATATAAAATTAATCATTCCGTGTGCAACAATCAAATCAAGTAAAATCGTAGTATTAAGTCGAACCATGTTAGAAAGCCTCTGAAACTATTGAGCCACGCCCTGGTTGGTTGTTCGAGCGAGCAGCTTTCGATGCTTTAAATCAGACCTTTCCCTCTTCGTTCGAGACGTTTATTTCTCGTTTATTCTTAAGTCGTGAACTCGAATACGTAATCTTTTCAAATCTAATAAAACGTTTGAATGATGGTGATTTATGCGCTAGAAAATTATAAAAAATTAATTAAGAAAATTCATCTTATTTTTCCTGAATTTTTATATTTCAAAGAATTAGTTACCAGATATATATAACACTCGTAGACCATATAAATAAGTCACAAATTAATTATCCTACAAATATTATACAATGAAATACGTTAGCTTAGATTGAATGCATGACACAATTTCTAAAATATTTCAGCATATTGGTAGTTTTAAATACGAAAGAAAAGTCAATAGGTATGAATAATATTAAGATGTTCTGGTTTTGATGTATGTCTATGTATAGTAAGATAGAAAAATACAAAACAGCTTTTCTTCGTAAATAGACAACTTATTTATTCCTTCACACCGAAGCTTTATACTTTGATAGTATAAATACATTGCGTCGCATCATTGCAGTAACTGCTAGATGCTTGTTACATAGAAAATGTGGGTATATTTGCAAATGGTAACAATATATACTTAACATTAAAGTTAACAACGACTAAAATACTAAATTTCTACCGAAGAAATTGAAATCAACGATATATAAAAAAAAATATATATATAACGCGAAGAAAAAATAAATGCTTTTATGTATAATGTATACAAATGATTATTTAGGTTTTCCAAAATGCGCCGTTATACGTGTATAATATTTTTATAGAAAATGTTAAAGTAGATGTAGTAGAAGTACGGTTTAGTAGATGTACTGCTAAAAAGTAAGCGGTACGATAAACACAACATAACTTTACAGAACGAATTCGGCTAGTTGAAATGGCAAACGATATAAATGTCAGAAATATAGATTTTCAGTTTAAAATTAACATTAACAACTTTAGCTTCGTCTTACAATTGTTTTGGAAGTTAAAATAAATTATTCTGATATTTACAGCATTTAATTCTGTATTTGACATGAAATTTACATTCCTTTCCACCGTAGAAGTTGTTCTATTCGCGGCTTTTACAGTTAGCCACAAAAGTCTTTGTACAATCTACAGAAAGACCATTTCTATTAAAATAAAATACTGCAAGTTTTCACCGCAAAACTAGTATGTTTTATGCCAAAGCAATTACAGCTGCTGTTTTATTATTGCTTTATATATTAAAAAATAAATATATGACTATTAAGCTACGAATATATATTTATGCATGAAATTCATAGGTACATAGATGCACGAAAACATATGAAATATCTAAACTATAGTATTCGTTATAATATTTCACAAGTGAAACAAACCTCTGACCAGATTACTTATACTTAAGAGAATGCACTAAACATAAATAATTATTAGGGAGTTATTAAAATCTTTAACATATGAAGGTATCCAATGGAAAAGAGGCATCATATTTCACTATACCATAAAATGGGAAAAAAGGAAAATGTTTAGAAGGAATAGTTTCCTCAATAATATTCAACATGAAATTATTTCAACTGATAATTGAAATGTTTGTTATTATATATAATATTCGTATAATATATTATATGTAATATAATATTTATAATATTATATATAATTGTAATAATAATTATATATAATATTGTGAATATATTATATATCAACTAATAATTGAAATGTTTGTTATTATATATAATATTCATATAATATGTTATATATAATATTATGAATATGTTATTATAATATCATGAATATTATATATTATGAATATTGTATAATATTCATATAATATACATACCCAATTACGCAGTAATATGTTTCATTCAAACGAAAGTAATCTTTCAAAGTATACGAGAACTACCGTGGTTGATATATCGGTTACGTAATACTGAAAAGGAAGTACAAAACATAAGCTTGGATTTAGTTCCTCCATGGTCGGAGATCCACAGTGTTTCAAGTTAGTCCTTTACCCTCGACGTATTTTCGTGGTGGTTTTCAGACGTTGTTAGGATGATTCGAGGGCATGGTTCAGCAAGCACCTTTGATTTCTGGCATTGCAGGGTGTAATCTGTTGCACAAGGGAGCGACCGACGGTTGGGCGTCGCGTCCTAGCTCTGTGTGGTTTCCGTGCATAATGACGCTTTCGTGGATTATGGTCGTGACGCCGCTTCTCTCAACGAAATATTCTGGAAGCTGAATCGATCGCAGACGCGGCCGTGCTCTGTAGCCTGGCCTCGTGTGCACGTCGCCGAATCGGCTTGTCGGCTTTCTTCCTTCTACCCTGCCTTCCTTTCTTTTTCTTTTGGTCCATCGTTCTACTTTGCTCTCTATCGAAAATATAATTTTTGAAACTCGTTTCAATAAACTTCGCTTATACCTTAATTTTGTTTCCATTCGACCGAATTTTTGGATTTGTTCCTTTTTTCTCGACCGTTCAGAAACATGATTTCTTTTTTCATTTGATTCGTTTTGCTTTGGTTTCTATCGAAAACATAATGTTTAGAATTTTCTTCGTATATTTGTTTTTTTATAAATCCTCAATTCTCTTGGACTATTTAGAAACATGAGCTTCTTCTTTTTTCATTCGATTCATTTTACATTGCCTTTTATCGAAGATATAACTGTTAGAATTTTATTTGCTTATTTGTAGATACTGTTTCCATTCGTATATCAAATACTTAATTTCCTCGGACTGTGTGGAAACATCCTAAGCTTTTATATGATCGTGCCAGATAAAGCAAAATTAAAAATTGAATTTTAAAGGCTAATGTTTAATACCAAATAATAAATCCGTATGAATTAATTAGCTTCATTATTAATATTGTTATCAATACTATATTATTAATTATTAAGCAACTTTAGAAATAACAATAAATTCGGTGCTTTCCCTTTCATTTTGACATTAATTTCACGCGATTGTTTCAATAATCAACTAAGCATTCATCTTTCAATCCGGATCGTGACACGTTTTACTTCACACATTTTAATTAAATCGAGGATATTTATGAGATCTCGGGGTATTAAATTTTAATTAATTTTGAAAAACCCGACGTTTCAGGAAAATCAATAATACCTGCTGTTCTTTATTTTAACCGTACTACGACCAAATGGTCTGTAATTATCAGAAAGAAGCATTGAAAAACCAGACGAGACGTCGTGGCGTGCACAAATTATAATTATGAATTAACATTCTTTTGTGTCGACGAAACAAGAGCGAGGAACGTTTTTCACGCTGGCTCGTATACACATTTCATCGAGACGGTCTTAATTTCGCATTTTCTAGATTAAACTATCGTGTCGTGTACGATGGTGTAACACGAACCAACGAAAATAAACGCGTTTCCCACACGCAGTAGAATATGCCCCTCATATGTCAGACACGCGGCTGATTTAAATTTACGAGCTACGAAATGTTGCTGATGTTCTCGTGATTGAAATTTAACCTTTCGCTTTACGGATAGAAAGTTGTTCAAAGCGATTAAATATCAGTGTCAATGTTAAATGTTAATGTCGAATTAAAATAACTAAATTTAGTGATGAAATGAAATTGGACTGGAAAGACTCACAAAACATAAATACGAAACATGGAAAGTACGATGAAGATAAAAATTAAAAGGAAATTAAGTAGCAAATGAAGATGGCTGATGAGTAAAATGATGATAAATAGCTAGTAAATCAGAATAGTTGAAAGGTGGAGCAAAGACAATGGGTAACTATATAACTATATTTTAAGGTTGAAGTTAAAAAAATGTAAAAATTGAGCCAAATCCCATGAAAGTTTAATTATAAACGTAAAGAAATAAATCTAATAGAAAATGATATTCAGTGTTATTGAATGTCTTTGCTTTGAAAGTTTTTTAAAACGTAGAAAACTTCTAAATTTATTGAACTTCAGATTTTTACTTTATAGAAGCGATTGTTAAATGTGGTATACGAATAAATAATTATAAAGAATAAATATTCCTAATAGTTGTAATAAATATTTTGTAACAAATATATATAAAATATATATTTATAAAAACTTTGAAGAATTCTTTTAGAAATTATGCAATTAGGCATTAACTGATTTGTGTGAAAAAATATTTATTAATAACTGAAGAAACAGGAGTTTAATGCAGAAAAAATATCAAGTAGCCAAACTACGATAGAAATAAAATTGAAAGTAAATGAAAAAATAGATCTATTGGAAATACAAATAAAAAATAGACTAATAAAGAACTATTAAAATCTTACGATAAAAATTTAATAAAGCACATATATAAATCAGGATAACTTGCTCGAAAATGTAATTAATAACCTAAATAAACCTAAACAAACCTAATAAAGACTGTTAATCAGGGACTTAGATTTTATAATGGAAGTTTAAGAAGTATAAAGATAGAGCTAAATTGCTTGAAAATGCAATTATACATATGAAGAAATCAATCTGATAAAAAAGGATGTTGAATAAAGGAAAATTTCCCCTTTTGTCTGAGAAGTTTCTTAAAGTGTAAAAGAGCACCGAGGGTTCTTTAAAATTTTTTAAACGGTGTACTTGAACTTTACATCGTGTCCTTCGCATTAAGTCCTTAATTTTTTCTTATCAGTATTTTCTTGGTTTAATTTAGCAAGCACTATAACGAACCACTTTCACAAGATCTGTTAAAAAAATTCCTTTGTTTAAGGCGAGACTAGTTATTTCTATTTACAATGAATGGGCAATTACCACGATAAAATAAATCAATGCAACCAGTTTGTGACTCTTTACTTCAATTTCGTTAAATATGCCACGTTCGCTTATTTTAGAAAATTATGTCAGAGTGCAAAGCGAAACACGTGGAACTCCTTTCCGAGCAGAAATGGGCAATTTTTGGCAAATACTTAAGTTATAAAAGTATGTAAATGCCTTTATGTTTTTTAAGTATTATTTATAAGATGTAAAAGTAAAATAATCTATAATTTTTGCGAAAATGTTTCTTTTGATTTCAGTTATTAAATTAACATTTAATTTCAAGAATCTATATTAAATGAGAACATCTATTTGATGATGTATCTACTTATATAATTTCATTTAATTCAATTTAATATTTTATCTATCTAAGTGTCTATTTCTGTCAACCATAACTGATTTATTGAAACAGTTCAAATGTCATTAATAAAAATGTGGCATGTGATGGGAATGGAAATAAATTTACATATGTGTGAATGATACTACAATACAAAGCAAGAGTAACTAAATGAGGTTTCGTGTTTCATATTAATTTACTAAACTATGTATAGCGAGTTAAGTAGATATATTAAATAACAAATTAGTTTGCCAAATAAATCCAACAATTCGTTGGCATTACATTGCATCTACGCATTCTCATATTTTCAAAGTATTATCTACTATTATCGACATAATCTTAAAATCTCAACACACTACTATATTTATTCGCCAAAAGAATTTATACGACACTTTCATCTTACTTTTAGTCATAGAACGCTATAACAAAATTTATACAAAAATCTATGACATCATATATATATGTAGGTATATAATAATTCCAATGTAATAATATTCTGATTATTATATATAATAAATTTATTCAGAAATCTATAAAATATCATATACATATGTAGGTATATAATAATTCCAATGTAATAATATACTGATTATTATATATAATAAATTATTCAAAAATTCACAAGTTACCATCTATACGTATAATAATTTGATAGTAATAATTTAATAATAACGATAATTTTAATCATTACTACAGTATTATATCTCGACATATGTCATGCATATGTCTCACATTATATCAACAAAATAATCAAAATTAATTCTCTGCAAAACCAAACTATAAATCAGGCCAGCTTCTGGAACCAATTTACTAAATTATTTCTCCTATTTATTATCGAACTATGTAGGCGAACTCGCGAATAAATAACGAAATTATCGGAACATATTGCATACATGTACTTTCGATTTCGTGTCTGAAACCAATATTTACCGTCGGAAGCGACAGTCTAAATAGCACTTGTTAAACGACGAATGCAAGCACATCAAGTTATTGAATATGTCTCGTACTGTTCGCGTGGAATTGTGCAATCTGACGTCAGGGTCACGTGGAAGTAGACATGCGCAATGATACCACTTGTTAAAGGGTGCCTTTTCACACGAACACCTACTGACTGTCTTTTTCACCCCGTGTAACCACGCTGCACCCCTCTTTGCGGCTGTCGAACGTTCGGCCCTTAATTTTCTGCAAATATACCGTCTAATTACACATACATTATCATCAATAAATGTTTAGACGTTCTGAAATTGTTACCTCTGATAACCATACACACTTTGTAGATATAAATAAAAATAATAATTATTATCGATTAGTATGAATAAAAGAGCAATTGAAAGTGGAGGAAAATTGATGACGAGGAAAGATACCTGAATTTTATTCCAGGAATGCTTTTATTCAAGAAAAACAACTTTTTAAAGTTGCTAAGTGCACACATCTCTTTACACTTTTGCTGGATTAAAGGACGAGAAGGTAGTTGTTCTTTTCCAATCCAAGAAGATAAAAGAAGAGTATTGTAACGTCTACAATTTCTAGTCAATATATCGCAATCTTTTTAAACAAAATATTCATCGTGTTACTACATTATTTACATACGTTGGCATACATTTGGTAGTACCTTTATACGATTATAGAGATTTATTTACTATGAAAATAAAATGTAGGGTGTCTGTAGAGAAATTATTTCATTGGGAAATAATGGTAAGTGCAAATACGTGCTTTCTGTAACTGTGCACTGTACATTTCTCGTTTCAGTTCAAATTTACAGACTGTTTCATCGCAATTACACGACGTAAAGAATCAACTGAAACACTTATGGACAGTGTATACCTGTACTGTGTATATGACTATACATTTCTAGTTTGGAATTTCTTCTAACATGTCAAAATTACATCAAACTCTCTCAGATCTTTAAGGTTGGGTTTGGGAAACTTGGAATGTCCCTTGGAAACCTTGGCTGTTCTTGAATTGAATTTCCCGCGGACGTTCAAGAGTTCCAGGTTGCTGAATATTTTGGCAGTGTTGAATGGAATTCTTTAGCGTCTCGAAAATCTCAGGAAATATTTAGTATCTTAAATTGGATACGCTGGAAAAGCGTTAATCTTGCGAGTTTTAGATTAATCTGTTTTTCCTTTTGTTTGCATGTATGCAGAAGAGACAGAGATTAGATTACTTTTATGTACACGATGAAGAAGTTGGAATGATGTTTAAAGTACAAACCTACGAGAGCTTAAACCTGGGTAAAGTTCACGGTGGCTGCAAAATTATCAAGATAGATATTATTTAATTCGTTGATTACGATCAAACTATAGATAATTGTGCAATTGTGAGAACTTTAAATATGTGAAAAAATAAAATAACGGGTTTGCTATAAAATTGGATTGTTGGGAAAGTTGGTAATATTTTTGGTGATGGATAAACATATTTTATTACATATTTAATGAGATTGAAAGAGAATAAATTTTTTTTTTATTTAATTCGTTATTAGATTCTGTTAAGTAACAAGGCGCAGAACTAGGTTAAACATTGAGTGCAATAAATAATGAAAAAGATCTAACGAATAGATTAATAGAAAAGATATTTTTCAACGAGATTTCGGTAGGCCTTTTAATCGTCTTTCTTTCTATTTATTCTAACTTCTTCGTAAAATTTTAAGTAATATCCATAATAATATAATAATAAGGAAGTAATATCTAATCTTTATGCGAAGTATAAAAGCACAGAAATGCGAGAAATGTCGAAAATATAATATTTCGTTATAATATTTAGAGACTGAAACAACCTACTTAAACTCACAAAGATATGAAGATTTGCATAATGCGTAATCTTGTTCAGACATTTAGTAGGAAGCCAGTGTTTCAGGACAGTAAAACTCGCTTATATTAATGTCGAAAAAGGACAGAGAAGCAACTGAAGATAAATTGAAACTGTTAATTTTAAAAGTTCAGAAAAAAAAGAATAGCTCGTATATTAATCAGATGCAAGTATGTTTAAAACGAGTAAAATATAAATTTAGCAATGTTGGACATTGTGCTTTGCATACGTTTAAACGTTATACATTTGTTATGCAAAGTTCTGAAGCTACTAGTCGTTAATATTCACACGGCGGCGATAATTCATTACAGCCAGCGTCAATGGAACCGACGTCCCCATCAATCTCGATTAAATTCATAACGAGACCAGGAAATTAGTAGTCGCGATTGAGCTTTCCGTACGCTTAATAATTAATAAAATGTATTATAATTGACTAGCGTGTTACGGCCAACGTATTTCATCGCCCAATAAACTGGCACTTTATGATCATCTATAGTGTTGATCAGAAACAATTATAACGTATCGTTGAGTAAATATAAACCACTATTCGCTAAATGCATAAATTATTATTTCAAATAATACAAGCTATATCGACAAACAAGGAATTTTGTAATCATTTTTATGATTCACTGCAGTTGTAGTTTATCGTCGATTAAACACGGATCATTATCCACTGCATGAATAAATTGCTATTTCATATGGTAGAAGGTTTGCCATCGACAAATTTCGATGAATTTTATGATAATTTGTGCTTGTATACGATATACAAGACTGTACAAAATAACCAAGGTAAAATCCTCGTTATAATATTTAGAGGATGAAGCAAATTTTAATTAAAATTCGTTTCTTTAGTTGCTTTCATAGAATTAAGTGTTTCTATAATTTATGCGGACTCACAAACATGAAAACAGTCTAATTAATAGCTATTCAATAAACTATTATGCAAGAGGTCTCTGATTATACAAGCTCCGTTGCAGTTCCATTGGAAGACGAGACAAAGTCGAATTAGGAAATTCGGTGCAAGAAAATGGATCGATAGACGAGCGTTACATGCCCAAAAGGCACGATAATGTGGTTCGTTTCATGGTCCGACGGATGAACTCGTTTATTTAGAGCAACAAGTGCCTGCACATTACGCAAAGCCCCGTTGTATCAGGGCTGAACAAGAAATCTTTTGTCAAAGCGATGCTGAATCAGGCGGTTTCAGCCAAGGAAATAACGTCAAAGCCAAAAGACAATAACGGGATAAATCAGTCGAGCCTTTTGTGCTGTTTAATTCTACGAATAGTATTAACGACGATCGCCCGTTTAAGCCTTGTATCGCTTCTTCGTCGATCGATTATCTTCGTCAAAGGATCGATCAATTATGCAATTAAGCGCTGATCGCTTAGTAAAGCCGATTGATTAGTAAACAGCTACACAGTGTTCCACGATGTAATCGGATTTCGCTAATAGAAGGGATTTTCAATGGTAAGTGGCAAGTTCTTGGTTACTACTGAAAGGGGAAAATTGGAAGATGACTCGATGAAAGGTATTATTAAGTGATGATTGTTTGTTTATTGGATGTTGGTTATTTTTATATCGTTCATCCGGCTAGAGACTATTTGATGTTTTATAATTTTCAACGAATTTCGTGTGCTTTGATCGGTGAAGTTTTGTATTTTGAATTCTATAGACCTTACGTATTGTTAAAATTATATGGATTAAGTGTGGAAGATCAAAATTTTGAAGAACTCTTAGTTGAGAATTTCACATTCTAATTTTAAGCACAGAAACTTTGAACTTCCTATAAGCGGAACACTTAGTTATTCTTTGGTTAAGCATAAAATATTCAAATTACAAGATTTTCTACTATGTCTACTTATTTTTCTACTATGTTGCATTCTTAGACTTACATTTGTTATTGTTTCATTATACTCTTGAACATAAGTTATTCGAATAATAATTTCTTAGTCGGGTTCTGTATTCTCAATCTTCTGCACTTTGGATTCTTCAAGTATATTGTTCGCTTAAGCATAGAAAAAATACAAGTTTTTGAGTCGTCTAAACATAAAAAACTATTGAAAATTTTGTCAATTAAGAAATTTGTATTTTCTTAGACTTTGGAGTCTAGTCGATTCGTCTTAAACTCAGATTAAAACGAGCTTTGATCTGTAATTTTTAAGGATAAAAAATGTATTCTTTGCATTGGACATTTTAATACTCGAATAGTTTTTAACGTTAGACTTTAGATCTTCAACTTTGTGCTTTTGAATTTCCGACTTTGGTCCTTTAATCTTTAAGCCTTAATTTTCGATTTTCGACTTGACCTTTTGACTATTAAACTTCGATTTAGAACTTTGCTACTTTGTCCCTAAATATTCAACTGGACCTTTGACTCTTGAACTTCGATTTAGAACTTTGGCCCTTTGTCCTTTGATTTTCAACTTTGATGTACTAACATCAAATTGAAAATTGCGAGCTTTACATCTCTAGACAATAAATCTTAAACCTTACATTTTTAAACATTGATTTTTCGATCCTCCAGCCTTCAATCTTACATTTAGAAGAACCTTAAATTCTGTATTCTGTACTCTAAAAATCGATACCGAAGCCATTACCGAAGCCATGTCCAAATAGAACCTATCAAAGGAACCAACCTCGTTTATTTCACATCACAATCCACTCCTTCAGCGAATGATTTTAATCTCTGAAAAAGCGATATAAATATCGATAGCCTACAGCAATTGAGATATTAATGATATTTTCAATCATTCAGACGTTTTAATTGTTTCTTTCTATCGTATAGAATATCATACTAATTGAAAAATGACCATCTGTCTAAACTAACTAAAAGTCCTATCTAGGTCACTTACATTGTTGAACATTTTATAGTCCATGAAATATATCTTAATTTTTTAATCATTAAATTTTAGGAATTTTTACTCAAATTCATATTCCGAGGGATGTAATTAAAAAAGTAGAACCTCGGTAAAAGATCGTTTCAGCTAATAAGCATCGCATTACAAAGCACTACACTTCGAACATCTCAAATATTTCCTCATATCAAGTGCATTTCGTGAAATCACTTCGTAGACTACCTACGAATGCCTGTTAATCATTCCGCAATTTGAATATCCCGTGTTTAAAAATACGGTGCAAACGTAACAAATGTAATTCCAAAAATTCAAGACCTGCGCATTCCATAAAAAGAGAGTTCACTCAATTCGTTCTGAGAGATTTAGTAAAACACGGATCAACGATGACCGACCACCTTGACAGTTAACGTGTTGATTAGACCAGGCACAGGGTACGCGGTTAATTAAAGTTACTGCGCACGTTCATTCTGCGACGAAACGTCGTACACCCACCACCCTCTGCTGCATAACGTTCACCATCCGGCATTGTAGCCGTTCTTTTGCTTCCCGCACCCATGGCGCAAGGCCGGCGTTTAGGAACATTGCGGAACCGCCGTAAAACGCCCACAAGACCGTAATGACGCGATCAATGACGATCGCCCGAACCATCCTGTTAATCTGGAAATTTGTTTTTAGTCATCCGCGGACGGAAGCGTGGCGTCTACCACGCCATAAAACCACGCTAATGACATTGTCGATGGGTCTTTTTTCTTTCAGCTACTTTTTCCCCCTGGATATCATTTTTATGGTTATGGAAGCTACTTTGTGAGGCAGGCTGAGAGCTCGAAATCGATACCGAACGAGGTACACGGGCATTGTATCCTTTGCGGAAAAAATTATGATCGCCGTTAACGTTACGTCTTCCCTTTCCGATGTGTAAACTTTGGATACTTAGGTTCATGGTTGGTTTTCGTCGAATTTGGAAAAAGTTTTGGATGTTGCTACATAGAACCTCAAAGTTTGGATCGTGAGTTAATTTCCAGAGTCTTCGCAGGACAAATTTGCTCTTTTATTTGTTTCAATTAACAGCAACTATTTTCTTCATCGATTACATATGGTTATAGAAAAATCGCCAAAGAAGAGTTACCAAAATACTTAGAAGGGAGGATGAAGTGGAAGGACAGAAAAATATTAGCGAGATTCAGATGTGGAAACGAGACTAAAGCAAGGGAATACTGGAAAGAAGAGGAAGAAAAAAGATGCAGGCTATGTAAAAGGAAAGAAGAAGACCTGAGACACGTAATAGAAGAATGCGAAATAACGGGAGGACCAAAGGACACAGAAGAAATACTAAACGACACTAGAGAAGGACTAATGGAATTGAAGAAAATAATGGAGAAGAGAAGGGCAATAGAGGACGGGGAGATCGACAATGAGGAAGCACAGCAAGTAGGCAAAAGTTCAAAAGTTGCCATAGTTTTAGAGATAGATTCCACAACGGAGTGCAATATAACAGGGTGGATAAGAGGGGAGGTAGATATATAAGAAAAGAGTTTGGATAGTTATAGACAAGGAAAAGAGTTTAGATAGATATAAGGGAAGAGGCAATAAAGTGATAACGCCATAAGACTGAGTGAATGTAAAAAGCGTGATAGGTAAACGAGATCTAAAACCGAAAACTCGTCCAAAGCTAGAAGGCACGGACCAAGTAATAATAAATAAATGTAGTATCGTGAAAAAATTTAATTGTAATATCTCGGACGAGTCCCACTTGTAGGATGGGAGGAATATTATCTATAATTATTTTCGAACTATTTATAATTTATTTACAATAAATAAATTGTACAGAATATAGTTGGACAGAAAACGATGGTTGTTTAACTTGAACTAAATATAAAATCGTGTTTTAATTCAGACAACTCGATAATCAACTCGCAACTCTCACTCTCATCAACGCTAGCAACACTCTCTCAACTCGTCAACGCTATCAACTCTATCTCTTAACAACGCTAACAACTCTAACTCGACTTCTCAACTCAACTCTCCAACTCATGAGACAAGACACATACCTTTCCAGAGGGCAGAGTAAAATCGCCGTATGGCTCGTTGTTACCATAGCCGAGAATTCCACGGAGTTTACCCAAATAGAAGCCAGAAACGTGGACAGCGCAAATCATAGGTGATTTCTTGGAGCATGTAACTCGGACACCATAATCGGACTTGATGTTGCTGAATGGCGGGAAGAGGTATGCGTGTAGATTCTTCGTGCTCGTTGGGAATTTGGCCGGTTTGTTGTTCATCAGAATCTGAATGAACAATCACGCTCATATTCAAATGTCCCTCGGTAATACAGATATATTATTAATTGATACTTTTATTATGATTCTACTATAAACTCAATCGATCGCAAAAAGGAAATTAAAAGAAGAAAATTAACTTTACGAAGAAATTGGATAAAAGTGGAACTTTTTGAATTTTAGGCTATTAGCTAATAACAGTTCGATTCTAATTTTAGATATTTTTAAACAATTTCGCTCAACCTTCCTTTTTGCAAACGATTTAATAAATTACCATAAATTACGAATCATTTGTTAGAAGAAAATTTTCTCACTTACGTTTCCATTGCTCTTGAGGGTAATTTTCTCTTTCGGCTCGGTAACCGTAATGCTGACCGGATTTCCTCCATTGGAGTTTGCTATGACAGAGAAATTTCCATCCTGCATATCTTGTGCTAGAACGTAGATGCAGGTATCGGACAATCTCAAATAACGTCCATCAAACGTGAAGAAGTGTCCTACATGAGTGAGAACTTCTGATTTGCTGAAGGATGGTATGAGATCTTCTAAACGAGCGGTAGGTCTAAATGACAAACGAAAATTTCTGTAATTCTATTTGTCTGCGTCAATTTTCAAACTACAGTTGTCAAAAAATGCAATTTTAAGTGTCAAGTATGAGCGTTGTTTCCATCCTTTCAGTGTGGACGATATAGAGAGAGTAGAACGAGACATTTAAACGTTTTACAAAATCGTTTATCAAGTTATTTACCTGTAAGCGCGGTACAGATCCAAAGGCGTCGATGGCTCTCTGTTACGCAAGAGATTCACAACAGAGGATTGGATGGCGGAAATGCCCGGGAGCCTGGACAAAAGAGTGAAATCGAGTGGTAGGACTTGAACGAAGGAGAGCAAGTTGCTCCACGAAGACTGTTTTTGCAACAGAGTCAGAATTGATTGAATCGCGAACGAGAGCTGCGAGTAGATCTTCTCCAGTTCGTTCGCCTCGTCGACCTGTAACAGTTTCGTCAATTCTGCTTTGATTGGTCAAAATTAATACTGTAGTATCGTGAACAAATTTTTTTTTAATATTCCCAGACGAGTCCCACTTGTAGGATCGGAGGAATATTATCTATAATTTTTCCCGAACTATTTACAATTTATTCAGGATAAATAAACTGTACAGAATATTAATTGGACAGAAAACGATAGTTGTTTAATGTGAACTAAATATAAAATCGTGCTTTAACTCAGACAACTCAACAATCAACTCGCAACTCTCTCTCAACAACGCAATTTGTACTCTCTCAACTCGACGACGCTAACAACTCTATCTCTCGCAACTCGACTTCTCAACTCTTCTCCTCGACTCCTCGACTCTCTCTGACTCTTCAAATCAACTCTTTCTTCGACTCGACTCTCTCTGACCCCTGTATTAAATAAATACATATGGTTGCATAAGATAAGATCAAAGGCCAAAAAGAAATGAAATAGTTTTATTTGAACTGTATTTCACGTTTCAGCATCTAAACTTTCACGGCGAATAGATGACACGTTTGTGTGTCTTCGAGTTTCGATCGTATTTTTATTAATACGTTGTGCTTTTGTTCCGACGTTTCACTTTATCAGGCCAGACCCGAACAATTTTTCGTATTAATAAAACCACGATTGAAATACGAGGTACACGTGAAAGAATCCCGATACATACAGTGTATTCCCGTACTACGCAGGAAATACAGAACTCGAAGAACCATAAATATGTTATATTTCGTACGATTGCAATCGTTTCAAAGGGTTTCGATACAGTGCACCCTCGTACTACGCGCGAAGTACGTCGGATAATACGAACCACACGTGTAAAAGTATTTTTCTATAGAAAAAAGTCGACATGTTAAATTTATCTAACGCGTTATATACAAAAACGTTTATGGCGTGTTCTCAGTACTGATCGTAATTCTTTCATCACATCGTATTATACTTGAAGGACAGTAATATACAGGCGTGCTACCATATTTGTATAAAATATGCACGTAGCTTGTCATGGTGCACAGATTCTTTGATAAATAAACGGATTGAATTTTGAAACGTCGTGGAGTTTGTAACGGAACGCTTACGTAACAATTTTCCAGCAAGGTTTGCATTCAATCAGGCATATGTTCGAACAGAATCTATCAGGAAAACTGCGATTGTATTATGCATGAACCAAGCCGTGGAACTCTTCGAAGTCTTCGGGATCGATCAATTCTTCGTTCGAGTGATCGATGAAGAAGGATAAGGAGATATAAGTTGAGATTGGTAAAATTGTGTCGGAAATCGAAAGTTTTTTGGGGAAAAATTATTGATAGAATTTTCATCGGAATTTTACCAGAGAAGATTTTGCAATAGAAAATAAATAGAAAAGTTACGTGTCGTATTCCGTGGAAACGATTGCATTAAATATTGTGTTGATCGTATATTTCGAACTTTCTGTGTCCATCTACATTCGGTGATCGATAGAGTAAAATTAAAAAAAAAAAAACATCGAGGTTGGTAGAATTGCGTGTAAAATCGAAATATTTTTCCAGGAAAATTGACATTTACACACACATGGAAATTTTATAATAGATAGAAAATTAATCGAGAGCGCGTATTTATCATTCTGTGACAAGAATTAGATTAAATGTTACATTATATTCATTATATGTTGTTTCGAAATTTTTGTTTCGATTTATTCATCTTATCGAATTCATTAGGTAATCGATGGACGAGAATAGAGGAACAAATTGAGATTGACAGAATTATTGATTTATGTCGAAAGTTAAAATTTCGTCGAGAAAATTTATCGAAAAAATTTCCATTCAAATTTCATCAATGGAAAATTAATCCAAAAATTATATAGGTATTTCGCGTTTCAACAAAAAATTGGATTAAATATTACGTTAATTGTGTAGTTTTCATTCAATGATCAGTGGAGAGAAATAACAAAATAAATTGAAATTGATAGAATTGTCGATACGTGTTGAAAGCCAAACTTTTTTCGAGCTTTATACGTCGATGGAAGATTAATTGAAGGATTAAAATAATTGAAAAATTAAATTCGAACACTTTTTGTGCGCTGATTGTATATTGAATGATTTTATTTAAATGATGTATTCCGAAGCTTAACGGAATATTCAATAACACGTTACATATTAGAATATCTGCTGGTTTCATACAGAACATGATAATTGGCCCAGATTATCAGCGAGAGAATTTAATCGATCAGAATCTTATATCAATAGAAAATAACGATTCACAATCTACAGCAAATATTTATAAAAACGATGAATTAAGAGCAGTCTATTTATAAATATTCATCATAAACATATATTTTTCTTCCGATGTTTGAGAAAATGTAATATACATATAGAGAAAATTTATTACAATATAATATAATATAAATATATTTACTATAATATAATATAAATTTATTTATTATAATACAGAAAGATCGGTTGGATCGCTTTTATTTGTTAACGAATTATGCAACATAGAAGTTATTGCTTGCACTAATAAATACAATTATTTGGAAATCGTTGCTTTTAAAAGGAAACAGATGTCTTGACCAAAATAATATGTAGCATATTATTTTCTACTTCTTACTTATACAATATAAAAAGAATAATATCGAAAGAGGATATCAGAAGAGAAACTCTGATATTTTGAGTTCTTAATTAATAATTGCGGATCACGAACAATGTGTAAAAATATGCAAAATATTTTAAACAAAGTAAGATTATGAAATTTAACTGCATAGCATAGTCCTGACGTTTGACAGTTTCATTATTTTAACCATTGACCTTTATAAATCCAAGCTTATATTAAAACATATTTATAAAATATATATCATACACGTAATGTAAAACATATAAAATTTATATTATTTATAAAGGATCACATCCACTTCCATCATATTCATTTCATTGTAGACAAATTTAATTATTTTAAAAGGGAAGAAAAATTTGTACATTGCGAACTGAAAGTATAAAACAAACTTCTATTTATATTCCACTATTTTGTGAATCTGCATAAGCATTAGCAATTTAACAATCGTTTTGCATTTATCTCTACCAATTTTTCGATCTTTCCTTTACACCTTCCTTTTCTTTGTGCTTCATTATATTACGTTTAAAAAACTTATTCGTTATTCACCGGGTAACCAGACAGAATAATAACATTGTTCTCTTGTATATGACGGGAAACAAATGGATAGAAGTTTCGTTATCGCCAACTTTGATAGGAAAAATATATTGAAGGCAACGAAACATCCTTCGTGGAGAACAATAAGAATAGAAACGGTATTCGCGTGAATATGAAAGTGAAGGACCGTCGTAACGCTAAAGCATGAAAACCAAGAAAATCCACCTAAGCGATCGCTTTAGAATGAACGCCTTGGTATAACCTTTAAGCCATAAAGCCATGTTCAAGGTATAAATAAGCAGAGCAGAGGATATCTCGATTTCTTTATATTCCATAAAGTAGCGTCCGATCTTCTCCTTTCTTCTTTCTTACAGTGCAAAACACAATATCAGTGTTTTAAGAGGCCACTTCAATGAGAGAAAAGCGGAAATATGAATATTCACGAAGAAACAGTAGATTGAGAAGATGAAATTATTCCTTTCAAAAACGAAATTTTGTTAGTCTACGAGCTACCTTTTTTTTTTTTTTTTTTTTTTTTGATAGTAGAAACTTTTCGAAAAAGGCATAGTAATAGCTTCAAAATACGATTCTTTTATCTACACATTTTGTCTAAACATAATCTGATGCTTAAACGATATTAATGTTATTCGCGTGTTATACTGTCTGAAGTAATACGGTCTTGTAAATATTATCTAAATATTATCTAAATAATATTATGTTGTAAATATTTCCCGAAATAATATTATCTTATGTCTCGACGCAATATTGTCTGAAAATGTCTGACTATTTGGCAGGTTAAAACCAGATTTATCTAAATTTTACGTTTCACCCGTAACATAACTACGCTACATGAGTGAAGCGTGGAACCTTGCAAATTTAACTATTATTAAATACGACGAGCGTGGTAACTGTGCTATCAAAATAAGGAAGTTCTCTTCTAAGGCACGGTGGTATGGAAACTTGGTCGAACTGTTCTAATTATTGGATTTTATGAGTACTTCGTAACGTGTTGGCACTTCCTGCCTTTGATCGTAAAGGTATCCCTCAAGAACACAAGAAACTATGAAGTTTCGTGGCTAGCAAGCAACTTAGCAAATTCAATGGAAGTTGGTTTTGAATTACAGGAAGCAAGTAAATATGAGAGTATAAGCCAGGTGCGGATGTTTATGCATTTATCGCAAGTGTAAACATGAAAAATGTAAAGGGAAAACATATTTTTATTCGTGCTCTGTGAAAATATAAATTTCTGCAAAACATTTGTACATAAACATCTGTAATATAGAAAAACTGCGGAAAATATTTTTTTACGAATGATTAGTAACAAGTACAGTGAATTTTATTTGTTCAATATGATTGCGCTCTTTTGTCAAGCAAATTATTTAAAAAGTTTCACTACATAATAATTCTTCGCTTATACCAAATAACAGAAATTTATTTAACAGATTTCCTAAATTAAATAATGAAAATAATCTAGGAAATTTAATAGACTAAATAGTCGATCAAAAAGTAAAAATAATTTTGCCGATTTTCATTAAACTATATGTACTAAATAAGTGAAATATATTTTCTATATATTTTTCTACATCTAGGTTTCTCTAGATCAAAGCACTGCCACACGGAGTGAAAACAAACAATTCAATACATTTTCACCAAACGATATTTCAAATAAATCAATTTCAAAGAAAGATACTTTATCTCCAGGTTAGTACTGGTAGTATAAAAAAAAAGTATAAAATACTCGATTCCTAACTAGAAACCAAACCGGCAGAATGTTTCACAACACGTTAAAGCGAAGTGTTTCAACAATCATCGTCTGACTCGCTGGGGCTATTAAAATGGTGCATTAATCTAAGCAGCCATTGTTTCGTGCCATTAAATCCTCCCGAGATGTCTATCAACCAACCCCGACGATCGTATTTGCTGACTTCCTTACGAGCTTTCCGCGAAAGCAGAGTAAATAACAGTTTGTTAAACTTTGTAAAGCGAGTGCAACATTGAATGGATGCTCATCAATCATAGTAGCCACGTGTATTCGAATCTTGCTTGTCTGCGTTCACACTTGTCGTGTCACGCATATTTCATTTGTAAAATCCGTTTCCACTAGCGTATACTATTCGATGTTGAATGAAAGTGTCAACGATTTGGTTATATACATATCGCTTTTATGCTGTCAGAATATTCATCGTTGAAATATCGCTGGCTATCAAACTCTGGCTGAGATATTTATTAGATAGAATTTGTAATAACACATTGAATACCTCCGTTTCACGTGGGTTGACTAGCTAGTGCAGTTTAAGCACCCGCAGATCAATATCTTTAAACTTCTTCTCAAACACCAAAGCCATTTATTCTACGCATATAGAAACAGAAATATTAATAATAACCCGTTTCGTGGATCCTTATCTTTCTTTAGAACTTGTATCTTGTCTATATATTCTATTTTATTTACGTTCTAAGCTACTTCACACATTTACCTAATTTACATTTACACATTTACACAATTATACCTTTATCTATAGTAATTCAACAAGGGTATTTTACAAGGCTGTTCTATTTAAATATGTAATAGTTATTCGATTTAATGGTTTAATAAATTATCGTTTAGTTCAAGTGACTTGTTTGAAAAAAGTAGGAACAATTATACGAATTTTACCGAGTCAAATAGGCAAACAGGTTTGGATACGTAATTAACAAATACCGTCGTAACAAATCATCCCAAGTATCTATCTAACAGCACAACATCCCAAAACCTTAGTAATCAAAGAACCAAAACAACATTTTCTTTCATAAACAGATGAAATTAATCGAATAAATATGCATTTGGCAAACTAAGTAGCCGATAATTCCAAGTAATTGCCTTACGATCTTGCTTATTAACTTCATTCATAAAATATTTTATGAATCCAACGAGATCATCTTCGACTCAATCGTCTCATAAACCAACCTACCACAACCAAAAGGTCCTCGAGACCAGCCATCACTCGACAACCGTCTGATTCAATTTCTTTTGCAAGTTGCTCACATTTACCCGCAACAGCTGTTAAGTTGGCGAAACGGTGGCTACATGGAGGCAGCAGTCTGCCACCCGCCACTCGCCCGCTATAAAACCTCTTTCCATAAAAGACCTCTCTTTCAAGACCCAGACATATCCAAGACCCACAGAATCACGCGCAAGTCGGATTCGAAAAGCACGTTAAAACGAACAAAAAAAAAAAAAGAAACGCAAAACAAAGGAAGATAAAAGAGAGAGAGAGAGAGAGAGAGAGAGAAAGAAAGAGGGAGGAAAAGGCACAAGTGTTGGCCGGTGTGTGCGACTCGATGCGGAACGGAAGCGTGAACGATGCACGGGGTGGCCGGGGCCGGGTTAGCAGCGTTAGAGTCCGGGGGTGAAAAGGGAAGAGAACGGCAGGTGTCTCGATGGGGTGGTAGGGAGATGCGCGGTGTATTAAACCCGGTGACTCTTGCCGCGCAGCGTGGGAGTTAGTTCTGGTGAGGGCGCCAGCCAGCTCACTCGCTAAACTAACCCACCGTCCCAACCCTTCGATCCTCCATCCCTCGACTTTCGGCCAACAAAGCAACATCCACGGCCGCAACTTCCTTTCACCGACTCCGCAGCCGCTGTTTTTTCGCGACTTCCTGCCCGGCCCGCGTCTAAATACCGTACGGCGTACTGAGAAAGGAAAAGGAATCGGTGACCATTCAACAAACAGGGAACGAACAACTTTTCTTTGGCATTCTCGCGTCTCCCAGAACCTACGTGTATACGTACGTTACGTATACTCTGCTCGCGGCAAAGGCGAGCATGCGAGCAACACAAACTCGTCGCAAGAGAACGTAACAGCTGAGCATAGAAGAATAGTAGAAGAAAGTGAATTCATTTTTGAAGAGGTTCGAACGAGCAACGAATAGTACGAGGCAGCGGGATATAACAAGATTAGAAAGGAAGGAGGAAACAGCTTGGTCCCCGTGGTTACGTCGATCGACGCGTTTTTAACCGGACGTTCTCGACGTCATCGTCGTGGATGACGAGTATCAGCGAACGACAGCCAGCAACATGTTAGTGGACTGGTGTTCGCACCATTTTGTGTTCGCGTGATCCGGTCCGTCGGTGATGAACAAACTGGATGAAACGGTAGCCCGTCACGGCAAGAATAAACTAGCCGCTGAATAAGCCAAGTTTAAACACGAGTACATTTACGGGTATTGTAATCGACTGTAAAACAAGTTTCTACGAGTAGAAGGTCGTTGAAAGTTGTTCAAAGAGTATCAACGATCATCGATCAGACTTTGGAGGATTTTACGTGCGAGAACTGCGAGGAAGAAGAAGAAGAAGAAGAAGAAGAGTGTTGTGTGCGTCGGGAAACGGAAGATTTGAACTTGTCAGGGAAGATTATCTGTTAATCGTATCGCATGAGAAAAGGTCCCACGGTGGGAAAGAGGCGCAGAAGGGCGAAGATATCGCAGCACGCAGTCACAGAAGCAAGTATTTCGCACAGAAACACACGTTAAATCATATGTAAACACATCATATTCTGTTAATACACTGGGTAATATTCCGCAACTGCACCTTTGCCCGATAACTTTCTTTTTTCTCTATATATACGTGCACATAATATATATATATATATACATACATATATATATATATATATATATATATATATATATATATATATATATTGTATTCTCTCTCTGTTCACACGCGCCGCCTGTGTTGTGTCACACTCTATCACTGTATGATCGATGTGCGTACTATGTTCTTCTACTCCTTCGGTGTTTTCGACGTCACGACGACCAGCTGTGTCGTCCGGCGCCTTAATTAATCCCCTTCCTCCCCACCCCCCTCACCCCCCAAACCAGGAGCACGGTTTTGCACATTTTTCGGGCACCTGTTGATCTCTCTCGTACTACATAGCCACTTTTCCGCACTTTAAAGTCGTTCGGAGAGTTCGATGTCACCGCTGCACGCCGTGTCACACCGCACGTAGAATCTCGTATAACGCCTCACTGGCACACAAGCACTTCCAAAAGTCAAGCAACGTGAACCGACACACGGGGCCGTTCGACAGCGTGGAAACCAGAGATAGAAAGCAGTTTTCTATGACGTCATCGAGGACAGTAAGTGTCTAATTTAAGACAGAAACCAGTATAGAGAATCTGCAGACGCAGCCAAGGGACCGCAAGTGATCGTGGATCCTGGAAATTGGACTTTCTACCAGGGAAAGTAGGGGGATCAGAAAGTGGAGAGTAGTTGTTGTAATAGAGACAGAGGAGAGAAATAATCGCGATGCAGGCAACAGGGAGAGAGGACAGGGGTAAGAGCAGGAGGACCAGGAGAAAAATCGAGTTTTGTTGTTGCCCACACTATCGAGCACCTTAATAAGCATCCGCGACCAGCACCAGCACCATTCATCACTGGCACTGCATATTATTCTTCAGACACACGCCTTAGTGTCGACTAAGAGCCATCCTTTTTTTTACTAACGACCTGATTTCAGGACTCGGAAATCCTCGAGAGCCTCTGTTGTCATTGAGTGGAACGAATCGTCGGGAATTTTTGGAAATGCGACATTAACGAGACACGATCGTGGACTGTGCAACGATCGCTGACCGAATCGAGTCGAATCGAAGAGAAACGAAGAGAAGAAGGAAATCGAAATAGAATAGAATAGGTGATGTTCTTATTGATCTCCCTATTCCCATTATATCCGAAGATTTAGAAGAGTGTTCGATGAAAGAAGAAAAGCAGCAAAGTAGAAAGACGAGAAATAGAATAAAAGTAGTTGAACGCGTTTAAGAAACGTTTCGTTTCCCATGTAACGGATGCCTACACGGTTATCGATTGATCGCCGGTCATCGCTCATCGTCCGCGTTTTCTTCCCTCAAGTCGCTCCCTACAGAAACGTTTCCTCCCCCTGCACAGCTAACGAAAAGTCGGCCTAAACTCTCAGCGTCGTGCCTTTTGACTGGCAAACGAAAATCGAGCGCGGTACGCGTATACAATAAAAAGCGCTAAAAACGAAACAACATACAAAAAAGAAGAAAAAATAACAAAGGCGAAACTACATAAAGAATCGATCTAAGAAGAGAGAAAAGAAGAAGAGGAGAGAAACAAAAGACACTTAATTTTTAATCGATTCGGAAGCCAGCCCGGTTAAATCCGGTGAAAATTGTGACATATATGATGGCGGTGTGCATGTTCTGGCTTCTCACATACGTGGGACAAGGGCTAGACCTGGCCGTGGGGAATCGTCCGGTGATCATCATGCAGGGTGCACAGGAGCAGGACTACCGGCACGGTAGCGGGATCAGAAAGAAGAGCGAGCTAAACTCGGTAGGCAATAACCTGTTGCACTTCAGGATATATCCTCCCGAGGCCTCTCACCGAGACGACCTGTCCAACTGGTTGCTATTGAATGACGAGCCACGGATTTCCTCGTGGACACCAGCTGGTATATTGATCGACGATATGATCAGAGAGCCTAGGGAGCTACAAACTGTATTCTTTGCCCTGTCACCCGCTATGTTGAACATACTCTATTCGGAATACATGAACACGGCGACGCAACCGGGCGAACAATTTCTACACGAAGATCAACAACAACAGACAATGGGCGGTGGCCCTCTGGGTAGTCAACGTACTAAGAAGCTACGAATCGACTGTAGACACTCGAGAAACACGGTCAGCCTGCCTATAAGAGTATGCGACGACGAAGCAGGACGCAAGAGCTTTCAAGAAACCAGACAATCGAACTACGACGATCTCTTCGAGCAGAAGTTAAACACTGCTGCGAACATGAAGACTGACTCGATATCACGGGGACCTGAGAAATACAGGGATTATCAGAACGGCGCGACGTTTGTGTCCAGGCCACCGTTTGGCCTGGACACAGCCAAGCCTCCCGGAAAGAGGAGCCAAACTTTTGTCGGACGCCGCCCCATCGACCTCTCCGGAGAGTCGACTCCGCATCAAGCTCAACCGCCGTCCTCCCTCGGGAGCGGCATCAACGTCGCTTCTCAAATTATGTTTAGATCCACCAGGGGAAGCATACAGTACGACGTACCGCAAATCGGTGAGTGTTGCATTTTCGTGTTTGTTTGAATGGGATTTGGGCTGTGGAGAAAGTTCGTAGTGTTTTTCATAGTTGAATTATAGCTCCCATAGCTCGTTATACATACATACAGTAACTTATGGAAGTAATTTCAATATTTATGGAAACGTTTTGTGAATATATACGCGTGCTATACGAAACATTTCGCAGCTGTAAATTTCGCTAGCAACGGGATTTGACTACCATGATTATATTGTAATCTCTATGTATGCATATTTAGATTTGTTTTAAATTTTACCAATATAGTCATGACAATTGTGTCTCGTTACAATGCTAAGGAAATTTTTTAATGTTTTATATAACACATATAATATAGAATATGCTCGATTATGAAGAAAGCATCTATTGAAGAACCAATTTGTAACAAGTCGATATACCAAAACTTTTGCATTAACATTGGTGTACATTTTAAACAGTGATGCTTTATAACAAAAGTAGCTTTATAACAAAACTGTGTTTCTTCTTTATGTCTACTGAGTTTTGTCTAAAACTAATGAAACTTAAAATAGTGAAATTTCTGCTATCATAAATTTTTTTATTTAAGTATTATCTACGGAAAACACGTACATTTTTAAATTTTTCCTTATAGAAATCGTATTTTTCGAAGAGTCTTAGAGAGTTTTGAGTTTACAAGAAAATACGATTTCTTCGTTTGTATTTTTAAGTAAGTTTATACTTTCAGAGAAATTATCGAAACTTTGAAGTTACAGTTGGATAAAATCTTCTGTTAGAATATGAATTTTTTATGTGTATAAGGCCGATAAAGAACTTAGAGTTTTATGTCGAGTTGTATTTCTATTTTTATAGAAAATGTAGAAGATTTGAATCTAAAAATTGATTCAAGTTACAGCTAAATTAGACTTTTGCTTTATATTTTGATAGTAGAAGTTTTTTTTAATTAAAAACCGTTTAACGGAAAATAGATGTTCTGTTTTTTCAATAATTATTGAGAATCTTGAATCCGGTCTAAATCTCGTACTCATTCGACAGTATCATTGATCCTGAGTAACGTAATAGTAGATAGATGACGGTATTTCTAAATCTGTCATCGAGTTCTGTTTATAGAAGTAATCTATAATAGTTCTAAGACTTAAATCTTAAACTTAAGTATACATTTATTTTCATCAAAAATTTGACCAACAAATAGTTTCGTTAAAGAACTATTTAATAGGAAAATACATTTCTGTTAAAATTGAAATGTTAAAAATATGTTAAAACTATATATATTTACAAATAAATATTGACATGAGATATTAGTATTATAATTTATATATTATAACATAATATATTATGCAATAATTTATTGCATTTTTGCAATGACTGACTAGTTTTATTATTCCAGATTTATAGGACCATTATTTCTATTCGAAAATTATAATGAAGCTGTTGCAGTTCCATGATTTATAGCTTCTTTTTAAACTAACATATCAAAAAATTGTCTAAATAAAATAGCTGATTCGTGTTCCTATATAGCAATCTTTATGGCACTTTTATAAACTAATATAAGAAAATTACAGGATTACCATAATTCTTCAAAATAGTCAGTAATTAAATTACAGTACTTTTATTATAAATCTCTCTAACATTCAGTATCTCGCGATGGTTTATAGGAAATTTCTTTTCCTTCAACCTTTTGCTCTGAAATATCGAATTATGTCCCTACATAGCCCAGATTATAGATCAAATACGACGAATGTAAGCTGTTCTAATATCAAAGCTCAACTTTAACTCTGACTTCACTTATATTAAGAGACTATAGTTTGCTGAATACAAATTATCCATGATATTTTGTGGTTTTGCTTTGGACGTTGTACTAAAGCAATAAATAGGTAAGATTATAGTACATATATATGAACTTACGAGCAAAATCATAAGCCACGAGATTAATGTGACTGCCAAGGTCGATATGTGAGAATTTAACAGACGATGCTGACCCGTCAAATTCGAACTTCGGAAAGACGATATTTCACGTATGCAGTAACAAAACTTCAACTATTTCTTGCAACTAAATTTATCTTGAAACTAATTCAGACTAGTACGACAGACTCAAATTGAACATACGTCGAGTTCATTTCGACACGTGTAACTGTGACTGTATAGGGTACAGTTGTCCTTCAGAATGCAAGTTATTCCTCGAGCTCGTCCTCTGGAATCCATTTACTCCGAATTACAGAAATTTTCACTGTTCTTTTACGTGTGTAGCGTGGTGGCTCGAAACTAATTTCGGAAGTCGCCATTCACGTATTTTCCAAACATACAGAGTACGAACGTAATTGTTTCTATTGCAATTTGTCTCTAATCATCGTTCTATTCCCAACAACATTCTGCTTTCGTTGTTTACAATACCATCTCATCCAACCTGTTTTCTTTAACAAAGAAAAGCTACGGAGGGCGTATAAGCTGTCACGTATCGAACAGTCATTTTGCTTCCCACCAGTCTCTATAGATTCGACATTTCTCTAATCTAATACTATAAATTTTCTCTATAATATGTATGTATCTAGAGTCACTTTTATTTCGATTTGTAACATCCTTTAAAAAGCGTAACTTGTGCTCTATTGCACTGATTTTAGTCTTTACGATCATTGTAGCTATATATGATAGTAAAGCATTACAACCTGGTACAATTGATTTATGAGTGGCACTAAAAAAGTTGTGCATGTTTATACAAAGTCACATTTTTATGGACATTAGGCAAACAAATAGAATTTAAATAGAAATTTATTTCTCTCACCTGGCAGATATTTTAATGTATAAATATATATAAATAATAAATACCTTACTTTGGATACTTTGTATATGTTTTACATGTATACACGTGTTATGTGTATTCTGTACATTTTCGTACTTGAAAATTTTCTATAAATACAACATTCGCAACCTATTTATTTAAGTGTATAATTAAACTTTCATACACATAGTTTGTCATATTAACAAAAACTAGTCCGGTCTACATAGCAGAAGTGCTTTCAGTAATGCTACACCTACACCGAGCGAAAGGGTTTAATCTACCATACTGAATATTCAGATCGATTAGTTGAAATTATTCGAAGCGTTAAAGCCTTTCGTCACTCTGTGTCAGGAATTTAATCGCATTCTCTCGGTATCTTGCGATTGATAAACGTTTGAAATGCTTAAAAGTTCGTAGCAAAATGTTCGAAATCTTTAGACGCTAATATATTTCTATGAAAATAGAATGTTTCTTCGCAGTTACTTTTTGCAGTTGCAATTCAGTAATTTCAGTGACTTCTCGATGAAAATCTTTGAAGTAATTTTTATCGGTCTCTACAGTATTCAATTTCTTACTATAAAACAAGCATCATACATGAAACCACAGAAACAGAACAGGATAGCATCTTCTTTGACTTTTCAATTTAATGTCACTTTATGGCAGTAAAAGAATATCTTAATATGCAATAACTAGGAGTGGAAATAATCTGTTTCGTTCAAAGATATATTTGACAACGTTTTGTAGAAGCCAGAGGCTCTAACAGTTAAGACAAACAATATTAAAATTAGCATTATAAAATGAAAATATACACGTTTAGCTCTAAATTTAAAAGGGCAATTCTTGTAACACAGGATTAATCAACAATGTACTGAATTTTAAAATTTTTAATAATAATAAGTATAAGTATAATGACATACTTAGTGCATTCGTAAAATATTTTCAAGTGTTCAAATACTTTAGTGAGTCACTGTATCATATCTCTCGCCTGTGATTTTTAAATAGTCTTCCAATCTCACTACATATATAATAAAATATATCAACCGTGAAACAGGTCGAATTGTTTTCGAGCAATCGGTTAGAGATCGGTGAATATCGGAAAAGAAAATTTTGAAGAAATTGAACATTTTCAAGAATCCGAGTAATGCAATGGAAAATCGATCTATTCAATATGGAATCGTTTTTCTGTATGATAAAAGTTAACTATGTTTAACGAACTCTCGAATTCAATGAGAGGAAACTAATTGATTGGATATCTCGCCTTGAACTAAAAACGAGCGATTTTTCATTCGTGTGAAAAATTGAGGGGCCGAAAAGAGATGACGCTGGAAAAATGGAGGGCAATTTCTTGCCGATGCTACTCGTCGAGTGTCCTTTACATGTCAACCCCTCGGGGACCAATTTTCCGTATACATTACCATTTGCAAAAAGCCCTTGGGCTACTTTGAATTACAGTGTATAATATTCTCAATAACCGACCTGACCAAGAACTGATCATTCGTATCTCCTGTTTTAGCATTTAATGAAAAGTTTCGTTTGCGTGATATTATGGCAATTTAAATAATGCTATCAGGTACGTTTCATTGGAGCCTCTCGAAAGCCAAACTGACCAAGTCCATTTTTGTCAATTCCTTAAATTTAATTGCATACAATTGCTGTCAAAAGAATGTTTAAAATTTGAACTAGCATATGAGTATTATTAACTTTGTACTAGATATTTTTCACCATGTAATAACAGTCATCTATTTCGAGAGACATATAGTACGTCTATTCATCGCTCCTGTAAAATAGAATTGCGTTTTCTACTAAATTCCTATAATAAAATTATAATAAAATTACTTCTCAAACTTGCTTTCGTTCGTCACTGTAAGTACACGGTTAATGTTCAATTTCTAAAAAAGAATTTATATACTTCCATGAGTTCATTCGTTGCATTTACAATATATTTTTATTTAAATTTGAGGAATACAGATCAACACGCGTAAACGATATTTCAGCAGAGAGCTTGAAAACCCAAGAATATTATGATCGTTATTAGCCGAATCATAGAAGAAACAAGATTTCTTCGTTACTCAATGGTGGAATAATTAATAATATTTTCCTACCTTTATACATTTTATACCAAAGCGATTTTTTTTAATGTACTCTTCTTATATATATCACTCTTCCAGTAGAACCTGTAATTTATGCTCCTACATCAAAACGATAAAGTTTGTCTGACGTACAGCCATTCATAAGATCGAAAAGGTTAATCATGAGATCGCTGCGCGTAATTAACGTAGAACTTTTTGCTCATTAGCTGGTATCGATTTTTTTTCAAGCCGCTATACGCGTGGTTTGAGCTCTTTAATGACTTTTATCGCTACTGGTGATCACGATGGCACACCCTGTGACCGATGTCCAGTTGGATTACGGCGAAGCGACAATTTAATCGCCGGTTCCGTTTCACCGTTGCACGCTGCCCGTTTCCGGAAAATGAAAAGTGACGGACGCTTGTGGGTCGCAACGTTAATTCTGTTCGAATAACCTTTCAGGGGCAGAGATGGTACAGAGAATCGGTTTATCGGATTTTAGCCCGATTGATACTTTGCTACCTGTAGTCTGCGTGAGGTGTCGCTGATTCAATGATGCTGCATGCTGTCATTTGCTCCTTCAACTTTCCTTTCTGCCTTTCGTTTGCTTTATCAACGTAGAGCAAGGTAAAGATGTTGTACACAAGTAGTTAAACAGCCGTGATTAAACCGTGTTTTGTTTTATTTTTGAAACGTTTACAGTAGAGAACTTTTATGAATATATTATGTGCGTTCTAGTAAACTTCTTGAAATTTCGTTACCACTGCAACGTGTCACGACTGTGGTAATTATAACAGTAAAATTTCAAACTCGCCACAACTCGCTACAATTACAAGTTATGTTAATTACAATTTTCAACAAGTCACAAACTACAAGTTATTATAGTGTACTAATAAATTCTCTTGTTATATCTTGATAACAAATTTGAGAAGAAAATAAATGATATTGTAGGAACAAATTTTACAAGCTACGAGTCAACTTATGCCGTTTCACATAGAATTATAAAATTTTAAAAGAGAAGTCTATAATCTAACTTCTAGCTTGCGTCCTCGTTAATATTATTACGTGGTTGTTGAATGATTATACAAGAGAGCACATATATACCTGTCAATCAATAAAAGTACTTAAAATTCACTGTAGAATATCTTTCACTCCATATCATCTCATTTTGTCTTGAAACATCTTTTTCCATCTGTTATTTCGCCTTCAAAAATGCAATCTAAACCAACTGTGCGTATGAACAAATCTTGAAAAATCGTAATATCGAACGAACAAAGAAAAGAAGCAATCGGTGAAAAAACAGTTGTGAAAGGTGATCAAAAAGACAAGCACGTTGAAATTATTTCAACTGTTTAACCATAACATCTGTCCGTAATTTTCCTTCCTATTGTATAACAGTTATGAACGATTCAAATATTTTAGCATTTAAAAACGTGTTAAAATGTTGTCCAAGACAAATAAAACTTATTCATATGATATTCTGCTTCACGATTTTAAACATTTAGTCATACAATTACACCATAATACTGAATTATTATTTATTATTAACTTTAATTTCATCATTCTATAATCTCTATAATGAAATTTCATTGGAGAATAAAATTCTAAATATAATATCTGACTAAAAAAGAACCTGTTTAAACGTTTTATGGTGCATTTAATATGTTACGCAATTTATCACTGTAAACATGGGAAATATCGAAAATTTCACGTCTGTGACTGTTTATTCAGTTCAAAAACTGTTTATTTAGTATGAAAATTTTGATAAATCGAAAGTCTGTTTTATTTGTTTAATTTATCAATTTTGCGACTGTGACTGTTCGTTAACGCATATTATAATTAAATAAATATTATAATTAAATCTATCATTGCTGATTACCGGTGACCTTTACGGCGTCACTGACATGCATAATATCAGCCACCGCCATCACAGACATGTTAATCGTAGGAATTACGAATCGCCAGAATTATCTCCGTTTGTTTGAAAATATTTGCCGGTATGGTATTTCAAGGGAAAGTATTTTACGGGTTGAGTGTTTTCGTGGATGTGATTGGGGTGATTGAAGGGGTTGTTTGAAAGGGATGCTTTTGTTTTTTGACCGTTGGTAATGGTTTTCCCCGAGGGAGGATACTCGAATAAGAGTTCATCTTGCGAAGGAAGAGATTAATGGGAACGTAGCGATAATTGATCGGTATTGTTGATGAAACCGATATAGCAGCTCGTGAAATCGGTCAGGTGCGAAAGTTTACATATATATTTCGAGCGTCGAAACCACAATTTGAAACATCGATCCTAGTCCCAGATTGTGTCACGATCAGTCACCAGAGTCCTTTAAAAATAAAATAGTATAATAAAAACGTTAGCTCCATGAATTTTGTTGACACGTTATGACGCATATTGTTAAAATGCAGCACAATTTATTCGCCCCCACATTTATTAAAGTAAAAGAAGTAAAAAAATTATACAATATAATGTTACAAAAATGACCTCCTCAGTGTTGGGGCGATTAAATGTTTCGTAACTTGGGATTTAATTTTGTTCCGAAGTTTCTTGAGTAAAATAAATGCTTTAATTTTCCAAATTTCTTCTAGAAACACATTAACAATAGTCGTATTCATACGCGTGTTAATTCGGAGTTGATTTTACCTTGAATTAACAACTGAATTGAATATTTTTTAATTCGCTATTTTGTCGAGGTAATGTAAAATGAAATGTAGTAAATAATCTAATATAATAATGAAAAATAAATTTAAAAAATTGCTCCTTTTTTCGTATTTGCTATTCTCTTATAAAATGAAGGCACATTATGTGGAAATATTAAATATCGATTTACAAATAATTTTTAAAATATAAAACACAAGATGCTACTGTAAAATACGTTCAATTATGGGTATCGGCTTTTAACCCTCCTACGCCCTTTCATCACCTTCAACCTAATTCAGTTTGTATACATTTAAAAGGTCTTAAATTCTCGTTTGAATTTTATGTTAAAGATATTTTAAAACATTCAACATCTTCTTCTTTCTTAAAACGAAGATATGATGGAGGTATAAAAATTGGTCAGTGTTCCGATTTGTATTCCTTTTTATTAAGTTTTCTGTTTGAGGTAGAAATTGACGAATGTTATTGTACTACCAGTCCTTGATATTACACATTATACGGTAATATAGCACTAGTACTTTATATTGCTATAGTCCAAACTACTGATATGCAAATTCATGTAATCCCATTCTTCAGTAATGCGTTATTATTAGCGTCCACGTCATGTTATAGATTGTACTAGCCATGGAAAATAATAGTGCCGTGTATTATTACTTTATGACATTACGATAGTATAAATTGTTGCTATAACATTAACATATGTCGGAACTGTGATACTATTAATCAACTTATAACACCCATATGTATTCATCGCTATCCTCGACTTTACTCGGTAATTTTAACTCAAAATTCTCCAATAGTATGTTTTACTGCTCCTCTATCCTTCTTTATAATCCTTATCGAATTAGAATCACACACAAAAATTTTACTTCCCCAAGTATACCATATATAGACATGCTACGTTAAATAAATTGTAAATTGTCCTTGACTGATATTTTTAATAACTATTGTTAAATATATACGTAGACGATCGCACGAGAAAAAATTACTTAATTTGTTTAATTTATAAATATGACTTATAACAGTAGGATACTTATCGAAAAATTATAGATCTTACTAGATTCCAGATAACTATTAGAAAATTATTAAATTTTATTGGAAGTTTAAATCATTAAAGAACTCATATGTTTCATATGGTAATACAAATTTCATCGATTAAATGCATATAATAAGTTTAAATGCTTTCTTTGTTCATATTTTGATATTCGAATTATTAAATTGTCATTGTTATTAAACTTTGATATTCATATTATTAACTTTCTGACTCCTTAAATCAAATGTATACTTTAGGCTATTTGATTCATTTCAAATTCTTTCAATAAGGTTTAAATCAAAGAATGATACAGGCACCAACATGTAATTATTGATTTATTATTTCTAAAATTCTTGCAAATAGTTTTCACAATTTATCGTTGTGTATTTTAGATCATTATGCAACTACAAAATTCTAATCTAATGCTTAATTATTTTCTTAGTAATCTAGATCAATTATCACATTCTATACCAGAGCAGCAGGTGTTCTAATACTTATAAACGTGGGTGTATATGTATATAACAGCTCAGTAATTAGTAAACTCTGCTATTACAGTTTGCTCATGTTTCTCAATTTTACTAAA
Source organism: Bombus soroeensis (assembly GCA_014737365.1). Lineage (NCBI taxonomy): Eukaryota > Metazoa > Arthropoda > Insecta > Hymenoptera > Apidae > Bombus > Bombus soroeensis. The sequence continues at coordinate 44,225 of JACXIL010005363.1, forward strand.
AATGCAGAAAAATATCAAAAATTTTGTATGGTTCTAAATCGATGGCCAAGGAGATGAATTATATATTCACCAGACTAAATCATATACGACGAATAAGATACAAAATTTAACTTTACAATGATATTGCTCCCAGATTAAAGAGAGCGGGTGACATTTCAGATATAAGAAGTTAAATAAATGTATTTCCCTCTTTCAGCGACTTACTATTCATCCAAACTTATTTATCTCTGCTCATAGAATATAGTAACCATATTCGATTACCTAACTTTGCGACACCTTATACAATTTCCTAACCGCCCCCAAACACCTACGTAACACGTTTCCCCTCGACTTCACCTTGACGCAGCGTTTCCTCGAAATTAAAGGAGTCCCCAGACTACGCAAAATATTCGCGAGATTAAAGGCAATGAAATATGTATTCGCGGCCACAACGAAATTCATTTTCACGTCAAAATAGAGAATTTTCATCGCTTATATATCGATCACTTATCGTACAAATATTTTACTATTTTTATTTATTTATTTATTATCGCTACGACTCATCATTAGCCACCGCAATTCAGAACGATTACTTTTCTTAAAATTAAAGCAAATTCTTCAAATTCCTATAATTATACATTTGAGCTAAAAAAAACATACTGTTTCCTATTCAATTTTTATTTTTATGTTAACTGTTCCTTATTTTTTTTCAAACTAAACAATTATTTATCAGCGATAAGAAAACGTATTGGTTCGATAATGACTGAAAAAATCATGGATATACACACGTAGCTAATAGAAGTAATATATCTCGATGGCAATAGAAATCGTTTGACGTAACCATCAACTTCATCGGCGCAGTAATCACCCGGATAGATTGAAATGATGACAATTACCGGGTGATCATTATCGATACGCGAGATTCGCACCTGTTGCGGACCGCACACCAGCGCGGTTACGCGTGTCACCACGCGATACCAATTTCTGATTCCACGTCATCCGGTTGAAAACCAGCTAAAATAGAAAATGCGTCACTTTCTAATCAAGGCCACGCTTGACGGTATAAAGTTACACGTATATTTGTAGAAAAGATATAGTGACGTTATAAAGTAGCCCTTCGTGTACACTTCTTTTTTAGCATACTTGTTTCTTGGTTATAATATGTACACTAATATATTTTATTTAAAACATATACATAAATAGATGTACAAAAATTGGAGAATATTTTTGAAAAAAAAAATTTTCAATAGAAAACTTATCTAATATATTTTATCACAAAACCAAGTCCATTTCCGAGCTGTGAATCCGAGATAAAATAAAATGAATAAATAATATTTAATATATTTTACCATATACTGTTTAAATACTACTACTTCCATCAATAGCCTTTCCATCAGTTCAGAAGAATTTTTTTTATTTTGACTTATAATTCAGAAATCAAAGAACTTAAAGATAAAGAGCTTGTCAAACGACAGAATAATAATTCTACAAGGTTTCATCACCAACTGATAACTCATCTAATTAACATATATATATATACGCAACGAGAGTAATCATCTTGTCTACAATTGTTATTGGAATAAAGAGTACATTATAATCTGTTACCTCAGCGTTATAATTTTTTCAACTACCTCTATTATCTTAAACGAAATAGGTGATCGATCAATTTCATGGCATCGATTGTAAAATTGTAACGGGAATTTACGACTCCCGTTGACGCGCTTCCTTGAGATCGAGTCTCTCCGCGAACAGTCAACAAAACACGCTAATTTTCTTATTACATATATTAGAATTTTTATTTCATTTAATCCTGTCGTAACATTTTATTATACGTAGACATAATAATTATTTTACGTTGCAGTTCGTTGTATTCGGGATTTTGTTCGATTTATCCGCTAAATAGAAATTTTGTGATTAAAATACGTTTTATACAAAACAAGAAAATGTCGGAATATTTACGTACGAAATATCGAAATATTCGTGAATCGTTAGAGATGTCGACGTTCTCAAAGTTTCACTTTTTCCAAGCCTTTGTCTGTTTCATTTCATTCCTCCTCATCGTGGTTCCCTATCAACAATTCCATCGGTGAATTTTATTGCCTCGTAACGACGTTAAAGTGTAATTGCCACAGTGGGAAAACTCTAACTGTTTCTCTTTACTGGTAAAGTAAAAATTTGCGTCTCTTTTGTTTAATAGAAAGTTTGCAAAGTTGCTTTAATAATTAATAAACCCTCCTTCTTTGGTATCATGAAGGTACAGCGGTAAATGAAAGAAAATTGAAGAACTAAATGACAAAAAAGTACCATTTACCACGAAACAAAATTGAAAAATTGAAATATTGAATGGTGTTAGCCCCGGTTTTCAATATGGGCAAGAAATATTATTTTAAATTTTTCACTTACAATTTTAACTATACCTTACTTGTTGTTTTGAAAGTTAAATAAAATGAATTACAGATTTATCTTTCATACACTTACAATGGTAAACATTTAATGTGGCTTGTAATTATTAGTCGAAATATCTGAGAGCCATTCTATATTCACATACGATACTTTTAAAGTTCAAAAGAATATCATAGCGGTACAATTAATTGAATTTACGAATATTTTCCTGTTTATATCATGTCATACACTCTTTTGTACGAGATATCGTTTACCGCTTAAATGCCTCAATTATAATGGACAAAAGAGAGATGAATAAACATATAATGATAGATGTATATTGCAGAATGGATTTAATACAAAAATTACTAATACTTATTCGCAGAAGTGCTAATTTTCAATTTTCCTCTGTCCGCTATTATACGAATATACATATAAACAATTTTTATATATTTTTGATGAATTACGTTGTTGCTTCGACACTCGTTTGTTAATTAAACGAGAAATTGTTTCAGTATAAAGTAATTATATTTTGTTAATTAACGAGTTCTGTTGTGATACGCTGGATGGTGAAAACATTTCCGATCCATGGAATGAGATAATTTTTATTTTACGTTACAGTTGTATACCTATAAATATATTCGAATAAATAATAAACCAAAGGAACACGAGCTATGGAATATGCGTGCTTATTTTTTTGTAAATTATTATCCAATTTGGAGATTGTGTTTGCGTTTCGTTTATAAATAATGCAAACCGATATTTATCCTAGAATTTTCATAATTCGTGGGAAAAAAATACAGTTAAAACTTGTTATTTTTGTCACGTACGTCGTATCACGCCCGAGCTATCACAAAACACATATTTCATAAAAGAAAACCTTTCGACGATCGTTACAACTTACGAAAAGTCTGTCCAAGAAGTAACATGGCGTACACCTGTCACGTTCCCTACACTCTATTCTTGCTTTCATCCCTTCTAAATCCCAAAGATTTCCAAACCGTCGCTCTCATATTGTTTGTCAGTGGTGGAACGACGAGAACTCCGGATTACAGCTTTAATCGCTCTTTAAGTGCATCCACGCTGCCTTTAATCTCAAAAGGAAGCTTGTCCCGATTGAACTCGAGGCATAGTACAGTGACGATTTAAACAAAAAAAAAAACAGAAAAAGGAAAATCTCTCCCCCTCTTTCATCACTTACTCGACCTAGAAAACGTCAATCCTTTAAAGTCTAGTGAATTCTTTTCCCCTTTCACTCGATTTCATCTTTTCTCCCTGTTTCATCTACTTTTCTCTTTATCCTGTTCTGAAGAAAGTGGGTTAACAAATTCCACCGTGAATTATATTTGTTGGTTTAATATGAATCAGGGTGAAATCAATCGAGATGAAAGTGCTTAACCTATTAAGGACTAACGTTGGGTCAATGTAGCGTCTCTTTCGTAATTCCTTTAGTTATAGCTATATTTGTTATATTATTGGATTGTATTTTATAATATTACGACGAAACATTCTTTAAAATTCTATTCTCTAGATATTCTATAAAATATGTACTCAAGCCCTAACTTTGATGGTTCAATATGAATTTTGACAGATAAAAAATACCTTTTCGAGAAATACATCGCGCACAAATTCGATAAAAGCCGGCAATGTATACGTGGAGATAATCCTTCATTAATCATTTAAAAGTACAAAGAGAAAAAACAGAATAAAACTTATAAATATAAATAAAAATTACTATAATATTATAGATTACATAAATACATGTACAGTATGAGTGACTGAGATGATCATAGGCTGAATTTCATAATTTTTGGAAAAGATTGGTTTCTTTAAAAAACTTCATGATATTTGATTACAATACTTCGCGTTATGTCTTATGGAAGAGAAATTCGTTAAAATACAAATCTGCGATAATTCTCAGTAAAGCTTTATAGCTAGTATAATTTTATTATCATAATTATTATTATTTCACTAATTGGTCCCTTATGTGGTAAAGGCAACCTTGACTTGATTTAAACAACGATATTTCCGTCGTTTCGTTTCGAATGGACACGCGTCTTCGAGGGGGTGTGGCGGTCGCCTACAACCACGGGGTTTGTCAGAAATAGTCGTGCATTGTTAGCAGCCTCGACTGGTCGGAAAGTTGTTTTAGAATTTGCACTGGGAGTTACTGGAAATATCGTTGGACAGGGGAGAAGACGTATCCTTTTTATTCGACCATTGTCCTGCCTTCTAACAAAGGCTTTATTAAGAATCGATCGGGGGCACGAGCATGTACGATGGAAATTAATGGAAATCCCAAATGCACGTACTACACCGACACAGATAATTTGTGAATTTTTCGAGTATTCGTGCAAGAGCGGTTTTGAGAATTTCTCAGTTTCACTGATCTCTTGGGAGAAGGAACCGAGTGATAGATGGTGACAAATGATGAGGAAAAGTGGAGGATGGAAGAGTAATGAAACGGTTGATTTTGGTGGAGAAAAGTTGGATGTTGGAGAAGTTTGGAAATTGAGAAATAGAAAAGTAGTGGAATGGTTAATTTGAGGATGGAGAAGTTAAATGTTTGAAAGGTTTAAAAATCAGAAAATTGAAAAAGTGTTAAAGTAATTTTCACGGGGAAAGTTGGATATCGAGAAGATTTAAGAATTAGAAAATAGAGGAACTGATTAACTTCAGCAAAGAAAAGTTAGATACTGGGAAGATAAAACATATTGAAAATGGGAAAAGTTGTAAAATAATAAATTGTAACGCGAAATGATTGGCTATCGATTTATAGATTAAAAACTACAAGAGTAATGAATAAATTAATTTTGGCGCAGAACAAGCTATAATAAAAAGCTATACAAAATAACTAATTGCAACAGAGAAAAATTAATTTGGAAAGCTTATGGAATGCCTAAATAAAAATATTCTAAAAGAAAATATGAGAATAAAAGAATAAAAAATCTAGAAATTATTATATTTCATATTTTATTTTAAATACATTAAAAACGATAACATATTAAAATCATATTGAAAATACAAAGTAGTAGAAATTATTATATTCTTTTGCTACGATCATTTCAGTTTACAAAGTGAATTTTTCCACGTCCATTAATAATGAACGCATTGTCGAAACGCTAATAGAATATTTCGAAACTAACGAACGCACATAGAATATTTTTTAGTCTACCATTTTATTGGCGAGGTTCGAGGTTTCGGAGATGATGTCATATTCAAGGTTGTTCCACCCTAATCGATCTTGGGTAAATAAGTTGATGATGCTTGTTTGAAGCGAAGAACGAATCGAGGGAATGTCGTGGCGGAATAAAGGATATCCTATCAAACTAATATTATTTGTAATCTAATTAATTTAACAGGATCAGATACAATTTTTTTGACACAATAATAAAAAATAACGTTAGCGATAGCGAATTACCCTTCGTTTTAAAAATAACATACGGAAAATAATTTTAGTTTGCATTAAGATAAGTAAATAAAAGTAAGATAAATAAATGAAATAATTTACAGACAAATCGTTTGTTAATTTAAACGAAATAAACGTATAATTATTTCAAAATATTGCATAGATATGTATAATGTTTAGTCAAATGAATATAATTATAATATTTTGTTACTTAATCGTCAAATATTTTATTCTAATAATACACAAGCCCGATATTAATTTTTAATACAAAATGTAAAATAAAAATTAACGTTACTCACGAACTGATAAGAATAAAGTCATTTTAGAATCTACTTGCAGTAAAACGCTCTTTTATCTCCGAGGCATGAAGCAATTTTTAGTCGGCAATTCTCAAAAGCAAAAAAGCATATATCCCTCGTTTTCCAGCGATCATATTTCAAAATGAAAAAGCTTTCGAACGTACACAAGAATTTCGATACAACCGTTAATCCTTGATACTCGATACAATTGCACGCAACTCTTGTTGCTCTTGCAAGCTAATCGAATTCGGAGCGCTTTTCGTTAAATTTACCGAGACGATTTACGTTTATTACGCGTACAAAATAAAACAAACGCGTTCTATAAATCGATAAAACGAAACTGTCAGCAAGAGCCTTGGCATTTTTCCGCTGCCTTTGAATTTCATACGACGCAGCCTCTAAAACACGTTTTCTCGCAAGGTTGCAGCAAAATTTCGCGCAAACAGACGCTGCTGCAATCCGGGGACGGGGGAGGGCTCGAGTCGATTTTTGCATAAAAATAGTATACGCTCGATAGCGTGTGAACAGTGTAATAGAAAAATTATATGAAAATTATACGAAACGATGGTACATTAATGGAAATGCAAGGTGTCGAAGAGACTCGCAAAACGATGAAAATACGGACGCGATGGAAGTAAGTAGAAAAATACAGGGATGAAGTGGAAAAATAACGAAGTTGTAGAATGGAGACGGAGAATTGGTGATGCTGAAAGGAATAACGAGGTATCGGGACAGTTAGAGGTGTTGAAGATAGAAAATAGAGGCTAAGAGGGCGATTAAAGGAAAGAATGGGAGAAGTAATGGTGTACAGAAATTGGAAAATTTCAGATCGATAAAATAACGAAACAAGGAGATAATTGATCACTTCGTGAAAATTCTTCCTTCGCTTTATGGTACAACCGAAGAATTATATTTTTATGAACGAAATAAATCCTTTAAATGTTATAATCACAACAGTTTGGAAAATTTACATAAATATATAAAAATCGGCAATCTAGTGATCGTTAAAATACTAGGATTACTAACAAGATAGATACTAAATATAAAAACTTAAAAAGAAGAGATATGGTAATACTTACCCTTGTGTATATAAAGCCTGTAAAAATATTATTATAACGTTAGTAATATCAAATAACAAATATCGAATTATTGATACTGCATGTTAGAATATTAGAATGTTCTTAATATTGAAGCAAAAAGGCAAGGAAGTAAAAGAATTACGAATTTTTTACTAGCATTGCAGTGTAATAACCCAAAGGAATTGAAAAGCGTTTTAATATCAGTGGTAACTCGATTAAAGCGCCGTGGCTATAATTTTCCAATTCTTTCTTTTCCAGAATGTCCAATCTCCGAAGACGGGATGGAAAGGTTTGCGTGTCCCACAGCGGATAGGATGGGTAGATACCATTGCATCGACGATCACGCCTTGTGCGACGGTTTCATAGACTGCCCTACAGGCGAAGACGAGGACAGGCAAGCCTGCATGTTTTACAAAACTGTAAGTCTCCAATTAGTCATCTCGTGACGGTGTACAATTACGTTATTAATCAATAACACGATCAATACCCCACAATTTCTTTCAATTATCATGCAATACACTTTGCCAATCTGCAAACTTTCTTTTTATTTCTTACTATTAAACGAATAGAATAGAAGGAATGCAAAAGTGTTATTAATTGTACGTGTACGTTATGCTTTATATTAGTATTTGGTACATATAATTAATAATTAGTGCGAAAATGTGATTAATTTCGTATGTCATGTCTCGTAACATTATTTTTTTAGTAATACATTTTGCATGAAATAAGAAATTTATGCTATTATTTCTTAGTTTCATATTTATTATCTTCCAAGGAGAATACAGTCTATAAATATCATAGTCATCAATTTTGTTTTAAAAAGAACTCTTTTTTTATAATGTCCTTCGATTTTCTTTAACTGACATTTACATTATCACTGTGCCGAGTTAAATCTTAAAATTCTCCACTAATTATTTCTTTAACATTCCAATCCTTACTTTCTTAATTTATTAAATTCTTTAATTTAACGACGTCTTGTTCGTAGAGCCTTTCACCCAATTCCATGTCAAAATTTCTTCTATGCTATCTATAGACTGTCGCAACCCTCGAAGACGAACAACCTTCACCGTGCATCGCCGTTTCGCTAATTTTACACGCAATTGCGCCGTCTCCAACCCCTTCGCGGCATAGTTCATCATCTAACGCGCACGCAAACACTCGAAAGCCGCGGGGAACTAATCTCGCGAACTCGGCAAGGCTCAATTTACACTGTCTGGCGAGCCCGTAAATCTCTAAAAAGCTTCGTCGCCTTAATTCTTCCGGCCCGTAAATACAAAGGCATTCTCCTCTGCCTTTGCCATCGTGAAAAAACAACCGGTAGAATAAAGACTAGAGAGACAAGAGAAAGAGAGAGAAAGAGAGCGGAGAGACAAACCAAGGAAAGAAGAGAAAACAATTGCTCCTGATTTCCACGAGAATTCTCGCTCGCGAAACGACAGAAGGAAACGAGTGGATGAAAGAAGCAGATTACAGCACGGTTAGCACGCGCTGCAAGAGATAAGTTTTACGTACAAATCGCTTGAAAAGTGGAACGAGCATACAAATGGTGCTACAGTGGCTCGCGAAAGTATTCCAACACTCCTAGAAACGACTTATGTATATATTATAGGAAACATTTTAAAATATCATTAGCACTGTAACGAGACACAACTATCGTGATTATATCAAGGAAATTTAAAGCAGATGTGAAAATTTATTTAGAAATAATAAGATATTTATGGCAAGTATTCACTTCGCAAAGGTAACCATAATATTTGAAGATTCAATTATTCACTATATCAATGAGTTACAATATTTAGCGGAACCATCTTTGGAGGTAATTAATATTTGTTTAAGACTGTTATTCATGCTGTATATTAACCTTTCGCTAACAATAAGTGTACGTTTGTAACAAATCTCTTTTAACTTCAATTTACGTCATCGGAGTGGTTTCAAAGTTTACTAGCGTAATCACGATGGTCGTGACTCATTATGGTAGTAACGCAATTTCAAAAAGTTTCGTATAATGCACATAATATGTTGGTACAAATTCTCTGTGGTAAATGTTAAAATGCTTTTTTGAGCTACTATATGTATTTCAAATGTTCCAATATTTTTATATAAAGTATACATATACAGTAGCTAATAACGTAATACATAATGTGTAATATTTTAATATTTTATTATCTTACTATCTTAATGAAAAAGAAACTGAACAAATAAATTTTTGTAATATTCTGTGCTCTTTTTATAACCACATTTTACTATTACTATTAAAAATAATCACAATCTCGTTCACGCAAGTAATTACAGTACTATACAATCTTAAAATATTCATCGCCGATGACTATCATGAGGGTAAACGTGTTAATTAAATTCATTTGAATTAAGATTTATACTATATCGTATAAATTACAAATTATTTCATTCACATAAATTGCCAGTTGTTTAAAAAATCTGAGATTTTTAAACAATTCAAATGAACATACAGAAACAGGCAATACTTTTTTAATTTAAAAAAAAGTTAATTTTTAAATTTATAAATAGAACCAGTATTATGAAACATGTGTAAAAGTCGATGTTTAATTTCAAATAATGCAATAAAACGGTTGCCTTCGAGTTCAGTTAATTAACAACGCACATTACGCTATTGGTATGTATATGCAAACAACTTGAAGGAACGAACGTGAACCTAAAACCTACACGCCAATTACACAAACACGTTACTTGCATAAACATAGCAATCGTGATGCCTCGTATCCCACGTACGAATCGCTGAAACAACAAAATTAAAATTGCCAACTGACTACCCTCTCTGAAAAATTCACGCGACGTTTACGTTCGCATTGGTAATTCATTTCTCATGTATCGATATTCCATATTCGTTCAAACGCTTCCGTAAATCAGTATACGAAGATAATCTCGATTTAATCAGTTTATAGTACGTTAATATTCATATGCAACTATTGTGTTCCTGATGAACCGAATCACCGCATATCAAAGTTTGATTTGACCATATACTGTTCCAATTAAAGAAGAATCAAGTGTCCAAATACCTTTCAGCAGTAGTATATTTGCTTAACGTTGTGATATTTTCTCATACTGACTGCCTCATCATGTCACCTGATCGTATATTAGCGACCTCGTTACGTTCCTCCCAACTGCTACATCCACCCTTTTCCACCTCCCTGTTTCACGTAACAAACAAAAAACAGAGAGGATCTTGTCAAGGAAAGAAGAAAAAAAAGAAAAAGGAAATCTGAGCAACGTTTCGCCCTCTCGCGGATTTATCATCCCTCACATCCGGCGAACGGTTGACCTTTCTCTCCGGCTGATTCCGGGCCGGCCTCTCCGCCTCTTTGAAATCGATATTTGCTTCTTTTCCTTCCGGCTGGTCGAGCCGCGCCGCCGCCAGTCTCTCTCTCTCTCTCTCTCTCTCTCTCTTTTATTCTCTCTCTTTCACCGTTTCCACCTCGTAACGGAAGAACACGGCCAAAGAAGAAGAACGCGGAACGGCCGGTGTTGTCGAAACGGAATTGGCCTGATCAACGTGGGCGGCCCCCGGATCTGATTAAACTACGTCGCCTCGAACTCGAACCGGAGAATTAGATTTTCCAAGGTAGCGAAACGCTCTCTCGAACTCGATCAGCTTTCGAAAAGTAGTAGACGCCCGCGAGAACGCGCGCGGATTTTCGAAGGGAAAGTTCGCTAACTGACTTAACGAATTTTTTGCTGAGAACCCGGCTGGGGATGCGTAGGGGCTGGATTGGAATATCGAACGGGCTATTGGGCCACGCGAATGGCTCGGGATGAGTTTAGACGATGGTCCTTTTTACGGATCCGACGGTATTCTTTCGGTTGTTCGTCCTTTTTGGGTTCTGAATGAAGGTTAGGAATTTTAGGGATTCTTTTCGTATATTTCTTTCTGTATGTTTTACAATGGCGCACGAAAGTACACTTAACACAGAATTCTTTCGAGAATATATTGCGTGCATTGTGGGAAACTTTTTGAAATTTCGTTAACGCTGTAATGAATAACGACTAACGTGACTACAATGGTAAAGTTTGGAACAGAACCGAACAGTTTTTCACGATTAATGCATGTATAGAAGTTATATGTAATAGAATTGAATGGCTTTCGATGTTATAAATGAAAATCAGGTGTTTCATGGGATTCTCCTTATGTTTTTTTCTGTATTAAGCTTTGAACGTAGCGTTTTAGAACGATAGAAACTGGATAATTTGTTCAAAATTTTCCGCACAATTATTTCACCGTCGTTTTAGTGAACAGTGAAAGGATCAACAAGAAGATATTTATCAGGCAAAATTCCTATTTTTCGTCGCTTTAACCTTTACTATAATTTGAATGAGAAATATACGTAGGTACATGCGTGCATTTGTCAGCTAAACACGTTACTTTCATGTCGAACCAGGCTATCAAGAGCAAACGCTATTTTCTGTCTCTGTTCCAGACGAAAGCTCACCTTGACGTATTGGCAGATGCCATTTTGCGATGGGCAAGAGGACGCTAATTCCTTTGTTGACGATGAACCTCTGACCTATGCATAAAATCATAAGTCTGACGAGTTTACTTCTTTATACATTCACCTATATATATATATATATACATATATAATATATATATTTGTATATATATAATATATGTATAATATAGCATATAATATGTATATGATATATTCCCATGTATGTGTACGTGTACTCACACTCTTGCGTACCCGCACACATACGCAGGGTTTTCGTTTCGTTGCTAGCGGACGTTTCTCTTGCGAGCAGTTCCAGAGGGGGATGAAGGCAGTTGAGGTAATTCTTCCTTACTTTTCGCGAAACAATGCGATAAAAGAGAAGGAAATTTATTAACTAGGTCAAGACTAATTGTTGGATTTCGATTGAAAAAAGATCAGGTATGGAATGAATAATCCCAAAGAATTGGACTTAGATGTGAAATTGTGGATTCGATGCAGTCTTGAAAATAAAGAAACGTTAGCTTATTCGATATATTCGTTTAATTCGAACGAACATGTACTTTCAAAATTCTTTGACATTTTGCAAGCGTAATATTAAAATATTTGCATCTTTCTAAACGTATCACTTTGATCTAATCGGTATTTCTGCTATAAAGAAAACTGCTTCATTAAAACTGAATATATTGAAACCTCCAGGATGAAGACGCAAGAATGCTCGTAAAAGACACAGCATTCTAAAACACAGATTGCCTCGAACCTCTGTTTAAATTGTACTTGTTCAGTTGCATTTGTGAAAATATGAATCCGTAGAAACATCCACACTCTAAAGATCATCTAATCTCCAAAACACGGAACGAGAGGAGAGAATCTGGATCTATCATCGATCTACGGTGCTTCAAAAATTCTTCTAAAATTCCAAGAAAACCTAACGTCACACGAATCTGACCCTAGCGAAATCGCATTCCAAATTCCACGAACAACTTCACGAATCACTGGAATTACTTTACGCGGTCACGTTTCACCGTGGATGCGACTGCAAAGCATCCCCTCCTATATTCTCGACGATTTAATCCGCTCGCAAAAGGAACGCGTGCTGACTAGAAGACGAACACCCTGCTCGCATTCTCCCCGTTCTCCCGCATCATCTATTTTGCAGAGAGTTTTCCCTTTCTCCCATGTATAACCGTAAAGAAAAACACATACACATACACACACGCAGACAAACATACACACACGAACATAAACACATAATGAGAGATAGAGAGAGCTTGCGTGTGTGCATGCGGAAACGTGTGCTTGCGAAACGTGTGAAAGAAAAAGAGAGAGAGAGAGAGAGAGAGAGCGAGAGTGAGATGTTCACGTTGAAATCAAACTCAGGGGAACGTAAAGATGAATCGTCTCTCGAGCAACACTCAGCCAAAAAATATGGCGGATCCGTGCTCGATTCTTCGAGGGGTGCGGATTGATTCTGACGCGGCCTCGTTTACACGCGTTCGCTACGTGTCATCGCGCGAGAATATCGCTGAATCGATAATATTTCGATAGCCTTCAATTAAATGGACGTGTTCTGCGGCTTGACGTTTAGAGGATGATAGCGAAGACAGGAAGTTGCGATACGTTTGCCGCGATTAACGCGAGCTTCCGACTGGTTCGGTGATACGTTCTCAGATACATACTGCTGATGGATGACCGGAAGAGGGATATCGCGCGATTCTATGGTGAACTTGTTCGTTCGAACTTTCTTTCTTCTTTTATCCTTACATAGAATCGCAGAATTGATCGGAGTTACGGCGGGTCAATTGTGGAGAATTTTCGAATTATTAAAATTTGTGTTAAAGATATTGAAATTATTGGTATATCTGAGAAGTTTGAGAATTTTTCGTGTTATTATTATTCAAAGAAATCTTTCAGTATTTCATTGTTACGCGGTTCGTCGCAAAAAATAGTCGAACATTGTAAAAATAACGAAGCAGAGGCATCGTATCGAGGAAAATTTTCTATTCTATTCAAAACACGTTTCTCCTGTGGCGACAGCACCCTCAACTAATGCGTCAAATAATTGTTGCGCGTCTTTTTATGGAATTGCTTTGAAAATGCTCGTCACAGCCTCCCGGATGTCTCGAATGTTGTCACAGAGTTCCTCCTTCGTTGTTGTTCGAAGCCAAGGAGATAGAAAGTAATTGCACGATGCTAAGTCCAGCGAACAGAGCAGTTGGTGTAATATTTTAATTTATTTGTTTTCAAGAGAAGCAGTTATGGCCGCTGCATTATGAGCCGGTACATTATTTTTCCGCGCGTGAACCAACTCTACTCCAATGTTGATGGCTATAATTCTGCTCCTAATGATGACGATGACGAAGGATGTATTTCTATGTGATAAAATTTTTGTATTGATGTTGCTACTGGGTTTTTTTAATTTTAAATTGCTCCGTTATTTTCGGGACAGATTGTGCATTTTTATTCTACCTTTTTGTAAAATTGTAAAATGTAGCAGGATGCTGGAAAATTATTAGAGTTTGTTAAAAATATTGGAAATATTGAAATATTTGAGAAGTTTCTGAATTTTCAGTGTTATTATTATTATTTGTGAAAGCATTAGTTTATTTTGGGGATGTATACTTTTGTGTCGTTTTAAAAGACTTTGGAAATAATTTGTTGCGGATGTTGAAATTGTTGGAACATTTAGAAAATTCTTTTATTACTATAAGAGATTTTTGAAAGGTTGGAAGTTTCAGAGTAATTTATTATCACTTTTCTATTGTTTAAAAGAATTGGAATTATTGATAGACTGTTTATCTAGAAATTGAGAATTAGCTTAGTGTAGGTGTTGGAAATATTGAGAAATTTAAGAAGTTAGTATAATTATTCGGTTTGTAAAATACTTCGTTGTAAATGTTGAAAATTTTGAAGTAGATATTTTACGAAACAATTATGAGCTTAGTACGAATATTATACATAAACAATTTATACGTTGGTCTCGTAGAAAAGACATTGAGAAATGGAAATATCTGTTCTTTTGTAAAATTCTTTCGAATTAATTTAAGTTATTTATACAAGATTTATAACTTCATTTATTTCATCGAGAATCTCAGCGTTTTATTCTTTTGTACAATTTCTTGAAGTAAAGGTATAAAACGAAAATCTTTTATGAATAATTTTTCTCTCCTGTTAGAATTCTACAATTTCCTGTCATCGAGAACGAACGATCAATTTTCTTGCTGTCGGAAACCCATTTCTACGTCCAGAATCATCTGTCACTACAAGGGAAAGAATTTCATCTGTCATTTCGGACAGGATTTCGTTGTTCTCTGATACTGTTTTCCAACGCGATACCTCCTACATCTAACGACTATATAATTTGTGAAAAATAATGACAGTGATTAATCTCGAATTAATAATATTAATGAATTGTATATCTCTCAATTAACGAATTATTGTTTATAAATTAGATAACGGAAACAGATGCATAAATTCACCTTTTTTGTTGACAAAAATCTACATAAAAATATAATAATATAAAAATAATGAAATATTGCGATATAAGGGCGGAAAACGATTAAAAGTATTTGATCGAATAATTACAGTGCAAGGTTAACATTTTAATCATTTTAATCCAAAAATTTCTCATTTAAAATATATTTTAAAATATAAGAACCTTCCTCAATTTCCTCGTTCTCTGAAGAGTAGGAAAAGTAATCTATTGAGATTAAAAATTAAAGATTAAAAATTCAAAAATAATTGCGTTCTTTTCTCTCTTATCTGTTTTTAATATTTATTTACTGTAATTAATTAATTATTATTCTCTTTATTTACACCAAATTTTAATATTCACACGAGTACGGAAATTCCTTTTATGATATTTGCATGAAACGGATGAATACTGTTGGTGGTATATTTCTATTAACCGAAATTTACGCTTCCTGTGATAAAGTCTTCATCAATTGAAATGCAACCTCAATTTAAATGTCGTCAGAAGTAAATCCCTATTAAAAGTTTGCTACCAACCAAAATTTACATTAAATTTAGATACTAATAGGAATACACAAATTTCTGTTATGAAGTCTTTATCAACTGAAATTTACATCAAATTTGGGCACTATAGAAACAAGATTCTACTAAATCCTCTGTCGAACAAAGTTTATATCATATTCACACACTAGATCCTTCCAAAATCTCTTGAAAGGTCCTCATGAAATCTTACAACTCTCCAAGTCACCAACTGAAATTACAATATAAATCTACTCATCGAAACTCATTAAGGGACAGTTCACATAATTAGACTTCATACGATAGCTATGATAGGAGACAAGATACTATCCTTTTTACTTATGATTTTTCATTCAAATAACGCAGTCATAAATTCAATTCTCTCAGACAGTATCTGATACGAAAAAAGCAGAAATACTTGAAACCATAGCAAGATAATTACCATCTAAGTCGTTTATTTCGAATTCGAATGATTAATCGAGCCCTAACTAAAATTTTGTTCTAATAAATGGAATTTTACTATAATAAACAAGAAAAATTTATAAATTAACCCCTTTGAAGACCATTGTGAAACAACATTGCACACATAAAATCAAACCTTATGGTAACTGATTGCACGATTAAAGAAACAATGTCTAATCTCTCTTCCCTCGCCATAAATGAAGTGATTTAAAGCGTGTCAGCTTTATTGGTTATTTAAAAGCTAAATTAAACAAACATAACAAGTGAGTACGAAAGAATTAAATACAAAATAAACACCAAGTTGCTGACGCGTCCAGGATAAACTATATCGATTTTCGCCTAACAGAAGACGCGTGAAAACGAGGCCGCCCATCATGGTAACCAGGTATCCTCATGTTAAAGTACAAATTAAGGGTGTCCGAGGTTTCAAGGGGCGTATAACAGTAACGTTCGTGCGGCGGCACCAGGAGATCCATCCGGTTCGATATTGGCGCCGCCGCGTCGATCCATCCGCAGTCTCTTTGACTGCGACTTAACAAAACAATCGAGCGATTCCCGCGAGCCGTGTGAACTCAAAACCTTCGACGACTTTATTTTCGTACGACGCGAACGCAGACTACAGATTTCGAAGACTGAGAACGAAAATAAAAAAAAAAGCCACTTTTAGTTGGCGCGTGGAATCCTATTGGACGACGACTTCCGATTTCAAGGGACGACAAACGTCCAATACGATTTCTGTGCATCGATCGTTCAGCCATTTATGCTCGAGTACACGCGGTAAGATCGGACATTTTTTGCATGCGCGTTTAATCAAACTGTTTCTCACGATAAATGATCTTATGAAACTTAACGAAAGATCGATGGAGAAAGAATCGATGAGCAATCATAAATGGGCTGAATCATCCCCCTCTTGGTTTCCTCCTGCTGGATTTCTCCTGTTGCGTTCCTGACGATCCCTGTTCTTCTTCTTGTTTCTTTAAACCTCCTCGTTAGACCGTACGTATTATATAGCTTAGCGGTAAATGTTTGACTGTGTCTCAAGCGATACCTTAACTTTAATCTACAAATCTGTTCGTGAATCACGTAAATATGTGAACCGTTAGAGCTTGTAAAGATCGAGGAAATATAGTTGTATCCTGTGACCTTGGAATGGTGAGTTTTGAATTTTACTAAAATTGCAAGGAAATAATACGATTTTATCAGAATACGAGAAAACAAAATTCGACGCTTTTTTTACATTTCGATATTAATACTTTACCGATGGTTAGGTTTCACTGGGAAAAATGAATGTTTTATTTCAAAAAGAAATTAATTAAATTAATTGCACTATCCATATGAAAATTTTGACTACTGCTTTTACGTTTGTTTGAATATTATTTCATTACTCATAAGGTACCAATTGGCGTGGTCTGTCGTTGAAGTATTAATTCGTATATTATCTAAAGAAAAATGAATCGAACTTGGATTTTATTAAACAACCTCGTGAATGAATTAAATTTTTCAGATAGGGAAAGAACAAATTTATTCACGGATTTAAAAATTGTATTTATTTAAAGGATCACGTACTCAAAAACTATTTCCAAGGTTGTCTAAAAAAATACAGAAAAAGGAAGGAAGAGTCAGTCTTACAGTATAAACAGAACCTCGAGAAAATTACGAGCTCGCCTGTCCACGTCACGAGAAAATGATCAGGCTGTCGACTATCGAGGCGTCTCGAGAGAAACGAGACAAGCGTTTGCTGTACTGCCGTGTGTTTGCTTGTTTATAAAAAAAAAAAGAAAAAAAGAAAAAAAGGGAACGTGAAAACGCACGTGGTCCGGAGAATGTGCAGCCTTCTAGAATTTGTTGGAGTACATTACATATATATATACACTTTTGTTTCGTCGAACTAGTCTGTAAGGATTTACGATTTAACAAAAGAAAAAAAACAGATAAAAATACTAAAAAAAAAAGAAAAAGGAAAAGAATAAAAAACCTCCTAGGATTATGCGAATAAAAATATATACCGATCTATCGATAGAATATAAATCTCAGATTGAAAGAACGAGAAAAATATTGGCGAACACCGACGAGACTCAACTACGCAATATTACAACGTGTATGAATTGAAAAGGAAGAAGATCAAATCGTGGAAGTAGCAGAAGAAGTGGAAGAAACATTTAGAGACAGAGAGGAAAAGAATCGCGAATACACGTCAAGCGAAAGTTTCCTTCTTGCAAAAGGTCAATTCAGTATTACAGAGCGTTTAGATTGTACATTGTGAAGTTTCATTTCGCGCTCGAACGAACGGTACGAACCGATCCGACGCGATTGGCTCGCATTGTTTCTTGGTCCTCGATCGTTTCCAGACGGTCAACCTTGCGGTACTTGATCTTTAAACTCTCGAGTCTGGATCACTTGTAGATCTTGAGGATCCGCGAGCTGTCATGTCTCGTTTCTAACAACGCGTCAAGTGCGAGAGATTCGCTCACAGTAGACGCGTTTCCGTTTCGTAGTTTGACGTAATTCGAAGAAGAAAAGCGCGTTTACTCGACGACTTTGCTTAATCGAGTCATCTGAATACAGGGTTGCACCCTTAACCCTCCTGGACCCATTGTCATATTTCGCAGCTTCGAACGTTTCATCTTTTTCAATGATAGAATGATTAGACATATATACGTTGATTGTTTTTAACGTCTTGCCTTGTCGTTGTCGTTTATTTTGGGTGTATTCTCGTTTATAAATCACCGGACCACCAGGTAACTTTAAACAGAAACTTTATTAACCCACTCGCGTGTCAATTTCCTTATCCCGATTCTACTTGTATATATATGCTAATCTTTTTTGACGCAGAAATTAAATCAAAATTGCAGCTTGAAATTTTATTCGAACGAAATATGTTCCTGTTTGAGATTGTAGATACGCGATAACGATGATAGGAGGAATTTTTTCATGATGATTCAATTTTAGTTCAAAATACATTTGCGTTAAGATCGAACTAGAATCGAAATTGTAGCGTGCAGCAGCGATGATGATTAAATTTAATTTTGTGAGCTATTGAGTTTAAATGAATCTTCAATCAAATTTTAGAAGCTTAGTATAATTTCTTTTCTCTTGTGGTAAAGATACTTGGTAAATATCAGTTTCGCTTTTGTAATTAGATATGTATAACATCAATTTATTTCAATTTTAAATGAACTAAGTATCTGGTGACTTATGGATAATAGTTTGCACATTTGCAAGAGTTTGAACAGCTTCCAATGTAGAAATTTAGAAATTATTATAATTATTATAAATTTAGAAATTCCAATTTAGAAATTATTTAGGAGACCCTGGGTTCACGGAGGGCTAAGCGAACTGAACATATCAGAATCTACGCTACGTATTTTTCATCAGAACAGAATATTTTTAATATTCACCGTGAACGACGCGCATATTTAGAACATTTCCTGTTGCTCAGCGGTTGTCTCTGGGGCATTCAGCGACACGCATGCGAATTCCTTGTTCGGTGTGCAATGTTCCAACAAGTGTTATCATGTTAAACGCTTAACCGGTCGTCTTGAGGCTTTTGTTTCGTGTGACTTCCATGATTAATCTTGGCGAAGGAGTGAGAAGTTCAATGAAATTTCATATTTCATTCTGGCGGATATCTAATTGAACGTTTGCATTCAAATTACGTCTTCGAGAATCAAAGCTACTTAAATCGCTTTATAATAAGAATTCTAATATATTAAAATGATTCCAGAAATACTTACAAATTAAATGATATTTAGTTTGAAACATCAAGTTGTATATTACTAATCCTGAATTATTCCAAAGACATACATTATGTATTAATGAAAAAAAACGCAAAAAGATCCTCAATTAATGAGAAAAAATTCGAAATAATTTTTATTTTAAAATTATTATCGTTTTCGTTACTATTGCAGAATGTTAAAAATGTAAAAGGGGAGGTTTAAAACTTTTAAAACGCATAGTACATACTTACAAAGAGCAGGGAAAAATATTTGATCAACATAAATTCTATTTAAAAGACAGACACGTTAAACAAATATTACGCAAAGAGAAAATAGAATTTTGTGCCTCGTTGCAAGCTTTTATCAATGTCAATGATACTCTCTCTTTTAGACTTCTTTATGATTAATTTCTTATTCCTAACAAAAACATGTTCGTATTATTCACATATACAGAGTTGCATTTTATTGTAAAGAAATTATTATTAAACTCTATGTTGATTAAACATTTTTTACTCCTCTCAGTGAATAGTTTTAGACGTTTATTGTTTAATCACTTAGCGCGCATTTTAACCGCTTAACTTGCGTCTAACAATCTACTTACTTTAACCTTTTATCTTTACAGATTTAAATTACTGTACCTTACACTAAAATATATATTATATAAAAAAAATATCAAGTTTCTTCTTATTATTAATTGTTTCTCATTCTACAAAAATTTAGTCATTTTCTATCAACAAACTGAAGAAAAACTTTGCATGTTTGCTACGTATGATCAATCTGAACTCGAACCAAAACATTGCAAACGAAAGATTCTCTCATTGAACCTTCGCTCTCGTGAGTTTTTTCGAGTTTCTCGATCAGGACGAAACATTGCGATTAACACAGCCGGTTGAGCGTCGCGACGCATCAAGAAATCAATGTAACAGAGCGACGAAGCTCGAAGAACAATCAGAACAATCACGTTAGACGACACCGGCAGTAAGTGATCGTGCAAATGATAAAGGAAGCGTCCAGCGGATGGTGAGAACAATCTATCACGACATAGCACACGTTTAAGGTTCGATGCTAACGTACGATGCGACGTCATTGGAATTTTGTGTCAAACTGATATTATAAAATTTTGCACTTTTACTTGTACATTAATGATTACATCGGCAGTTTACGAATTCATATATTTTAACATACAAAATAAATGAATATATTCGAATGCATCGAGATATGCAAGAATATATGAAAAATGCAGAAATATGCAGAAAAATATATGCATAAACATATAAAATATTCGAAGTAATAAAAATATGAAATATTCGGTAATTCGTTCTAATATTCGATGAATGGAACAAATCTTTGCTTACATTCTATTTCCTTAGATGTGTTGGTAAAAATCTGAAATTGCATAAACATTTGCAGTTTACTAATGATACCATGCACAGAAGCGTGTCATCCGGTTATCGCAGATATAAAGTTATTGAATTACATAACGTTACTCGGAAAGGATGACAGGAACTCTCAAATCAACGTAAAATATTTGTATCGATGGTAAATATTTCGCAGAAAATTATTGAAACAGTTATAAACGATAATAAAATAATTAACGCTAAAATTGCCAAGCTTAATTAACGAATCTCAAATTTTTTATTACAATATTAGAGAGATTATGCATCATAAAAGAGTTGATTGATTTTTTCACTGATTTAATCCTCCCTATCATAAACTCGTGTGCATTGCATCATGAGAGATATAAATCTATCGAATCTGCTCTACATTCACCGATACAAAATCGCAGAGAAATCGCATCACTGGTACGCACGAACCTTAAATACTCGCTACGCACCAAGAACGCCATATCGCATCGTTCTTAAAGCAGCTTCTTTTTTGATACAACGACTAACATTAATCTCTACACAGCGTGTGGAGACAAATTTTCCCTGTCGTTGTCCTGTTAAATGAAACATAAAATGAGATGAGACGAGAACTGTTGTACACACCGTTGAGATACGTAGGCGTTGTTACTTAACGTGCATTTTTATTGTCGCCAACTCCGAGGATATATTTTTAGACGATACATCTGTATTAGGCTAGCTCATATTTTTGTCTTTTGAATTTATTTCGCGCCATCCCGCGGAATTGTTGCAATTAATAAACACACAATCTGTGCCATAAATTTTATTCCTCCGCCTCGATCGGATCAAAATAATTATTTAAATGTTTATGAAATCGATTTTATTCGATTATCCTCAAAAAGTATTAGTTATATTAAAAGAACCATATCAGATAAAAGTTGTAGATCCAGACAAGACGAGTTTTGTATGTTCTATTAACTTTTTTCGTACGAGACACAGTTTCCGAAAAGAATGAAGAAAAACCAAGAAAGATCGTAAGAACTTTTTTCTAATTTTGAAAATTAAAAGACGTTAAAATCAATTTTCGTTCACGAGATAATCGAATTAATCCGATTTTATAAGCATTTAAATAATTATTTTAATGTTTAAGAGCCCAGAGATACGACTACCCGTTGCCCGATCAAACTCAAATTTTGCGCAGATCATTTTTTTTTTATTAATTGGAATTATTGGAATTATTATAGAGGGGGTGGGGGGAACGAAAGAAACCTTGAACAAATTTTTCGTCAAGTGTAAATAAGAGCCAGCCTAATCTGTATATACACAGACACATCCATACGTACAGAGAGAGAGAAAGAGAGAGAGAGAGAGAGAGACGTATAGACATGTAAAAAATACAAAAAAGGATACAGAGAGTGAATGGGAGGAAGAACATTTTACGCAAATTTTTCGGCCAATGCCGTTTTTCCTTTTCGCGTGACAAAATGCCGCCGAATCTCGACCGAATCTCGCCTGTTTCTTTTTCATGCTTCTCGAATAAATGTGCGATGCTTGTCTCATCCAGATCGAGCTTTCTTACTCTTCTACGTTCTCTCGACACTTTTCTTTCGTGATTTTCCTGGTAGTATAGATATACGATAACCACACGTAATATTGAATACCCGATTTTTAAGGCTTGATATATTAAATTACTACATAAATCCTGTGTCCGTTGAAATACATCTAGAGATTTGATTTACAACATCCATTTCTGCATATACTGCGTTATACTTCTTTTATAAAAATTCACCGTTAAATTCGTGAGTAAAAGAAAGAACTTATTATAATTTTGATAACCTGAAAATTATTCGAGCTTTATCGTTCAAACTGTTTTGCTGGAAAAAGATAACATAATATGCAAAAATATGTAAATTCAACGTACATAGAATATTCCTTACAACAACAATTACTTAATAGATGAAACGATCCGTTATCTAAGTTGAATTTTTCAAGTTATATTTTTAATGATATTAATTTCCATAAATGTCACGGTCTAATTACGTTAGTACTTCAAATTGAATTCGTCGAATTAAAAATCGGCTCGTCCAGTAATATTCTTTTTATGTTTTACCTATAGTCGTGGAAAGTGTAAGAAGAACAGTCATTCGATGTCAATGAAACAAAGTTAAACGCGTAAAGTTAGGCTAAGCTAAAGTAAAGGGTAGATAAAGTGAGTGAATGCAAGGGAAGTTGGATTTTTATCGAAATTTGGGAAATTGGATTTTAATGAAAAACGAGCCAGATCGTAACATTTTGGTCTCTTTAATTGAAATTATAGGATCAGTTGGCGACAAACGACTCAAAGTGAGCAAAAAGAATAGATCACGAGAGGATGACGTGTAAACGCATGAAAATTGGGTAATGTTTTAATCCAGTTGGTATTACCTGACGCGGTGAGAAGTAATTAAAGTGGCGTTTGAATCCAATTGAAGTTATGCGCTCGCTTGTGAATCGTTAATTACATCGCGAAAATGCGTTCCTCGGAAGTTAACTTCGTGTGAGTTAGGCTAAAGTTACATGATCCCGTGAAGATATTAAGGGATGCAAGAAAGTCAAAGGGAAATTAATGTTTGGCAAATTAATGCGCTATAAACGAGATAACGTGAAATAAAAATTCTTTAACGAGTGAAACGTAATATAAGAAGAAAATGTATAAATCAACGCATAAATTAATATAGGGTATTTTTGAACGAGCGGTATAATCCAGAAAAAGATACGTTTACTATGTATGAAGAAATAAATTGAAAATGTAGAGTGAGCATGAATAACCATGATTTTTTACCTGTACGAGATTGGATATAAATCCGAATGAAATGTTTTTCAAGTAATTCGATATGTCAATCGGAATATAAAGGAGCTATTGTTTCTATCGCTTTCTATTTCATCTATTAATACCTGCCTCTTTCTTTTTTCCTGCTTCTTTTAGGTGATAAATAAATTATATTCGAGCTTTTAACGAAACAGAGAAGTTATGTATTTTCACCAGTTTTCTCTGTGGAACTTTCGGCGAACGCATTCAACAGGTGATTTAAAAACCATCGTCTTCCCAGCCGTGAATTAAGTGTTATCGTAACTTTTAATATTTTCCTGTGAAATCAGCCGCTAAATGTCGGCTAATTAATCGGCGGATGTAACGCGGCTTCAAACAAACGCGAACAAGCGGCTTTGTTAATAATTAATCAATTTTCCCCGCGGAGGTCGCTGGTAAAATTCTGACGCTTGACTTGCACCGCTGATTCAACCCAGTAGACAATCACTACCTGTATTTATCTCATTAATATGTAAGAGAAACGTTCAACGTTATTAATATTTAAAATGAAAATTAAACAACATCGGATGAAATATTTTTCCAGTGTAATTATAACTTAAATGATCGATATACATAAATACTTGGGAGCTTTTCCATATATTTTTCGACTGAATTGCCAGTAACTAGAAAATAATCCAAGGTCGTGATTCGACGGTTGCGCGTTTCATTTCTAAAGAGTGGCCAGAAATACTTGACAAGGAAAGTGCAATATATTCGATCTATCGCTTTATTTGAACCTTTTAACATCGGTAAATATCGTTATTCTGTTTATAAAAATACAATGTAAACACCTTGTTTATACAAACATAATATAAAAATATTCTGTTTATAAAATATAAAAACTGCACGCATTCTCATTATTAGAGAAGATATATTCTATATCTTTCTAAGTAACTTTCATACACTGGTACCCAGAGTACTTCAAAACGACAGCGTGTTTTTCATGAAACAATCGGTCGATCGATCGATCGTTTCTCGTATTACGAGACGCTTCATCCGGAATTTTCCAACGATGTCTGGCTTTTTGCTTCGTGGAAGGGACGAACGAACGCACGTTAACCAGGAAGAGCTTAAACGAAGAGAAAAAGAGCTTTGGTGTAGCGTTGAGAGAACATATATCCAGGAGAGACGATCGATTGCGCGTGCGTTACACGTCAAGTGTAATATGTACTACGTGTATGATAAGCTGCGACGATGCGATGGTGAAAATACATGAGAGACGTATCGTGTGCGACGCTTTCTGAACTGTTGCAGCTGATCGTTTTAATCGTTTCGACAAAACAATTATACGTTGTACCTTACGTCGATTTAAACTAAGATTAACAGCGAAATTTCGATCAGATTCTCTGTCTTTATTCCACCTACGTGTTATAATTTACAGGTAACAATAAAGGTTTGCGTTGAGACACCTCGTTGCAATTGTATTTTTCCCCCTTTTCCTTCCTCTTGTTGAGCGGCAGCATGATAAATTCTATACAAAGAGAGTCATCATTTTTGCTACAGCCCTTTAGATCGGATTTTTATTCCATTTTATTACTAATTATTATTATTTTATAATTACTATTTCTTTTTTCTATCGCTCGAAAATTTCGACATTTAATTTATATCAGAGGAATCAGCTTTGTGGCAATTACTGGTGTTTTATAAACATTTTTTTTTTTCGGTATGTAATACTTTTCCAATTAGAAAATTTATATGAAATTAGAGGCTTCATTCATATCAGAGCATGAGTTAATGAAGTTTATTAACAATTGCGAATATCATGTTTGTCTATGGTTCCCTTTATATAGGAGTTACGTGTGTGAGCATTTGTTTAATTATTCCATAATTAGTATAAAACATAATCTTAAACGTTAATAGACAAATTTTCTCTAACGATTAATCAAATCTGGTAAATGAGTCTCATTTTGTTAGACTGTAATTTTATGAAGATTTTAAAGTAGAAAAACTGCAAGTTTCTGCAGTAAAGTGCGCGAAGAAAATGCTTTCGAATATCATGCTTTGTACTATTATTATTATTGACACAAATATTTAAAAAAAAGCACAAATTCCTTTTAATTAATTTATAATTTTTTGTCAATAGTGAGTAGATGAACCTTCTTTTTTCTTGTTCTAGTTTTGATGTATAATTATTTCTTTCTATAAACTTCGCATGATATCGTATTAGTTTATTAATATATTACAAGGTATAATGACTACATTTCCGAATAAACTGTCTATTAAATATTCTCCACTTGTTAGTTACTATCTATCGCAGCAAAAAGAAATTTTATTACAACACAGATATATCAAGTTTGTAACTGAACCTATAAATATCAAATTATTCGAGTAATATTTTTATATGCGTTTAAACTTGGAAACAGTGACGTAAAACTTGTTGTAAAAATAACTTTACCATTTCGAGAAGGTTATGTAAATGTTATGACAGTTTAATATCGGTTCGTGAAATTCCAGGCTGCTGGTTTTTCATTATAAAATGAATCAAGAGAGAGGTCAGAAAATGTCATCGACAATGGTGTTTTAACAAATATTTCTGAAAATAATATGTACGTGCACGTGTCTGATCTTGATGATACTACGTTGTACTTTTTACCCGCCGAATTAATCACAGCTGACTTTTATCAACACGGCTACGACGATACTTGACTCTCCGATCGCTCACAGATGATCTTGAGTAAGATCGTTCGAAAAAGCTTCACTAACACTGACAACTGATGGTCTCGATCGATCGAACGATATTTTACTCCACGAATGCTTGGAAATATTAATAAGTGAAAACTCAGACGAGATTGTCTCTCAGATCGCTGAGAGACTAAACGATTCTTATCTCGCGACCGATGGAGATGACGTTGACGATTCGAAAGCTCGTAAAAGACTGACTGTGCTAGACTGATCGGGCGTCCAACAAGAATTCCAAAACGGAAATGTCGAAAATATGCACGCTGATTGGTTTTGAACGAATGTCAACTCCAACTGCGCTTCTGAGCGACCGAAACGCGGCGAAACGATAGCGTGAAGATGCTAGCGATACATGGACGAACGCGAGACTTCGGATTTAATTCGGTAAGAACCGAAATTAAGCGGAAATTCTTCCCCGTGCTTAATTAGAATATTAGCTTAATTAGAATTAATTAGAAAATTTAAAGCACTGTTGCAATTGTTAACACTAAACCTACCGGCGCGGTCAAATTGACCACTCTCGGAACATCTACACAAATTTAACCATTTTTAACTTTATCATATCGCTTTATAATTTCTGACTTTTCCTAAAACATGCATATAATATATTTTTCGGTATTTAATTTTAGTTTGTTCTTTTATTTCCTGAGAAAAATTTGTACTCTGCCTTGCCTACCGTGAGCGGTCATTTTGACCGCCTGACAAAGTATGTTAGTTATTCTTAAAATTAATGCAATCAGTACAAAGAAAAGGCTATCTCAAGGTCAGATGACAAACAAAATCAGTAAGAACAAATAATAACAGCTGTTACATCCTTAATCTTGTCATAAAACAATCGATCCCTCGATCAAGATAGCCACCAGCTGTCAAAACATATCAACTCAGTTCCATAATGATCCTAAGGAACCGCCACAAAATTTAGCATTTTTTACAGTCCATTGTTACAAACATTTTAAAAGTCGAGAAGTTTCTTAGGGTTATTGCTCATTCCTATAAAGCACGGGAAAAGCTTTCCCAACTTCACCCTCTAATAACCGTTGGTGGAGAACGGTCAATACTGATCAATATTTTCGTATAAATATCGCCGTCACAGATCATATTTTTACTTGCTATTGTCTTTTCGACTAGAATACATCTCGGTTTGTTAGTCAATTAGTCGACATCTAAACTTGTTATCTCTAAAACTCAGACAGAACGCATCTCAGAGCGTTTTGAGTAAAGTTGTTATAAAAGGAAAAGTAAAGCATATCAAATTGGACAATAATTTTGTATTCCGCACATGGTATTATTCTGTGATAAATATTTACCCTAGAAATGTCAAGACTTTAAAAAAAAAATTATAAAAACAAAATAACGGGCATAGAAGAAGACTGCTCAGTGTGCGATGAACAAGAAACTTCAGCAACTGAAAACGGTATAGAAACACATGAAAAGCTATTTACAACCAAGAGTTGTAAATTACAAACAAGAGTTGAGTATTATAAATAAGCATTTACGTAAGGGCAAAAAGGAAAGAAATTATCGTTGACAGCAGAGAGTGAAACTGGATCCGATGGAACAGTTTGGAAAGAAATAGATGCAAGTCTCTGGCAGGACATCAGTTCATAATATTTTTAGGGATATGCTGCACGGCATATAATGAAAGGACAAGTAAAGACGGCATTTTATCTTATCAAAAGTAAATTTGGACGAAATTTTATGAAAGTTCATCATTTTATATTCATTTAGTTATAAATTAACCATTATCTAAGTTAAATCATAAAAACTATTACTTCTTTAATCACCGGTCATTTTGACCGCACATGGTAGGAGTAGGTACACACGAAATGTCGGTAGGTCTAGTGTTAAAAGGAATCGTCTTGAGTGTCAACGTCCTGACTCTAAAATAGAGTCTTTGGTATTATTATTATTAGTAGTAGTAATAGTAGTAGTAATAGTAGTAGTAGTAGTAGTAGTAGTAGTAGTAGTAGTAGTAGTAGTAGTAATAGTAGCATTGTAAAGTAATTACCCACGAAAATCCTGACGCTTTTGTTTGTTCGGACGGAACACGATATTTGATCAGATATTACCGACAGCAAGCTATTCTACCATTGTTCTCATCACCCGGTTAAAACAGGAAAATTAAAGCGAAAGTAATTAAATGATAGGTGCATGAAAGCTTGTACGATCGGAAAGCCTTAAGAATTGAAAAATAAAATTTACCGTTTACCATTCTTCGAATTTTTCCCGAGGGAACAGACACGGAAATCTTCAACGTCCCGCAATCTCACGATATGTGAAGTTTCCCGTGAGGTTTTTGACATTTCGCGATCCAACTACGTGCAAGTTTTGATAAATTTCACCACCTGACAATTTCCTGACGCACAAACTTCCTCGGGTTATCGTTAACTTTTCAGCGAATTTTGGAAGCTTGCAATTTTCCAATATGATATACAATATATTTGACAGCGAAAATATAATACGTACAGGCGAAACGAAAGCAACTTGAATTATAAATAATTTGAAATAATGGAAATTGCTGCGAATGAAATTTTTAATAAAATTGTATCGGCCAGAGAATTTTAGTTACGAAATAAATTGTAAAATATTACGAAGAAATTACCGATTACCTTCGAATTAGATGTTTTGAATTTGATTAATCGAAAATAGCGAAGACAATTTTAACGCGAAATTACAACGATGTGTGTACGCTATAAAGTTAAAATAAAAAGCCAATAAAACCGTCAAACGCAATTTTCGAATTTTTCAACGAAACAAATTTCACAGAAACTAGAAACTAGGAACAGAAGTGAATAAAGGGAGAGAAAAGCAAAGGATAAACAACTATATATGTGCTAATTACACGGCTGACCAATAATGGCTAACGCTCAAATCCTCCCAACACATTAGCTTGTATTTTACGATGTCGATTTCGCGGAATCAGATTTATTATTAATTAAAAATGTCCTCGGTCCGCTTCGGCGAATGCTCGTTCGGAATAAACATGAGCATTCGATCAAGATTAAAGAGCAAGAGTGGCCGCGATAAAACCGCGTGTTTATCGGCCGACATGCTCGTAGTACACGAGCCTCCGTCCGCTTGAAACGCAACCCTAAATTTAGGGGTTGAACCGGTGCAAATTTTAATTTTAATATCACGACGCTATTTTAAGCCGATTATCGATCAGCCGTCGGTCTTACCAGGGTAAAACTTCGACTGGAAACTTTCGTTCATCCTTCTCCTTGTTCCTTGTGAGATTTCGTTCGTCGTGTTGCGATAAGAAACAAGGAAGACGAGTTTTTAACATTTTCGAGTGATTGATCGAATTGATAAAATTTCTACCGCATTTATGTGAACGATCCACCCTTTCCTTTTGGTAATTATGGTATTTAATTTCAGAATTAATTGGATAATATCGGTAAGATTGGCCATGAATTTCGTAACTTCTATAATTTTGGTAATTTCGGTAATTTTGTAGTTAATTTGGAAACTTGTGTAATTTTCGACATTTCGCGTTGAGTATGTAATCAGCTTGGAAACTCCTGTAATTTCGTCGAATTAGTATGATAATTCCTGTAATCCTGAAAATTTCGGTATCTTTGTAAGTAATTTAGTAATTTGTGTAATTTTCCTGGTTCCCGTAATTAATTTACTCATTTTGCTGATGATTCGTTATTAATCTTATTTTCCGAACATGCAATAAATCGAAAGGATAGCAAGGTATATAATTATAAAGACAAGTAACGGTAGATTATGAAAGATGCGATTAAAAGACTTAAACAGTAGTTGGACCATGAATTTAAATTGACACGGATTAAAGTATAGATTAAATATATATGTAGATATGATAATAACAATTTTTATTAAATAAATATCCTATCGAAGTCGGTGATGATAATATTTTTCTGAGATGGAGTTTAATACTTGAATAAAACGCTTTTTAATGGAATGCTTTTTGTAGACACAACTTTTAACGACAGTTCAGATGTATATTTAACGATACTTTAATAGAAAGTTATGACGTATTTAATAAAAATTTTACACGAAGATGTAGTTTATTTCTAAACGGACAGTTTCTCGTTGACAGTTAACAGGTCCTTAGAAAAGAATCATAAAGTACATAACAAGAAATTTTATTAACATGTTCTATGTCCTTTCGTCATACTTCATTCGTAAATTAATGTTTCGATACTTTTCCAGAAAATTGTGACAGATACGTTTATTATATGTTCGTTTTAAAAATTAGAATAGTTTCTCTGTTTCCAAGTAATTCATTGAGTTTAAAACGATTTCTCGAAGTTATCATTTTGCTAATCGCAAATTCGTCGAAAAATTGCAACTTTCTATATCTATATTTATGGATTTTTATTTCTTTATTCCTTTTATCGTCTTCATTTGCAGAATTTTATTCTCCAATTTGAAATATTAATCTTGCTTAAAATATGAAAAATTACAAAGAAATTCTACTTTTACGAGTTATTCATCCTTAAACGATTTCTTAAATCCGCTTAACAGAATCCGCGTAAAGGAACTCAATACGTTGAAATAATCCAGATTGTTCGGGAGCAAGGAAAAAGCATTTTCCCATTGCCTGCATTAAAATGAACTTTCCTGCAACGTTCTTTGAACGGTAGTTGTTTCGCGAAACTGCATAACGGCGTTAGCCGAAAGGAACGATTACGCTTCAGAAAGAGATACAATGTAAATTTTGTTTGCTAGCGAATGTAAATGGTGACGTTACTCGGAAATTCACTTAGCCAGGCTGCTCCTCGCTGCTTCTACACCGGTGTGCATCGAATTTAATATTTAACGAGGCATTACGTGTACTTGTTCGAATTCAGATCTAATCTTCACCGAGTCTCGGAGAACCGTGTTCGATACTGAGGTAAGATATACCTTATTTTCCTTTTCTTCTTCCTAGGTAAAATACATCGCTTGATAGGAGTTTACATATTTTTATGCTTTCTAAGAATTTATTATAAGTTAAAAGAGAATAATCATTTTTTTTATATTTATATATCACGTTATGTATTTATTTAGAACTTGTGTTTACAAATATTAAAATCTTAACTGTATGTATTCGTAAATAAGGAAAATTAACTAAGAAAAGTAACGTCTATGCGTTTTGTACGTATAATTTCATTTAATATTCTCAAAAAGAAACTTATTTTAAAGTTTAAAAGAGAGAGAGATTGTTTCTAATTTTTCAGTTTATATATTTATTTGAAATATATCTACGGATATTACACAAGACAGATGGTATAAGAAATATTCTGAAATGCTTAAGGAAATAATGCTTTACGTTTATATATGCTTTGGAATCAATCAAATTTATTGGTTGTTTTGAAAATGAAATTCTCGAAACGAGATCGAAGAATGTCGATAACAACTAGAAAGTACAATTAAGAATTACTTTTATCTTCTAATATAAATTCTTCAAGTCTTACAATCTTTTATGTTAATATTATAAAAGGATGAATGGTTAAAAAAGAGTGAAAGAGTCTGTAATGTTTCATGGAACGTGGTAAAGCAATTTCTAAGATCTTTAACAAAAATTCAAAGATATCACCTTTTACACTAATTATAAAAGCAGCGAGAAATTGGAGTACAAGTAGGAATGTAAAAAGTAAAAAAATCTGCAATTTGTAATTTTTTACGAAATACAGGAAGAAAGTCTTTTCAATGAGATGAAAAGCGTGAAGATAGATTTGTAAAGTTTCTTAAAGCTTCTCTTAAGTGATAAAGTCGTAAAATAGGACATATAATGTCGACATAGAAATGTTTTATGAAATTTAATGAAAGATTCTTTATACGGTGTATGTATAAGAT
The DNA here is from genome assembly GCA_014737365.1 of Bombus soroeensis. Lineage (NCBI taxonomy): Eukaryota > Metazoa > Arthropoda > Insecta > Hymenoptera > Apidae > Bombus > Bombus soroeensis. The sequence continues at coordinate 76,679 of JACXIL010005363.1, forward strand.
AGAAAATAGAAACTATCGCGAAAAAGTTCAAAATACGCCATATTCGCCTTAGAAATATAAATTTACATAAAAATCCGTAGTTCACTGATGACCTCCGATGTTGAAGCGACGTTAAAACCAAAACCAAAAAAGAGGAAAAAGAATAAATAAATTTGTCAATTAGGTTTGTTTCACGGAAATATCGACACTGGAAGCCCGAATTCGAATTTCTCTCTTATCGCCATCTTTCCCGAGATCAGTTAACCGAGAAAAGACCAATTGTAACGAGCAGCCGCCTCCATCCCAGTTGAAACGGTGTGGCGCATCCACGATTTCCGGTCGTGGGTGTGCAACTTGGGTCAAAGAGTTTTCGTTTCCGGTGCGGTCCTGCGGCGTTTCGCATAAATCGATACGGTGACCAGATAAGCCAAAGGCAGCCAAGTTGAAGGGTCGGATTCACGAACATAGGGCGGCTGCAAAGCCACCCCCGCGTGTCGTTTCGTTATCTGACGCTTAATTACAGTCCACCGAACTGTCGTTCCGCCCCTTCGACCAAGTTAAATTCGGGTCTCGCGTTCCGCCATGAAAGGGCGACCGTGTGAGTTTGTAAAAATAGAGGGTAGCGTTATCCGGCGCTTAGGGGCGGAATCAATGGGAAAACGACGTGCAATTAAGGTGTATTTTAAAATTCTTTCCGGCTTTACAGAAGGTGGTATTCATTGATGGTAATGGAACCATATAGATCGATGAAGATTGGTTAATTTGATCGACAGATTAGAAGAAATTAACACTTTATCGACGACTCGTTTTTATTCTGATCAATGATTTTTTTTTTAATTCTTCAGGATATTGTGATTGAAAAAAGTTTTGTTTATTAATTCTATATTCTATCGTAATTCTATCGATTTTTGTTAGGTTTTCAAAGTTGTGGTTTAGAAACGTTTTCTCTTGCTATTCTAATTCTTCGTCCCTTGCTATAATTAGGGTCAAACGCTGTGCTAAATTTAAAATGAAACAAGGAATACGTCAACGTCACTCAAGAGCTTCGTGTTTATCTGTAACGACTAACTGATAGATAGTTAATTATGAAAATTTGGACAATATACTTTGAGAGAGGAATGTTTTATTTTGTAAAACTTAATTCACATTTTTACAAAAATATTTTTGTTTCAAAAAAGTGTGAAGATTGGAAAATCTGACAGACAAATTTTAAGAGTATTTCATTAATAATCGAAACTCTAAGACGATACTATTCGGAGAGTATTTAACAATAAGCGTGTAGAAATTAAATAGAATTAATATTTATTCCGCAGCTTTGTTTGTTTAACAACTCCTTAGTTCTAACAAATATTATTACTATATACAGTACGTTAATCTAATTTGCAAGAAATATCGATAAACCGTGATTCTCTAATTTTCTAACCTTTGAAACTGATACTTCAATATTTAATAAACATTGACCGTAGCTTCCTACGAAACAAAATGTCATTGAAGCATAAAGCTTCCAATTGACATAAGTAGATCGATCTTACGAAATCATACAGCTAAATATAGCATTTACATTATAGCTTCTTTTTAGGAAAACAGCTCCACCTGATAGGATACATCTATCCGCGATATTATAAAATCATATATTTATAACCACATACGTATAATATATTTAGGTACACGTTAAAGATTGATAGTTTCATTGTTAAAATAATAAAAAAAAACAGTGGAAAATGTATTTAATACTTTACAGTAATATTAATTACGTCATTCGCTTGTTAAGTTTCTTATTAAATATACAGTAACTAGTCCATTTAAATACCCACGAAAAATGTAATATTTTTCTTTGTCCTAAATACAGCTACGACTCATAGAAACGTCAAAATAAACTTCTATAACTCTGTCTCTTTGCGACAACCCGTTTCCTATGACTTTCATTTCCCTCATAATGAAACTAAGAAACGCTTTATATATGAAAGTTTCTTACGTTTCGTCGTTCTCGCTAGGTCTGGCTAACGTGAAATCCAAGATCTCGTCGGATGTTAAAAATCGAACGTCGCTGTCCTCCGAAAGCGCTGATCCATTCGTTCCACGTTTGTACGTTTTTCTTCGTCTGAGAATGATGATCGCGACCATTAGCGAGATGAATACTCCCGTCATGATTCCAACCACCACAGCGATAATCCCTGACAAGCTGAATTTCGAACTTCGTTTCTTCTCTAATTCTTGTCTCTTTACGTCCAAATCTGCAGGAAAGAACGCTCATTTTGATTATCGTTAAACCTTCTCTCTATTTTATTGATTTCTGAAAAAAATAATTTCTAATCTCGATTCAGGATACTTTTCGATTTGGCTTTGATTTACTTTGACACACCATCGTTTCATTAATAAACAGATAGAACAAAATATACCGACAGTCAAACTACGATTTTTTCAAACAACTGAATACCCGAATTAAATAATTATTAAACTGTGAACATGTATGTATATTTATAAGAAACTTAAAAGTATAAGTGTAAACAAAAATATAATATAAATAAATATAATACAAAAGTATACAATAAACTGCTCCTGATAATATTCAAAATCGAATATAATTCAAAATTAATTATATAGTTATTAATATAAATTTGCATAGAAATCCACGATGTAATAATTATTATATAACAAAAAATGGAAGAAGCGTCGCAATGACCAACCCATACGCAAAACACGAACAAACCAACGACTATGATCAAACCATCGTGGTATGATCAAACTGAAACACAATGCAAAGTTCAAACACAGGCGTTACCGAGCCAACTTTCTCAATTTCTCGCTCTCTGTCACGAAAATCAAAAATCCATTGAAATTGCCAGACAAAAGGAACACGTTGCTCAATGAGACACTAGTGAAACTTTCATAATGAAACATGAACAGAATTCGTGTTACCAGGTATCTCGTTCTCCGAAGTATATTTCTCAGTGACGATCGTGGTGGACCGAACAATCGGCGTCTTCGTACTTTTCGTTGGTTTCTCAATTTCCCGCCTGGTCGTGGTCGAAATTGGCATCATCGTGGTGCTCGTCGACGGCCTCAATGTGACAGGATCGATATCATCCTTTGGATTTATAGAGAAACCTGTCCTCACTGTCGCCATATCGATCACTGTGCTCTTTTCAGTGGATGGAACCGAAACTGCCGCCCCCTCGTGATTCGGAATCGTTGATTGCTCGATAATCGTGGTCGCTTCATCGGTGTACGCTGCGAATTAAAAGGCTCACGTTAGAGTAAACACGAGAGAGCAGCTTAATTGCAATCTGAATCAATTCGTTAAAGTAGAGGAATTTTTTTTAATCCATTCGAAACCGATGACACACAACAGCGAACAGTAGAAAGCTTCAAGTTTGCTGATTAGTTACATAATCGTGCATAATGATTTATACTGTTCAATATCGTACTGCGTAGCAAGCAAAATTTTGACATAATTAATAATTAAATTCGGTCGATCAATCATAATTATTATATAGCTGAAATAATACTTATTTCGCTCTAAATTCAAATAATCCTTCTAGAAACCATAACGGAGAAGCCTATTTTGAAATAAACATCAAGGATCTTTATTATTTAACATTCTGTTGTAGAGTGAAGTAAATCTTGATTTATAATTAGTTAGTAATTAAATAACGTTGATATTAATCTTGATTATTCGTCCAAGTATTGATTAAATAATTTGTTACCCGATATTGTGATCGTCGTGATTAAAATAACCCTTATTTTGTTCTAAGTAGAAAAGGAAGGGAAAATTAACTGGAAAACTGGAGGAAAAATTAAACATTTAAAAATTATAGTAGTTTAGCATACTAACCCAGAATACAATATTCCGCGTAATCCGGACAGCAGAGTGACTGTTCTTCACAATCGAGGGTGCAGAGGCAGATTTCCGTTGGCGTGGGTGGTATTGAAGTTGTAAAATTGTATGTCACACTATTTTTACATCTTCCGCGACAAGTTTGCTGCGCGTTCACCAGTTCGATTTGATCTAGAAACCGTTCGTTTCAAATTAGATACAAATCTTATATCGGGTGAAGAAATAAAACGAAAAGGAAGAAAATCGTGTGGATTATTTTAAAACGTTCTTTTTAAACTTTCAACTCGCTAATCATCAATATACAGAATAATTATACTCTATAAAAAGAACTTTCGCTAAATCGGTTATCAGATATGGAGATCAGAGGGAAAAAATGAACGTTATATTTTTCGTGTTCTATGTCGTAGAAGAACAATTTTTAAACTCAAAATGCTGTCGATCCCCTTCGTATTCACGAAACTATCTTTTGACATTCGAATTGGATATTTCTATTTTTATCATTCTCTCAAAAAAATACGTATATGTTTATTAACGATAGATTAAAGTTATTTTAAATAAATTAGTAAATTAAATTGTAATATTAAGCTATGACATTGATTAAAAATAAAAATGTATTATAAAAATTATCGCTAACGTAGAAAGAAATAATGACAAGACAAAAAGCTTTCTTTCCCATTTCATAAGAAATACTTGGTATACTTCCCTTCAATTTTCGATATTTATGCAAAGAATCGAATTTATCGACAGATGTTTTAAAATATCTCATTTCGTATTTATTTCATATCACACAAGTTTCTCGCTCTTTGTTGTAAACATTCATTTTATTCTATCGCTCGTCATCTGCACATGTGTCAACACCCACAAATGTTAAATGTATTTACATTTACCTAAGTATAATTGTTAAAGCTAGTCTGCGCTGTGAAACAATCTATGTACATCGCCTGTATTCGCAATAAGCCAAGCGTTGATACGCGATTTCATTACGTTCTACTACTTCCGCAACTTGCCGCGTTTCTCGCCCCCGTTTTCGTCTGCTATTGTACCAGCGTTTTAATTAGAAGATAACTCAAAAAACGGACGGGCAACGTATTAACATCACCACGGGACATTTTCTCGCCATGGAAAGAAAAAAATCCATTTCTACGAATATTACCATCGTTGCTCTCGGTGACCCCCTCGTTCTCGGTTTTACTGTCGTTTCGACACTTGTCACCCTGCAAAATGGCCACATCATCTACGGCGATGTCGCTCACGTAGCTACTCCCTCGTACACCCTCGATTATAATCTGAGAAGGAGAAAATGGGAGACCGTGAAGAAAATGAAATCGACAATTGTTTCATATCGCATATTTCGTTGCTTCACCTGGAAACCCTTTTTAGCCTTGGGGAAATTGAAAATGCCGTGCAGCCATTGGTTTCCCTGGTTTCCTTCTTTGCTGAACATTAATCGTGGTAGAAGATCGTTTTCTTGTTTGAAGTACACGTTTAGAGCTCCCACTGTGGCGCCAAACATATGGTACCTGCAATTTTGTTGTTTTTACGTAGAATAAAAAATGCTTACCCTCTGCAAATATTGAGGGAAAAGAAAAAGTGACGATAGTCCTAATACTCCACTATTAACAATTAAACAATTTCTTAAACGTAAAGTAGATGCAAAAGAATTTCTGCTTTCGATCGTATACTGAAATTCTCCTTAAAACGTTTGATAGTTTTTCTATTTATTAAAGTAAATAATATATTTCTGAAATACGCTTCGAATATATAATAAGTGAAACATAATAAAATAAATCAAATGTGTCAAATAAATGAGACACGTGAGAAAAATATGGTAACCTTGGTCGACTTTTTCCTTCATTGTTATCCAATTATTAATTAAAATGGGATATTGTAATTATTATAATCTGTTTTAAGCGTATCCAACGATATAGACCTTGAAGAATATTCTGTACGATGGAATGGAAAACGATATATCTAGAAATACGGCTTCAATTTATGATCTTGTGCTTTAGTCAGGATTCAATAATTGAATTAAAAATGAAAATTGAATTATAACATTACTGAATCGAAAAATAAGCAAAATCTTCACTGTTTGATAAGAAACAAAGGGAAAGAAAGATTCAACGAAAAGTTTTTCATCATTTTCATAATATTATAGATTATGATCGCAGGCAATTTATATTTTAATCGCAATTATTCATCGCGACAGAATATTAAATTTAAGACTTTTGAAGATTGATGCAGGACGAAGGATTAAAAGCTTCGACGTAATAATTCAATCAAATTTTCAACAATCAAGTTTCAAATTAATAATTGAATTTCAAATTTTGTTACGCGCGCAGCAACTTAAATCCTGTTTTAAGACCTGTCGTATTTGTAATTTGTTTAATAATTCCAAGTGACTAGCTAATTAACAATCAAACTATGGGCTGTTACATTTAACAAGAGATACCTGACGTATCTTCAATTAGAAAATGTCAAATTCACGAGCTGCAAAATTTGTCTTTTACATCAATAGTCATTTTTATTATTGTACGAGTGTTAATTACCAGAATGAGAAACAGCCAGAATCCGTGTACGATGCATTGTAAATGGGAGAAATGATCCTTGCGGTATCATTTATCAGTCGACCAGTGGCTTCGATGTACAAGTAATAACCTGGTAAGAGGAGCAGTTAAAATTTATATAATGATGAACAAAAGTATTTGTATCAGCTAAATCGTACAATTCTAAATTTGCAAAAATCCCGAGTCTTTGTTAAAACAGTTGTAGGTGTCAGTTTTTTTTATGTAAAAATGAAATAAATTACCATCATTCCCTGCTCCTAATGTGTGGTCGTGAGATGGTCCAGTTCCTATGTGATGACTTGTAGTCTCGAAATTATGTCGCTGCCAATCGAAATCGTGTTGGGGATCCTGTTCCCACCAACAAAGATCCGGTTTTTCGAAATCACACTGCGTCGGAGGAGAAGCGGTAGTGTCTAATTGAAAATTAAATGCCTTTTAACGTGCATACTTCGTTTTCTTTAGTTCAGTAACGAAAGAAAGAATTATCAATACCTCGACAATAAGGCACTGTGCCATTCCACTGTTTTCCATTGCAATAAATTTCGGGCGAACCAATCAATGCGTGTCCAGGCTCGCAAAAGTATAATAATATCGCACCATTGTATTTAGGTGCCATCAACGCGTGTTCTGGTACGGGTGGTACAGGACACTCTGCATCTGTTAAAACAGCAATAACAAGTATGAGAAGAACTTCAGAATGTTAATTAACTATTGTCAATAGCAACAAAAAATGTTAACGTATAATAAGGAAAAGAATATTTTGATTTATTTTATCGATCGAAAATAACGTTTGAATGTCATCGTGATAACTAAAGAATGTATTTGAAAATTATATATAAAACGATTGATTATTCATTATTTAAGTTTCTATGATGCAATCAACATTTCGATAAGAAAGCAGTTGATCGAGATTAAAGAATCGTGAAATTAAAGAAAAATGTTTCTCGATATGATTGAACAGTGATATTTAATTATAATATTTGTTGAAAGAACGCATTTTGCATGAAACGAAAATGATTAGATATTAACAGACTACTAATTGCTTTAATTGGAGTTAAAAGAGTATTAATTGGATCTTATATAAAATTAAATTCCCAGAATTCTGATATTACTTTTCTTTCATTTTTATTTTACTTCCTCATTTCACTCTACTTTTAATCTACCCTCTGGTCGTATTACGGAGAAGATTTTGAAATTTCAGTTTCATCCTAATCGCGTTAATCTTTCAATTACCTTCCCCAGAATAGAAAATAGAGACATGACAAGATATAACACTATCGAACTACGTTATTAAGAAAAGATAAGGTAAAACAATTTCTAAAATGAAGAAGGTTCCATAAAAAAAATAGCAAAGACGACCGACAGATCATGAGAAAACGTCAATTTTCTTCATTTCCAAAATGGTAAGTAGTGTATCTTAACTAAGGACAACATCGACTTATAGATAGTTCTTCACAAAACTTGTCGATTATTTTAACGATTCTTCCTCTAGAAAATTCAACGCGGAACATCTTTCAATTTACTTCAAAATAATTTTCTTTCAGATAATTTTAATGGACGCGGCTCGGATTCATCGAAGATATACACAGCTAGAGGAGCGTGAAATTTAATCACGTTAAAAGCACAACATTATCCTTGGCACAAAGTTAACAAAGTGCATTTTAACTGAAATCCATTTTATAGTTTTATCAAGTGCGATTAGAAAACCGTGCTTACTGACGCATACGGGCGTAGGTGTATCCCATTGGCCTCGAAAACAAGTTGCATACTTGTTACCTACGAGAGTGAAACCCTCGTAACAACTGAATCTGATGATTCTTCCCCTGGCCCTCTGTCGGACTCTGCCATTCGGCAGCCTCACCGGCGGACATCTGGTTGTACCTTGAAATCAGAAATCGAATTATATAGATCGTTCGTATAAAACATGTTCCACGAAGGATGTGCCATCAAATTTTATAACAAAGACCTAGACAGCACACGACGTCTTATAGATATCCATTTTGCGTCCATTTTAACTAGATTTACTCCTTTTGTCTTTTTTCTTTCTTTTTCTTTTACAAACCTTACGATTGATGAAATTATAGAACAAACCAATCTTCCAAACGTACTGTGATATAATCTTTTGAGTTATGGTAGAAAAGAGGAAAACGGAAATCGACACTTAGAAAAAGAAGATATTACGAACGAAGTATTTCTGATTTATTCTTCACAGCCACTTCGATATACAAATTATTGAATATTCAACGTTGGCCTTTGTTGGTAATAATACTCCTCGATAAATGGCGCGCGCGTAATTTTCAATATTATACAAAGGGGGATTGAGATCGATAGGCCGGATGAAATTGGATTTGAATTCCTGTTCAACGAGGAAACCTATCGTCTCGTTTCTTCGTCTCGCGAAGATTGTCATCAGATAACGAAAACAAGTATATACTTTCAGTCAACAGTAATCTTTAGAAGTAAGTCACGGAAAGATTTGAAATTTTATAATCGACGAAACGTGAGAATAAACGAAATAAAATGTAATCTGTATGCGGTCAAAGCTTAGTCGAGTGTTCTTTGATTTTATAAATGACTATAATACGATATAGGTTGGATAAAAGTCTCTGTTAAAAATGATGAGAAATGGAAACGAGAAAAGAGCATCGTTATTTTCCAATCGAATATTGCAACCGTCGCATCGGTTAATCTGCTTACAAAGTGGAATCTCGTTACTTCTTCATTCGTGCAAACAAAATGAAGAAAATGACGCGGACTGTGAAATTGTATAACAAGGTTTGATCTCTCCCACGTTTTGCAAAAACATTATAATTATTGGAATATCTCCAAGCAATAATAAAATACAAATAAAAATCTGTTTTTATCTTTCCTTCTTTTTTATTGTATGCAAAATGTTCGTTCCGTTTAAGCGAATTTTTAGTGGAATTTTAAGTGAATTTTAAGTGGATTTTTTGCCTAGTTTGCCTTCAATATGCTTTACATAAAATTAAATTCCAATTTATGACTTTTTAATGTTGTGTATTCTTCAGTAGAACCAGTGTACCGCTTCTTTTCTTTTAACAATACTATTTTATTATAAACAATCGATCCCGTAAACGTCTTCGTAAGAGAAAATCGTCACTTACCAGTCGGACGCGTCGGAAAATAGCAAACGGTGTACTGCGCCAAGAAGACTAACAGAAGAAGCGGCGCCGTGCAGGATATCTTCATTATGAGAGCGCTGGCTTTTCAAGAGTGCTATTCACCGTACTCATAACTCGTGAACTATATCCAAGAAATCGCGTCCTTTCTTAACACAGCTACGTTTTTTTATTTATCTAAATTATCATGCACACATCAACAGGAACATCACCGAAAGAAAAAAAGGAGAAAGTTGAATGGCGAACAGTGAACCGCGCGAAGAACGATCGAAGTATAAAAGCAAAGAATGTTAAGACGACACGCACTGGACGAGGAATAAAAAGTAAAATCGGTTGCTGATCGTTCTGCATCTATGAATGGAACAGGGATGCCGCGTTTCGGGGGTTATTCCGCTCCGAATGGAAGGCGGGAACGTTACTTCCGTCGACACGCTGCTGCGATAATGTTCTATCTGCTTCCGGCCAGAGTTATCGACATCGAGCATTGCCAGGCCTTGAAGAGAATTCCTACAAATTGCATTTTGCGCCACAGATAAATGAATTCCGAGGGAAGAGAAACACTGACCGCCTCTGATTAGATCACGTCTTGGCGCCAGGATTCTTTTTGTTTTTCTTGAATCGACGCAACAGACGTATCTTCAGCCCCATCTGAAGGGTGTTTTTCATAGAATTTTGTGACGTCAACGTTTGCGGACGGAAGATCATGGATTGAAGAAATTGGTTGAAATGTTAAGTATAGGAATTTATCTAGATTTAAGTAATATATAAGACACTTTATTTGCATTGTAAAGTGCGTTTCAATATTATTTTCAGGGTAGCTTATGGTAAAATAATACCATATACAAGAGGTTACAATAAATCAATAGTTAGAAGATAAAAATTATATAACGATATCTGATACATGTTAACATGTAAAGTATTCCCGATTGAAAAATTGTTCGTGATAAAATATTATGTGATACTGCGTCTTTTATTACAATAATGATACTTGGAACAAATTTTCATATAATTTACAAAATAATATGTACATGAAATAATAATGAATCGATGGTTCCAATATTCAAATACTTCTATCCTTCGATATGAATATACATCCAACTGATTTTATTGTCGCGACAGATAATTAAGATTATATTGGGATTTTTCATGAATGAAACCTAATATTAAACAACGATTTAAACGTGACCAAAGCTTTGTTATAATTTTCATTCGGCCTGGACCTCGCAGACAATGGTTGTACAAACGTTTTTTCGAAATTTGATAATATGTCTAACTCCTTTCTAGAGCTGCCTCTTTCTAATTGTTCCATTTCGGACGGCTGTGTTTTATCAGAAATGAATGTTTGTTTTATTCGATTCATAGCTTCTTCTGCAAAAAGAAGAGATTATGTTAAGATTAATAAATTAATATTTCTATAAATTAATAATCTTCCAGAGATAAAATAAAAAGATATAATAAAAGTCCTGCAAAAGAATAAAATCCTATATAAGAATTAATAAAACTGAAATCTACTGATGACAAAAGATGAGTAACCGGTCAAACGGAAATATAAAAATTCTCGTGGTCTGACAGAACAGAGACAAAATTGAAGTGCCCGTATCGTATAATGAGAATAAAAAGAATGTAACAAGGACATCAATGAATGAAGATGAGGTTCTGAAGTCTGTTCAACGCTGTTAATAGCTGCAGTCCCTGCAATTACGTTTTGTTTATGTCTACTGCCTCGTCTCGTCTCGTTCGACAGACTATAGAATTAGCATGATCGTACTTTTTCTAAAATAAAATGTATTTACACTTACGTTCGTTTTCATGCAGAACAAAATTGTTGAAGGCACTTAAATTCCTCATGAATAAATGGAATGAATCTTCAATATCTGACACTCGAATTACAAAATCTGGATCACATATCGCTACATGAGACAAGAATCTCCTTCCATCTCTCAATACCTTTGATTGTTTCTCCTTCATGATCGACCAAGCCTTTTCGTCTGAGAACTTATCCCGATATATTTCACGTATACACAATTTGCTTGGTCTTGTATTAAACAACGAATGTTTGGCACAAATAGCTTCTAAATTGCAAGAATCTTCCTTTGGCACCGGAAAATTGTCCGACTTAAAATTCTCGATAGCAGCTAGATTTGCTTCAGAACATTTGCACAGCGTTTTAATAGTAAATCTTAGTAATTTCATGCAACAATTACAAGAATTTAGATTCTCAGATCTCAGAGGAATAACATCTGTCTGCAATATATACTGTACAAATCGTAACAACACATCAGTAATGTCTATTGCGGCTAATAGATCGAAGTCATAGTTCTCCAGCTGTGCTAGGAAAATTTGCAGCGGACAAGCATCTGAAACGAAAATATAGGGTGATTTATGTAATTAAATTATGATTTGTTAAAAGAAAGAAAAGACTACCTTACCTGGAGTAAAGTGTAAAGAACCCTTCCAGTTGTTGATTGATTCTACAAAAATGATAACTTATTTTTCATATAAAAATTATAAATGTATGAAAGTATTATTAGTACAATAAATTTCGTACGTGAATTAATACAAAGCTTCCGTAAATACGTCGTAGATTTTACAAAAATCATCATTAAGTTAATGACTAGTGTGTAACAGTATGGCAAAGGTCTACAAAATACTATTTCCTTAAATATCTGATAAATATATTCCATCCTGAAACATGAAATTTTAAATTAGAGAAGTACATTCTAAAATATAAAATTTTAAGAATAACATGATAAGAAGGAAGATGTTACTTTCATACCCTTCAGAACAGTATTCAATTTTTTCATGGACATTGTAAATAATCATCATAATTGCACATAGAAGGCCACTAAATTGATGCGACCTTCTCTAAAAATAATAAAAGTTTTATATCGATACAAACATTAATTTTCTTTAATTGCTAAAATATGTTCCATTACATAAGGTATATTACCGTGGACCCAACTAAGACAACGAACTGTAATATCATCTTAAGCATCTCAAATTCATGACTCTGTTGTTCAAACCAGGTATTATAGCGAACCATTTGACACGAGTAACGTTTATAAGATTCATCTCTCTCTACGAGTAAACGTGTTTTTCCTGCAATATACTTGCAGAGGTAAGTTGATTCCACGGTTACGTATGACAACATGCCAAACACTCTTCTAGCTTCGACACCACGTTCGCATTCGTGCCATGCATTTGCAGAGCACACGCATTTCCCGTTGAGGTCAGAAGTCGAATATAAGACAGAGAAATAAATATCGTTCATATCTCGAATGTCGTCATTTTTCATAGCTTGAGAGATTGTTTGTAGAACAACTACTATACTTAAGATCAATTCCCTCGCAGTAAAAATTAACTAAAATGTAATGATAAACAAATTTTTATATTGTTTAACAAGACAGTTTAAGATGTGCATTGAAAATAATTTACTTTATTTATTATCGGTATAGCTTCCTCCGCCTCAAGTTCTGAGCTTGTTTTTCGCTGAAGAGCAGCTATTTCTGGCAAGATAAATTCCACTGATAATTTCTTATCGTCTATCATGGTCGTTACAGGTTTTACTAATTCCGGATTTTCTATAAAGGATACGAAAATGCAATTAAGATTTATCTACATAAAACAAATAAAAAATTTTACCAAATATTCTGAATGTATCTTCTTCTTGCAAAATGGGCAAATTCCGTCTTCCAATTTTTTCTATAATTTGAATATCAACCACAGACTTCTCTGGTTGTGATGGATCATATATTAATTTCGGAATTTCTGTAAGAGGAAAATCTGCAATATGTTCTTATTAAATTTATTATTGTAAACTACAAAAATTGCACAAAGTAGTGTTTTTCCTTTAAGTTATAATCTGCTTACATGGATTCCATATTTTAGAGACATAACTGCTTTTATTAAGTGTATTAGTTTGTACAGAAGTTTCTTTAACCTTTACTGGCTTTGTATTTAAAATTGACGGTCTAAAAATAATTATATAGATATTTCATATAGATAATTATATAAATATCTTAAAAGGGATATGTTAAATATTTACCGATTTTTTGGTGAATCAAATTTGCTTCTTTTCATAGAAATATTGAGATTTATATGTGGTTCTGTTAATCTAACATTTCCATTCTCTAACAGCTTACAACGTTCCATTAAGTTTCCTACTTCAAACATCTAAAACAAAAGAAGAGAATCAAAATTTATTGCTTAATATAGAATTAAAAAGAAACTCATTTATAAACTACCGACTTGTAATTCAAGTTGCGTTTTCAAATGTTCCTTCTCTTTATAAATGGCATTAATTTCCATCCTATGATGATTTTCCTGTTCTTCGATAAGACGTGCCTTTTCTAATCGATCATTCTCTGCTTTTAATTGAATTTGTTGCAACTGATTCCGCAAAAATACCGCTTCTCCTTCTTTAGTTATAAAATCATCTAGCAACTTCTTATTTTCAGCTTTTAACTTCTCTAATTCCTTTGCATATTCTGATTCTAAAATTATAATACAGTAATTTGTAAAATATCGTAATTTGCCAAGAAATAACATTCTATAATACTACCTGCAACAAGATTTTCATCCAGTCTAAATGTGGAATTATATACTTTTTTATTTATTAATTTATTCTCAAATTCTTTATAGTCAACAGAAACTATGGTACTTATATCTTTTGAGTTTTCTATTCCTTTCCTTTCATTATTATGCTGTGATGGATATATAGATTCTGTTAATTTATGAATACTACCATTTAAATTAGGAACACCTTTACTAGTAGATGGTATGCTATTATATTTTTGTACAAATTTTTTTTGGTCTGTATTTGGTCGACTTATGAAACTGTCTTCCTAAAAATCAAATGAACATTATAAATAATTACTATAGACTGACTTAAATAGGTATGCAAAATATACAATATGAACAAAACCTGTAAACAAGCCTGTGTAGCTACAAAATCCATTTCTTCAATATCCTCTTCTGCAAAATCATCCCCCCAAATATCATCTGATTTTCCAGATCTTTTATTTCTTAAATCCTTGTTATTTGTAGAAACATCTACCAAACTGTCCCTTTTTATGTCATATCTTGGCCGTTTGGCAGGTACAGAGAATTCATTCTCTCTGTTACTTTCTATTCGCTTAAACATCTTAATTTATTTAAGCTATAATATTCAGTAAGGATTTTCCTGTCAATTCTTGATATTCAATGAAAATTATTTACATGATTTGTATGGACAGTTTTATTTATTTGTAACTAATAAAATTGTTATTTAGTGCAACAATTTTTGTGAGTATTACATTTTATTCTACTTGCAATGATTCAACAAATAATTGTTATGAAATATTATTTCTTTCTTTTGAGTATCAATTCCTCCTAACCCTGTAATTATTTAAAACAGAATAACATGAAAATCCGATAAAATTGTAACAACTTCGTTTTTCATATTACATATCAGTTTATTACAAGAATTTGTTATATATATATATATAATATGTAGAACGACCGAAATCTATTTCAAAGTGCATGACAGAACTTTGCTTTCAAAACGTGCTAAGATTCTAAAATAATGATGTAAATAGCACGTCACTCTACAACTGAAGAAGCACATTACCAACATAAGTATAATTTAAGTTTAATAGAAAACTAGTTCCTTTCTAGAGCTCTATAATTTAAAGTGGTGTTTATAAGATAATTAAGCTACTTTTAAAGAACTAATACATAATAAGTATTTGTAAGTATATATTTACGAAATTTTATGTTATATAGTAAAACCATTAAAATTATCATATTTATACATGCAATAATATCTAGGAAAAATAATAAAAATGTTTAATATAGTTCTACATTATACACTAATATTATTAATATGTATAGAACTTTGATTTGCAAGATTAAAAAATATAATATAAAAACCTTTTTATTCTGAAAAAGTTTTATTCTGATCATTAATCATCCTCTAATCAATTTTATTCCATATCGAATGAATATTGAAAGTAACATACGACTTATAAAATTAATATATGTACTTACATATAGTTATTATAATAGAAATAATGAGGTCGTAAGTTAAAATATTTTATGTGCATATGTATCTATAGAAGTACCTTGATTTGATACTTTTGTGCAATTTATGTTCATTATGTGAAAAGTAATAAATTATATATTTCTAGAACTTGCTTTCTATATTACATGCTATACAACATTTTTAATTTGTGTTTTCGGATTCTACGCGTCGAAAACTACAAGATTGCAAAAAAAAGTCAATAATCTTTCGTTCCTTAAAGTAAAGTTCAGCCAGAAAGATAGTACATTATAATAGAATGTAGTTAAAGACACGCATGTGATCGTTATTAAGGATAAAGCAAAAGTACATATCTGTTCTCTATCATAAATGATTCAAACAAAGAAAATTTTCTTTCTGATTCAAATTGTTATTTCAAATCTTGAACTAATGTTAGTAACCTATAGCAATCTGATTGATTTTGTAATCTTACTACATATATCGATCCCATAAATTGTAATCTACAATTCGTCCACTAGGAAAAGGCTAGACACAGTGCTTACTATTTTCCGTTATTAATCGAGAACGGTGACGAAAATCGTCCTTGACCAATAGCGGTTACGAGAACACTTTGCCTTTTTTTCTCGCAGACGTATACGTACTTCTCGATTATATAACATCTATGTTATTCGTATCTACATGTTATTTTTCAAAAATAGCTGATTGTGTCTGACACTGTAATGATAGCTTACTAAAATTACAATTTACATAGCAACAGTATTACTACAGTGAATGCTGTAATTTATGTATTCTTTAGTATGTAGATCTGTTTAATTTTAAATACAACATACTACACAGTATTTCTACAAGCATAACTACATTCATACAAGTATAACTTAGTTCATAAACCAAATACAATTTTTTTACATAAAGAAAAGTTAGATTTCTATGACATATGTATATACATATCAGATTTACAAATATATCATAGTGTTATTATAGTATTACTTTATTGAACCTGTACCATGGTTTACATATGTAAAAGATTTATTATACGAAATTAGGAATGCTATTTGAACTCATATTCAAACAATAATAGATGTAACATTGTGTAATTTCTAATAGTAATTTGTATTGTTTTTAATATTATAACAGAATATATATTTAGGCTGCAATTCCAACAACACCACAAGCAAGACGAGCTCCAGCATTTCCTGTTGTTTTTGATAATTCAACCCCACCTTTACCAAGGTCATCTGGATCTGCATGAACCTGTTATCAAAAAGAACAAGTTGTGTTTGATGTGTGTATATATATATATATATATATACGGTTTGATTAATTATAGAAATTCATAAAAAGATATTATGCAATACTTACCACCAATGTTCTGCCAATAATGTTGTGTGGTCCTTGGAGTTGGATGACTTTGTCAGTTATATTGACGTTAGCAACACCACTTGCATTTGCTTCAACATTTCCTAAATCTCCAACATGACGTACTTCTGCATCAGGACCACCATGATCCTTTTTTAATGGATTGAAATGTGGCCCAGCACTTGTACAACCTATTAAATATATATAAGTAATAATATACTAAATTCCTAGAAGTTCTCTATATTTTGTACTTAAATATACACAAAGTTTTATATAATAACATTCAAATAAGAATTATTGACATCAAATAAATAAATTTAAGTTTTGATAAAATTAAAAATTTTAAATAATATAAGATGTTAACATTTACCTGAATGTTATTTACATATATTAATAATATTATGTTAACTATATATATGAAAAAATTTTAATAGATATTAATTATTAATGTGACAACATAAAATACTTGATAAGAAACAGAATAATTATTTAAAAATTTGCTTATCGTAATTAAATAATTTACAAGTTATTATTTATTGACCTCTAAAATTATCTGTGTCATCATTACAAATTCAAGTTATTCCACTGCTTCAATTCTTTCATGAATCAGATTATACTTGATTACCATTCAAAAGCTTTCAATAATAACTATAAAAATAAAATAATAAAACTTCAATAGCAGTGCATTTACCGTTAGTGTTATCACCGAATTCGTGAATGTGAAAACCATGCAGTCCTTGTTTTAAACCGGTTACTTGACCCGTGACTTTGACTGGACTAGAATTGTCCTATACAACAATTACATCATCAAAATAATAACGATAATGCAATGTGATAGAGTATTATACCGAACAGATTAAAGAAATGTCATTTACCGATTGTTCGAAATAGAGAGTGCCTTTAACTTCACCCTGAAGAACACACACGGCCTTAACCATTTTCGCAAGCTTTCAATTACTTCCTTGAGCGACAATCGTTTGTAGAATGTAGCTCGCCTGTAACAACTATCGTTTTGTTAAGAAATGTAATTATCGTTTTGCTGAATCACGAACGCAAATACGCTGACGTATTGTATATTGAGCACTTCGGCCGATAAAATGATGACCTTACCGTTCAGTTAAGGTAATGGCGTATCACGCGAAGTTGCAATCAATAATCATCGACTGTACATAAATACTAAATACAGGATGAACAGAGAGATTATATGAAGTTACGCAAAAAGAGAATATAAAATAATAACAGAGTTTAGATTTTACGCTCGAGGTGGCGTTACATATCCATGGAGAATTTTTTATAAATATGCCGGTGATTATGAAAGTGGTTTAATTTGTATATTCTTTGTTTTGAGATACCTACGTCTTGCATTTGAGTACAGTAAAAAATATTTTTTCGTTATGAAATAATACATTTTACAAAGTGAAATTGCTTTTGTAATAAATTTTTGTTATGATCGTAAAATTTTTGAATAACTTGTAAGAGAATGTGCTATTTGGAATCTTATAT
The DNA here is from genome assembly GCA_014737365.1 of Bombus soroeensis. Classification (NCBI taxonomy): domain Eukaryota; kingdom Metazoa; phylum Arthropoda; class Insecta; order Hymenoptera; family Apidae; genus Bombus; species Bombus soroeensis. The sequence continues at coordinate 95,078 of JACXIL010005363.1, forward strand.
AACTTATACTATTTTCAAAAACAATGATGCATTTCAGTTTTAATTTTATATGTAAAAACGAGTTGAAAATTAACACATTTATTATATTTTCTATAGTAAGAATTAAATTCAATTAATATATTCTATTAAGTTCCATTTACAATAAAACAACAGAATACAATATATTACAATATAATATGGACAATCAGTTTTAATAAAAAAATAAAATAACATTTATATTTTGCTATATGACAACACATTAAATTTTGAATTAATAACAATTCTGTGCATAAAGTAATCTCTTTCTTAAGTTTTATGTGCAGAAGATTAAAGCAATTTTAAATGTTTTTATCGAAAGTAACGATTATCGATAGTTTACATTGTGCTAAATTATCGAACTTCGAGATTGAGATGACAACTGCGTGTTTAAGCAAGTTTAAGTTTATTATCGAATATTCTGCGTATGGTGCTTTTTGCAATAGAAGCAATTTATTTATTTCAAATAAAAAATTAAATAAGTATAATTAAAATGTCGAGAGAACTTCGTAAAACAATTCCACTTATAGATTGGATTCGAACTATTGGTCGGGGTGTAAGTAATATTTTAATCTGCATTTGATCTACATTTTATATTGTTTATTTTTGTAGATATTATGTAACTTGTTTTTAGTCAACGTGTATATTAAAAACAGCCCTTATATGCTACTTATTTTTAAAGGTTGCATCTATTTTATTGGTTATGTGCTGAATATTGTCATGAATTTCAAAATAATTATAATCAATTAAAGTTGACATACATCAATATCGTATTTATTTAAAAATCTGAAATGAAATAACAAGAAAGATATTTTATATATAGTAGTTCATAAAAATATTTGGACACTTCTAATAATTTTTTCTAAATATATTTATATGTTATACAAAATATTTTGAAATTTCATTAGTACTACAATGGGACTCAATTATCATGATTACATTAGAAAAGTTTGAAACAAATCTGGAAGTGTAGATAGAAACTACAAGATATTTAGTACAAATATATATTTCACAGAGATCACAAAATTTATTTTAAAAAACAATTATCTATTATATTAACGAGCTTCAATATTCAATGGGACCACCTTATTATATATTTAAGATAGCTATTTGTGCTATATACTAATTTTTATTACATATATGTTTACAATAAATTCAAATACCTCTATGAACATTACAGAGAGAGCGTGTAGAGAGTTTAAGATACCCAGACACCACTGCTGCACGTACACAACCACCCCCGCATGTACCTGGCGGGCCATATCATAAACTTTCAAAAATATATTATTACACTCGTGATGTCAGGCGTTCTGTACAACCACCACTTGAGATATATACGGAAGGCCAGATAGGAGCAGGGTGATTATAATTTTAATATTTTATGTATATAAACTAAACAATAAAACAGATAAAATTTATTGTACATGCTAGATATTAATATCTTACAATTAGATGCATAGAATGTGCAATGATTTCTATGACTATTTTAGTATAGAATTTCTTATAGTACCAATGAAACTTAACATGCATTGAATGTAACTTTTTCAGGAAAGTTGATATGAGTCAAATAAAATTAAATCCATTAAATAAACAGCTGCTAAGAGAAGAATAAATGCAATAAAATAAATATTAGTTATACTTTGATTGTAATATATAATAAATACAGTTAACTTAAATAGAAGTCTTACATGTAACCTTTAGTTAATATAAGATACCTATAATTAAATTACAGATTGTTTAATTACACTCCCATTTAATGTTTAACTGATAACAGTATATAAATAATAAACAGAGGAATGTTTCTCATATCTTCTGCTTGATAGCAGGCATATCGGATAATTTCTTTCCACTTTATAATACATTATTGTTACATACATACAGAGCTCAATGCTTCCATAAAATTTATGTGAGTCTAAGAATAACATTGACACTGAGGGGTTTGTACAGACAGCAAACTCAATGCTGTTACATCTATCAATATGGTACATGGTGTATTCATTCAACAATCTTTGCAGAAATAATGAATTTCTCCATTATAAATTAACAATCGTTAACGAGAATTACTTAGAAATAGTAATCTAATAGGGAATTTGATTTTGATAATACTGTATCATGTCGTAAGTTTTCGTACGGAAATTGAGGTAGCTGTTACGTATTACATTGAGCATATAGGCCGCCGCTTCGCGATCAGTTGCTGTCGGCACGAATCTGCCGCGCAAAAGTTTTATCGTTTGTCCACGGAAGCATGGCAATCCGGTATCAAGCATTAGAGAAACCAGAGAAATAATAGCTTCTTGGTAAGGTCTAAAACAATGTAGTAAAACAATATTATAATTCGATCGAAATTTCTAGAGAAAAAGAAAATATTGCAAATGATTACTTATTTGAAAAGGAAATAAATTTGGTTAAATGAACTATTTATAACTCCAAATTTTAAAAATATTTGTTTATAATTTACCTAACGGCGAGAAAAGCCTGTACACATAATTCCATGAACCAACGAAAAGGCGCGGCCTCCATTTTACCACCCATTACGAGCACCATTTCATCTGTTAGCTTAATATCAGGCTCAAAGCCTAAATTACCACCAGGCGAACTTTCAAACATAAATCCAAAATCGATATGTATGATATGACCTTCGGTGTCCAACATAATGTTGCCATTGTGGCGATCTTTTATTTGTAAAAGATATGTGATTACACTGTAGGCAGCCATTGATTTCACAAAATTACGACGTACGTTCTGAAATTCTTTTGTCGTTTCATCTCCATAACGTGTAATAAAATATTGATGCATGTCAATATCAGTGGTGCGACCAAGTTGATCGCGTGAAGTTGCATTAGGTACACATTCTATTACACCGCACTGAAATATATATTAATACTTTATAATATTTATCAAAATTGTTTCTTATGACTGTAAGGTGCCTTACCCCAGGTGCCGTAGCTACTACTCTATATGGGAACAAGAATAAATTTAATCCAACTTTTTGAAATATATTCTTGAAAATACTGATCACTTGTAAAGCTAACATATCTTGTCTAACATCATCTCCGACTTTAAAAATAGCAGCTTGCCACGTCTCTTTTTCTGGTTCTCTTTTAATATCAACTTTACCATTAGCTGATACTGCTAATGCAATATTCTCTAATTCATTAATTCCATATTTACGAACTTTGAAACGCGCTAAAAATGGTGCTTTTGCGGCACTATAAATAATAATAATAAATAAAATATTAATAACAATACAATACAAAGTATTCTAAACAAGTAACGTAAATCGTAGTACTCACCTCTGCATAGGAGTTCCACTCTGATAATCAATATCAATTACCATTGCTTCAGGATTAGATGGCAAGTAGCAACTTGGCTGTGCCTTAATTTGTGACAATGCTTTTAGACATGCTGATTTACGTTCAGGACCTTTAGGATATGGCCTTATATCACCTGAAATATTCGTAATTTTTTCAAAGAAATCGAATTCTCTTTCATAAAATTGTTTTGCTGGGCCAGATAACGATCCTAAAATACTTTTTACAAGCGAATCTAGTATATCATACAAAATTGGATCTTTTATTTGTTTATCTTCGTCCACATACATATTTGTGTACATGTTCCAAATTAGTTGATGTGCTACAACCTGTATCAAATTAAGAATGACCATAAAGATCTTGATTTGTAGACAATCAAACAATTGATTAGTATTCTTAACACTTACCTGTGAACGTTTAGCGATTTTCTTTATAAATTCTATCACATAACCCATAGTATCATGGCGTACAGCTTGTACAAGTTGTGGTATATAAAAAAGTACAGCATCTGCTGGGTAACTACTTAGCACCTCTACTGCATATTGTGCAGAAATTGGATGATGAGGAAATTGACGAGAGAAGTATGCTAGTGCTTGAATAGGTGATACTCTCTCCCATGTTAACATATACACCAACTAAAACATATTGAATTAACAAATCATAATTTGTAATTATATAAATCTTTCAAAATTAATATTGTTCGAGAAATATCTTACTTCAGGTACGTCGTTAAGTAATGTATCAGTCGTAACGAGATATTGTAAAGCTTCTGGGACGTGCATAACCGGCACAGGTTTAAGGCGAACAAGTCCACATACTTCTTTGATGATAATTTCAGAATTCTTTAATCGAACTGGTAAAAATATGGCAAGGATAGGACTAATTTCCCATGCAAGCCGCGTATATTCTCGCCACCGATCATTCATTCCTTTAGCGCGCCATTCTGCAATACTTGATTCACCTGGAAGTGCAAGCTCTTGTCTTCCACTAGGATTTCTCCAAACCTATAATTCAAAATGTTAAATAGTGTTTAAAAAAATGAAGAGGATTTGTACTAAATGTAAAACTGAACTTACTAATAACATTTCTATTTCGACTGCCAACAGTTCGAGGATCAAATTTCTTTTTTTTATATAATCTTTTACAAAAACGTTAGCGTTCATAACACGCTTGCTACGATTACTACGTTTGCCCAAAGTATTGCTACTAGTAGACATTGGAACTGTATTAATCCATACGCTCGTCGGTGTTTTCGAAAATTCAGCATTGGTTGTACCAAAGGACGTACTCAAAGAACTAATTGTTTCACTAGGTCCAAAAGCACCAGTTGAATATGATTGAGATGTTAACATTTCAAATTCACTGTCGGTGCCAGTCATAACTAAATATTTTTTGTCACTGTGCATTACCTACGACATGATAAAATAAACATTATGAAACATAAAGTTAAGAGAAAATTAGCACTTTTTTAATTGAGAGTATTTTACTGACTTGCCAGAAACGTATAAGCGTAACTAAATCCTCGTGTAATTGTTCTAGTTCTTGCGTTGGTACTTGACGATCTCGACAGAAATAATCCAAACAATTACAATATACGCGTTCTCGTAGTACGTTTTTACTTAATGTTCTATAAACAAAATTTATTATTTGCTTGGTTATTTATTAATATATATTGAATTTCTCACACAATATAATACCTCGGCAAAATATCTCCTTGAAGAAGAAGAAGTCCACAAGAAAGCAACTTAAAGCGCACTCCAACTGCAGCAACATGGCGACTCATTCCAGGCTCTTCGCCAGAAGCACCAACAGTCATAGGCAATGACCGATGTAATAATGTGACAATCATATCAACCGTTTCTTGACAGCAATATTTAGCAGTTTCAATCAATTCTACGATAAATGTAACCCAAATATCATGAGGTTTCACTTGGGGAGGATCTGAACCTAACTTGCAACCCTCGTATACCGCTAACGGACTGACTTCTTCTTCGTCCGGTGCGAACAAGCCCATTCTTTTGTCAACAGTATACTGCCACGCAACAAACATTTCTTGTAAAAAACGCAGTTTCAAATCTGGCCGTACGGTAAGTATCCACTGCCAGCATTCAACTGCTGCTGTCATAGCTGCAGGAGTGAACAATTCAATTTGCGAAGAAGCTACTGTATGCAGCAAACGTCTATGTGTCCCTAAATAAATAAAAATATTATAATTAATTATAGATTATGAAACAAAATCAAATAATTTTCATGAAATTATTGTTGATAAGTCATACCAGGCATAGAAATTAATAATGCAGTAGCACGCCAAAGAGCGCTACGATGGTTAACGTCATTTCGAGCACGGCAAGCCATCCACACAGCATCAATTAATAAATCAATAACTTTGTTTCTAATTTCTTCAAAAGATATTTCGGACGTAGATGATTCGGTTTGCGCCAACGATAGCATTCCTGCTATTTCTCCAGCATATCGTGAACGTGTAGACATCATCGACAGAAGCCACGAACTGGCTCCTTTTGGACCACGTGGTCGTTTATCTAACGAATTAGTCTATAACAAGCACATTTGATTATTTTTATGGTAAAGTATTTTAAAATATTAGATATTAGGAATATTATTTTACGTTTGGTAAGGCCGATGTTGGAATAGCAAGGTCCACAAATTCAAGAACTGAATCCGTAGACAAACATAAACCAGAATGGTGTTTTAATCTAGAAGACGGAATTTGATTTACATATTCCTGTAAATGCGACCTAGTGGCTTGAGGCGCCCACTTCATAGCTTCTTGTACTATACCTTTACATCTCGCAGTGAAATCTTTCACAATAATCTGTGTAACATAGTTTAGATTTAGCATTTGAGTTGCATATTATATATTGATTCGCATAATTACAATATACACACCTCTCTTGCCTCGAGCGTATCCGTAAGTTCTATACTGTATGGTGTACCAGGTATTCGTAAAATTGGTGTCTCTTCGTTTGGATCAATTTGTAACGAGAATGATAAAATCTATATAAATAATAATTTAATTAAGTATGGCAATACTATAAAAGAGAAAGAATGTAGGACAAAAGAAAATTTGTACCTGTAATATATCTAACATACTCCAAAGCACTTTGCAATTCCATAGAAGGTGCGGGAACGCATCCACCAGTGCACTAAGATACTTGTCCGCTATCCGTCTAATCTGTTTATGTACATGATTAAAATACACGAGAAGAAATTGAGCATGATTTTCGAGTTCTTTCTCGCGCCTTTCGTCTTTCGGTTTACGCTGCATAACATCTTTGAATTTTACAAAAACGGAATCAGCAACACAACATATACACTGCCACATGCCGCTCTTATCTTTTTGCAAATCTGTATCGCATAAATATTCCATTATTGGTTGTAAACTAGGCTCAGGACTGTTTGCCACCCTCAAAGTCTCTAACCAATAGACTGATAATAAATATGTACACTGTGCAAATTGCAATTTTGTTACATATTGCGATATATCATTAGTTCTGTGAAAAAAGACAATGTTTACACATCTGTCTTTAAAAAATATATTTGTAAGAAAGTAAAAAGAATATGTACCGAGTACTTAGTTTTAATACTTGACTCCTCAATTCTTGCAATTCGTTTAAAGAAACACTATCATTGCGTACAGCTGAAGTATATTGCAATTCTCTCATCTCAAGACGTGCACTAGTTTGCGAAATAAGGTAAGGTGATTTTACAGCAATTTCCTTAACACCTTCGTGCCATTCTGCAGGCCATAATCTCGATGCTTGATCACCAGCGAAACCCATTACGACACAATAAAGCCAAAAGTCTTTAAAAAGTTTTAGGAGTCTTTTGTATGGATGTCTGATCGGCGGAAGTCGCCTTACTAATATAGCGATTACAGGAATAAGCACACCTAAATTTCCTGCGCTAGTTGCTGCTTTCTAATATAAGATATAACAATTAAAATCAAATTTTGTAAAGTTTCACTTTCATAATATTATTATTCAAATCATTAATTTTAATTACCGTTACTGAAACGTTATTTGACGCCTTATCGCTGGCACGTTTACCCTCTAGTCCGAGTTGAACAAAAAGTTCAAGCAAGTGAAGTAGCAAATCGTCCAATTCTGATTCACCTTGAAGATTAGCTGCTATATTTGCAAGAGCATTTGTGACTGCCTTAGCTACGTGACAATATTGTTTACGATCATCGTTTGAAGCATAAGTTGCGGTACTTGAGCCCAGTGACATAGAAAACATTTGCATTATGCCTTCGTAAATCTGAAAACAAAATATATTCTTATGCGATTTATATTATACTGTAATTTGTACATGAAGATGCTAACAATTTACTTAATAATTACTAATTGATCTTAAACTGAACCTTTGATTCGCATTTCGCAATGATCATACATCCTAACTGATCCACGATCAGAAAATCAAGATCACTCGGAGTACGACAAAATAATTGCTGAAAAAATGGGAATATTGTACGCATAGTCTTTGGGGTGTCTTTCAACGCAACGGCAACATGCCCCAACATGATTACTATGTTTTTCGAAATTAATTCACTATTCGACCTGTCATCGGATTCACTAAAAGTATTGAAATAAATAATTGAGATATCGTAAGAACTAAGGTGTAAATTCAGGAAACTGTTTTATATGTATAAAGTGAACAATATATGCAGTACCCGTCACATATGTCAGCAGCAAATAATCTATTCGAGACGCTGGCAACTAATGCTGGTACACAATCTGGATTTACAGAATGAGCAGCTTCTAGAGCAATGCAAAGATTGCCAATAGCTGCATCGCGTAGTTTTTCAAAGGCTGTTTGTATTGACGAAGTAGTTTGTTTCGAATCTTGCATATCTTTCCCTTAAAAGGAATAACTTTCTCATTAATTTCATATGTAATATTTATTTATGATTGTATGCTACCTCTTTCACTTTGTTGACGGTGTAATTTAAGTAGTATAGGAGATGGAACAACGAGAAAGTCCCGAAGATAATATATAGATGTACTGGCTATATTAGGAAACTTTTGCGCTAATTTTCCTAATCCTTCAAGGCATACCATTAATAAAGGCATATGTGCCAGCACCAGTTTTGGTCCATGATTAGAATTAATCTTTTCAACTAAACGACCACATAAACTATCCGCACCTGTAAATAATATTTAATTCCATAAATGTTTACTGAGATATGCACGGCATTATTCATAAGTTGGGCAAATGTTGTTAATTCTAAGAAATTCTTCCAGGAAACGAAGAGTTCTGTATGAAAATTAATTTCTCAATAACAATGATTTAAAACAGCAGTGCATTGAAGTACGTATATTTGCCATGATAATAATCTTGCCTATGAATATTTATTGCTCATTTTCGCATTAACAGTCGAACAAACAGTTAGAATCAGCTAAGAGAATTACGTTTAGTGGTATAATAATTAGACCAATGAAGGTAACGGGAGAACCGCGTTAACGCACTGTCAGAGTAGAAAGTATTTAACTCGTTAGTTAAAAGTATTGAATGTTATCAAAGATGGGACAATCAATCGAAATGCAATATAAGCTAAATTCGAATACCCTCGCCAATCAGCATCGAACTGATATCTGCGAATAGCGCGGACAAATCATACTGGTCTCTCACTGGAAAAATAACGTAATGATCTATAGATAATCCTACCAACACACAAGAATTGAATTTAAATCATTTTATTAAAACAAAAACATTACTATAACTATATACATGTGATTTTTCAAATTATATTCAAGCGTAAATTTATAGTGTCACTTACCAGTTTCATCACCAATTGCCCAAACAAGAAGATCGACACACGCAGAATTAGCCATAACGTTTACTTTAAACCTATTTACAGTTCTAAAATTAGTGTCCATATCTTCGCGTTCGCTTGCATCATGTTGACGTGATTGCAATTCTGTTTGACCGGATAGAAAGAGACCTTTCACGAACTCTTGTACGTCTCTTGTAAAAGGAATAGGCAAATCACGTTGATTTTGTAACAATTCCCGTAAAAGAGCAACCATTACTAGATTCATTGTCTCGTTAAATGTACGATAAGGAAATATTTGCACCTGTCCAGAGTTGTAAACCTAGATAAAAAATTAATAATTAAGTGGAATTGATAGCATGGTGAAACTTTATTATAAAATAATACAACTAACTTGCTGAGTTTCCTCATCAAGGAACATTAAAATTTCTTTAGTAAGCAATTTCTTTGCCAAAGCCAGTACACTTTGTAAATGTACTACATTAAATTGCATGGCAGCTCTCCTTTCAGGACTTTCATTGCATCTCATTTGAGGAAACTGATTGAAACTTGATCCATATCTACTAAAAAAATATGTGGCTGGATCATAGGGCACCGATGAGTAAGATTGTAACGATGGTCGTTTGGCGCAAGAATATTCGTGATCCCCGATTAGTAGACTTGGTGCAGTGTCTATAGCCGGATGAGGATTGAAGTTACCGCTTAATGATCGAGGAATAATCGGTCGAAAGTTCGAAAAGCTATGCTGCTTTTTATCCAATGTTAAACGCATTTCTACTTTTGGTACTGAGAGAGGTGGTTCCGGTCTCGGAAAAATTCGGCATAAAAGAGGTGGATCAGTATAAGCAAAGCGACCCATAGATCGAGCTAAACCAATTAATACCGGAACTAAGCATTTGCATAATGATACTGAAAAAGGGAAAAAAGTAGAATCATAATTATATGAAATTAAATAAAATATAATTAATAATAAGAGAGAAATACCTACATTTTGCTTGCATTCCTCTACTCCCATTTTGATCTTTATATCCCCTAATAAGATTTGTTAAAACTGCTAATATTTCTACTTGAGTAGAAATAATTTCTTCGCGTACAGATTCACATCTAGATGCAACATCACTGAGTAATGTGTTTAAGCAGAAACTAAAACGTTCAGCAACAGGAATACGTTCACTAGGTAAACATTTGACCTCATCCAACCATACAGCTTTTGGAAGACCACGTAGTAATCGCAAAAGATATGGTAATATCTTATCCCGATGTTGTAAACCAGATTCCAGAAAATATATTCCCAATGCAATAGTTGTATCTTGTCCTCTTTGATCCAATCGGTATATACCTTGGGCAGATTCTTGTGGGCATAACTTGAACAACTGTGTAACCTATGTTAAACAAATTTTATTTAATTTTTCACAATATTATTATAACTATTGAATGTATCATTTGAAATAGAATTTCATAGACACAAGCATTGCAAATTGAATCTTTTATTTAATACTAATTACATCTGATGATGTTTATTAATTATCATTACAATTTGAAACAATTTAATTTAAAGTAAAATCAATAATTAATTTAAGAAAGGTATAATAAATACTCGTGTAATATACATTATAATAAAAAGCATTACTTTATTTAAAATTAAATGCAGATATATAAAGATTAGTTACATAAAAATTTAATACAAAATAATACACAGTTAATGAAAATGTTTTATATCTAATTAGTTAGTACAATTGTTAATTTCATATTTTCTTAGTTATATATTCTATGTCATACATTGATTCACAAATTAATAACTAAAATAAAATTTAGTAAATTAATCGAAATAAAAGAGGAAGATCTATTAATAAATTAAATTATACATATTGTGCAATCTTTTATTTGCAAAGTTGTGTCTACAGAAACAATTCCATAAACAGTGAATTATATCTGGAACATATGTCAGAAATCGTTTATTTAATAGCATAATGACGTTAATGATCAACTGCAAACGTATCATTAATGCATGAGTTGACTAGTAGATTGTCCTTCGAATTATATCATTAGATGACATATTATCAGGATATCAGCTGACACGTCCTTAAAATTAACCTAATTCTAATTAAATGTCAAGTTTTTTATCGATACGTAAATATCATGTTAATGTATAATATATAATAATTAACGAACCTTTTCCCATGGTGTAGGTTTAATCGCTGCTAAACATCTAGCTAAATGTTGGACGGCTTTCGAGAAAAATAATTTCTCGTCTGCCACCATTTTGCCCACTGTCTACTTGCCGTATGATTCCTGTAAATATCGTCTGCTTGTCTGCTTGTCTCACTGACAGACCGCCTTTCGCTACATTCGACCTATCGATCTTGAATTCGATATTTAAATTTGCGCAAGTTTAAAATTGTTCCTGTTTCTAAAGATTTGCAAATAAATGTCGAATTTTAACAATCAATAATTTATTTCTTTTATGTAATCAATAGAAAATATAACTAATTGGGTAGAAGCAATTCTAGAAATTTAAAGCAATTTAAAAAATTAAAAAATACGAAATTCAATTTTGTCAATACAGAAATTAAGAAAGAAATCATATCTTTTGCCCATAAATCGATAGTAATCTAAAAATCGATATATCGATTGTGTTTCTTTAAATTATAGTTTGAATTTTTTGTCTTTAGCTTTAGTGACGTGTCGGTGAATGAATAAAAAAATTCTTAAGTTTTGTGTTTACAAATCTTGTGTTATGTTAAGTGTAAAAAATTGAAGAAGTACGTTGGGAAGGATTTAGAAGATATTCATGAAGAGGAGATAGAAGAAGATGGGGTGAGTAAATTTATTAAAAATTGAACACTTTCAAATTATGAAAATCAATATGGTAGCAATGACAAAAATATAGGGAAAAAAATATATATATGTTTATTTAAGAACATTTTATAACTGATTATAAATCCTTAAATTTATATCTGTTACATATTTTTATGTACAAGTATTTATATGGCGATTTTTAGTCCATGATATGTAGTATTCTAACTTTTTGCAATGTAAAAGAAGTTGTTTTTTCGATAAATCTATACTATCTACATTATATCGTTGGACAAACTTTTTGACGAATTCTTTATTTCCAATTTTATTTTTATTTTTCGATATCTCTTCTATTGTCATTGTTAGTAATCTATGTATTTCTGAGAGTGCAACAGCAATATAAAGATATTCATTCTTCTCGTCGGGTCCTTGTATTATTTTATTCCCAGCTTCCTTAAAAACTAATAAAGTTTGTTCATCTTGAGGTAACCAGTTACACTGAAAACAATAAACAAATATTTTAATGTTTTCATTACTTGTAATATTTTAAATATTAAATGTTATACTACTTACATTAATAATGTTGTGAACAGTGGAAGCGATTGCTGATTCTGGATTTTCAAAAACTGTATTGAGTTTCATATTATCACTAAGATCAAGAAAAACAATTGTAGCTTCCATCGGACAGTTTAAGTAGTCACCATTATAATAGTTTGCTATGTATGCATATGCATAAATTACATTTATCACATTAAATTCAACATTTGGGGAAGCTTTCTGTAATTAAAAAAATATTTGAAGTTCTCTGCACTCAGATTATATTTAATGAAGTATATACATATATTTATTCTGAAAATTACTTGCAATGCATTAAATATTGGAACATCTACTAAAGGAGGGAGTTGCAATGATTGCTCATCTTTTTGATCCATATCTTGAACTAATTTTTTTTTAGTATGATAGGTCCACCATGGAATCCATTGAGGTAGAAGTTTTTCTATATCACCATTTTTTACGAAAGCCTCAAATTCTTGCTTTTCATCATCTGTTAATGCAGACCATACTTCATCTGCATTATCTAAATTTATATTATTAAGTCTTCTTTCTAAATCTGGTATCTAAAAAAGACATTAGTTTTAATGAAAACATAGGAAAAATTGTATTTTTCAAGGATATCAATATGAATTTAGCTCACGTCTTCTTCATCGTCCGAATCTAGCTGTTCTTCTAATTCGTCATTATCAATCTCATCATCACTTTCCAATGCTTCCATATTTTTTAAATCTTCCTCGTGTACCCTTTTGAGTATTTCTAGCATTTTCTTTCTACCTTCTGTATCTTTTCCTTGAGACTTTATTTCATCTATTACACATTGCTTATAGAAACTTTCTGAACATTCTGAATGAGCTTCTGACTTATAGCAATCAGAGCTGCAATATCCTATCTCACATCGTGGACAAGTATATTTACGAGGTCGTGTATTACACCTAAAGATCAACAAATAAAGTTTTAAAAAGAAGATATTTTTTATGTATTAATTCTTTTAAATTAATAAAGATCAAGAATAATTATTTATTGTATATTAAAAGAAATTTTTATATAAATACGAAGGAATTCCCTAAAAGCATAATTGACAAAAATAATTTAGGAAATAGATTGGACTTAGGTTTAAATAAATCGATTATATGTTATAAGGTATTTATGCAACAAAATACCGTCAAATATTGTTAGTAAACACAGTTTGAGGTTAAGAATGTGATACGTACAATTCGCAGACATTATCTGTATCTGTGGTGCTCGTTCCTTGAATATCCATGATTTTTCTGTAGATTCATTAAAAATTCTAATTACTTAATCTACTAATGTTGATATCAATTCATTAATTCATAAATTTCGAACGCGTGAAACGTTTATGCCGCGACACGACGCATTTAAATATATTGTGTATAAGTATGTAACACGATATAGTGATAAAAATAATGTTCAGTTACGTTATAAAACATATAGTAAGAAGGAAAAAGAATATATTTTCAAATTATAAAACTTATACATAAAATTATTTATTTATATACATTACAAATTAATTTAAGTTAAATTAAACCTAACCTGTGACTAGGTTTTTTCAACTAGAGTACCATTTTTCAGTTTCTTATAATTGAATTCAGGTTCTTTCCTCTTACTTGTCCAAGCTTCAGTGTCTATTTTTGATAATATTCGTTCAGGATCTACAGCTACTATTTTACATTTTGAGAAATTTGTTTTCTCATCTATAGTCGCTTTAATTTTCCTTTTCTTTTGAGGTTTCTCAATTTCTTTTTCAGTTGTTAAAAAGTGCACAGAAGAATTGAGTAACTTTATGCCATAAATGTTGTCTTTTTCTTTTTCTTCATTTATAATACTGTTTATGTTTTTGTTCTTTATTTTAATAGATCTGAAAGAAAATATTTCTTGGTATATATGAAAGATATTTACATTCTATTTATATTGTAAATAATTCATCTGGAGTTGAATATTTCTTTGTAAAATTAATTACATACTTCTCTATAATTTCGTCCAACTTTTTTGCAACATAATTCTGGAATGTCGGACTCACACCAAAATTAGAAAATGTCTTTTTTTCTTCCAAATCTTTTCTTAATGACACGGGATTTTTTACATTATTATTTTCTAATGAATCATCTAAAAAGAAGAAAGAAAAATTTGTTGCCAATTATTACAAGTTTCTGTGATAAGAAGAAACAAACGTGAAATAGAAACAAAAATGAGGTTATGATACTTACTGTGTTCATCCGTTTTCGTAGAAACGTCTGAGTTTTGAAATTTTTCGTTGGAAAAATAGTTGACCTTCAGAAATTGGTGATCCGTCGCTTCTCTTAATGCAGCTTTTGATATTTCATCTTCGGAACTGCTTGAACCATCATTGTTTTCATTTAACATTGTCATATCGAAGACTCGAACGACTCGATACCAATTGATAGTCGAACTTTAAATTTCTACGCTACTGTATAAAGATTAAAAAAAATACCTATCTATAAATTCAGCTAATTACTCCATGAAAGAAATAAACATGAAATGAACCATAAGTTTAATTAACTCATTGCCGAAATTTGTTTATTAGTTAGTAGTTATAAATTTTTGTACAGAATGTGAGTACTTGAAATGCGTGTAAAGATGTTCGTATATTGTACAATTATTCAGTAGGAATAATACCCTTCGTTAGCAATTAAAAACATAAGTCTTAAACAGTTCGGTTATTCGAAAGGCATACAGTGGAGGAATAACTAATTACTATATATTTTAATATAAATTTAAAGCTAACGTAAATTACTAAATATACTTCACATACTTTCCTTTTTTCGAATCAAAAAAGAAATGAAAACAGATGAGTTAGAAATAGGTAAAAACATAAGAAACAGGTAATAAATTTATTTATAAATTGCAATGAAGCAATTACATTGCAACGAGGAAATTAATAAGGATAAGAAAGAAATTAGTAACTAACAGAAGGATGATAAAAAAGATTCCAAAGTGATAAAACAAACAAGCAAACAATAGACTAAACCATAAGACAATGGTTACCATTTAGCATTACATATCCTGTACGGTGTCGTCAGATTTTATTCGTAAATTCATTTTGATTTATTGTATCGCTATAACCACGTGCGCGCGCGCGCGTGCTTAACGCCACACGTACAAAACTCGATCATTTCAAAGAGATATGGCGGTGAAATTGAAATGGAGGTTGTTAAAGAAAATGCAAAAAGACAAAGATGAAAATGATAAACGACAATGATGATGATAATAACGGATGAGGATGAACGATGAAGAAGAAAATGAATGAAAACTTGGAGTACTTGGAACTATATCGTAAACATAAACAATGATATATTTTAAAATATTATAATTATTCTCTGTTCGAGAAGAAAAACACTTCGACTAAATTATGTCAATGTGTTTAACGATAGATTAACAAGAATTACAGGCGCAAATTATCTTCAATCGTTTCTGACCTATTCGATGCTGGCTCGAAAGGAACAATTCGTAGAGACGTGTGGTCTAGAAACTAAATGGACGGGCGAAGTCGAATATTGCCAACGATGTTTATGTACACGATTAATGATCGTATTTTAATTTTCTTCTGTTATTTCTTTTTTCTCTCGTCCTTCCTAATAATTCAATCTTAATCTAAATACATTTAATAATATATTCTCACTTTGCATCAATCATCTCTTATACTTTTTTTTCTTTTATATTAGTGCGCTTTTGAGAGGTTTCATGTACACTGTTTCCTTTTTCCCGTGTATGCATGTATGTATGTATATGTGTTTTTCTGCATTTACTTTGTTAATTTAAATCGTTATAACCACTTTGCTCTGCTTATTTCCTTTCTTTTAAAACGATAACTGTAAAATGTATAAAATATACAAGGAGCCACATTCGCGAATACATTTTATACAAATACAGGGTTTCGAAAGTAAAGATATATATTGTATATGTGTGTACGTATATTCACCTTACTTCCTTTTTCTCTAATGATGTGTGCATTGGCTCTTTTGTCTCGTTTATTAATTTATTTCTTGTATTTATCCTTTTATGTTTGTCTGTATGTATTTATGTATGTATATGATCATCGTATGTATACTTATTATACTTATATATTCATTTCTCGTCGTCGTACCTCAATGTACAGTTAACGTTTTATATTTTATTTTTTATAATTTTTTGTTTGTTTGCTAAGGCATTCGTTATGGCAAGTATATTTTAAAAGTGCTGATGTCTAAACGCGCGTGAATACTTTATAGTTTCTGTTTTTTTCCATTTTCCGTACAGTTTATAAAAGTATATTGGCCAGTTATGTAACCACTAATTAGCCAGCTACGTGTCACTTAAAAAACGATTCGCTCGTTAGAAAAAGAACTAATCTGCTTCATATTCTTTATTTTTTTTCCTTTTTTATTTTGCTTGTTTCTTTAGTTTTAGTAGTTGTTCTTGTTCTTTTGCTGCTGTGGTAGTTTAACTCGTTTCGCGTTTTAAATTCAATTGCGCCTTATAATCCGTGGCCACTAATTGTTTTCTTTTTACTCTCTATTTTGCATGCATCATTACACTTTATGCTCGTTATTCGATTATCTGCAACGTTTTTATCTCTTATTTATTCTTTAATAAAATATATTTAATCGCAGGCTAGAGAACCGGAAACAAGAAGAAGTATACGTGTATATGTCTCAAGATGTACGATGTACCTATTCCTTCGCGATAAAGTCTCTTCATACGTATTATTAGTATTATTTCTTAATTCATCTTATTTCTCGACCAAACGTTTTCTAATTATGATTGATGTGGTCGTGACGAAAATCGTCCACCTTTTCACGTTTTTTTTTCCTTTCCTGTCTCTTTGCATTCGTTTACACCGATATAACGAACACGAAAACTTTCATCAGTGTACGTGTGTATGTGTAGACATCAAATTGCGGATGGTAGGATTATTTCGATCAAAACCCTAACCCTGTCTAGTTCCGTTAAACCCCTTCTTCTTTTCGTCAGTTTTAAACATATTTTTACTTGCTCGAGCCACGAGCTGGCCTAAACGAAATTCATCTTTGTCGTACGCACGCGCGCATATACACTTACATGTACCTGAATACACGTATATCTTTTATTCCTTTTTTTTTTTGTTTCATCGTAATCGCAAAACACAATTATATTCGTTCCATGGGGAGGTGGTTGGATCACTGTTGCGAACAATGGTGTAGCGGTTCGAACGAAATTTTGAGAATCGAACTGAGGTTTCTCTCTGAGAACTCTCCAGTTATTACTTTTCGATAGTTTTGCAATAACTCGCTAAAGGTTGGATTAACTGGTTAATTTGCATTGGAACTCTATAAATATTTTCTAGAGTAAAAGTCCATCGATTTTCCTCACCAGCTATGATCTTTCGTTTAAAGTTCACCTATTATCAGGACCAACGTTACCTTATCAACACGTTACATTTCACTTGCGATTCTTTATCAGAGTATTCCTGTTATTAAAATTTGTTCATTGTTAACGTCGTGGTTTTAAAAGAGAATTCCAGATATTTGCTTAATATCTTTTTCGTCACTATTTCTAAGGTTGCAAAACCAAAGAAAATTGATATCTTGCGACTAGAGAGTTATTATATTCAGCAAATACCGATCAGGCAACCTGTTTTTAAAGTCTCGTTCAGATTAATCAGGCTACTTGAACTCAAATAACTTGACACATATTTGTCACGATTATAAGTCAAGTTACTTAATTAGAAATCGTTTGAGTTCAAACAACCTGACTTCAACTAGATACCTAAAATGACATACTAAAATCGACTTAGTTTGAGGAATCAACATCTTAATCACTGTTATTTGTTTCAAATCAAGGGAAGATTTAGAGATTTTCTTTAATCTTAGGTTTACGAAAAAACCTAAAAGGATATTTCAAATCAATGAAAGTAATAAATAAATCAATATTAGTAAAGTAACTACTGTGAAGCTATTTGAACGTAACCAAATAAGAGCGAAGTGTATTATCGTTAGCTACTGAGAACAAACGTAGAAACTTGAAAGATTATTTAAATTCAAATAAAACAATAAGTTCACGTTAATAATGATTTGACTAACGAAAACAAATATAGAAACTTAACACGTTGCCCGCTGTGAAAAAATTCCAGCTATATGAGCCGTGTGAATCATATGGCGCTTCTCAGCAAAGAACAGTGAAAAAAATATGTTTGTTAGGGAAAAAATTCATTCATTAACGCTTAAACATATAATTATATAGCTTGTCGCTATCCTATCGAAAAATGAGGCAGTTCCGACCACAAGAAACCAGATATTTGTAATTATTGTGGCAGTCAACGCGATAAAAGGATATTTCTCAGTGGTAAAGGGATCCTAAATTACTCGAATATAGTTCATTTGTCTAATCTAAACGAGGCTTGACGGAACTGAAATCGACAGGTCTAGAACATATAATCCAGATCAAGTCGCAAAAATTCATTTTTGGCATTAATTTATCTACAACGATACTACACCATTGGGCTTCATCGGACGACGGAATTACAATGGAACGAAAATATACATATTAACTCTTATTAATCGCAAACGTCGCTTTTGCTCGAACACGTTTTTATAATAATCACTCTACTTCTTATTTTCAAACGATTAGAATTCTATATCCTTCCCGGAGCGATAGGAATATCTCGATCGATTTTTAATTCTTTGCGCACTCGATTCAAATATTCATATATTAGGTAGTTTCATATTTTCTATTAGTGGAAACTCGATTTCGAACGTTCGTACATAGAGAAGCAATTATTAATCGCTACTTATAGATTCCTTGTATTCGTTTATAAAGTGAAAATTCAGAGGATGAAGGATACGAATGAAGATGGTCGAGTGCGAAAAGTTAAACACCGATACGGAACTCAATAATTGAACGATAGTTCGTAATTGCTTCATCTTCATTTTTTTCTTTTTTTTATCTGATTCCATATTATTCGCTTTTACAATTATTTAGTGCGTCTCGAACAAGCACCTATATGAGCTCTTAATTTTTATATCCGCTACTATGCTTGCTTTTTTTTATGGGGCTGCACTCTTTCTCTCTCTCTCTCGCTCGCTCTCTCTCGCTCGCTCTTTCGCTCTTTCGCTCGCTTCCTCTCGTCTCTTCTCTCTCTCTCTCTCTCTCTCTTAGTTTCACGTTTTCGTCGGTTTTTACATCGAACAAACCGATATCGATGTTCACGATCGATCATTCCGCGAAAACGTTATTTATTTATTTTTCTTTTTCTTCGTGTAACAAACTTAGCGAACGATGTTCTAATTAGAAAAACGTCAAGAGATTCGTACCAGCGCTTGCGTGTAGCATACATACATAGATTCATACGATAAGCGCGATGCGACCAGATGCACGCTTATGGTGTGAATTTTGTAGAAAACTCTTTTCGTAGAAAATTGACGCTAGGGTAATGTTTTATATTTGTTTCTCTCTCGCTCTCACATTTTCTCAATCTCGCTCACATGCACGGTCCTCTTTCGCTCGTTCTCAGTCGCTCGTCGCGCATCCATTCTTTCTCTCTTGTTCTTTTTTATTCTTTTTTTACTGTTTATATATCTGTTTGTTTGTTTCTTTACAAGGCGCTACTATACGCAGGTTTCTCGAGCGACTAGAATGATTTCTACACGGTGGCACACCGCTGGATCGATTCAACGATGATCACTACGTTCAAATCAATTCCTATCGGAATTTCTATGAATTAGACCTTTTCATGGTGTAATACGAAGATCGGACAAATTTCCTGACTTGATACGTATTAGTCGTAAATAAATAATTGGAGAGGGGATAAACAAATATTAGAATTTTATTATATGTATGTACATGGCTAAAATTAGACGTTTTTGCATCTGATATGATAAATATAAATATCGTGGAATTTTAATGTTTGTTTGACACTCATGACAGTTTAACATTCGATCGAGCAAGGGTGTTAAAATTATTCAAGATTTTTTCAATTGATCGCTGTTAAGATTTTTATTGTTGGGTTTTGGCCCTATCTTCGTAGTAAAAATCTTACTAATTTATTGACATATATCTCAAAAAGATAGGACAAAGATTACTGCAGAAAGATTACTGCATTTTCTATTATCTATATTGCAAATTTTTTATAGCTGTTTTAGACATCATTTTTTTTCGTTTTCATCGTATTATATAGACGTAGGTGTATTAAATTAATTACTATTAAGCCTAGACCAATTTATGTTATTTTTTGTCGTTATTTTATGTTTGCTAATCCGTTAGCATATTTTAAGAAAGATAAAAATTGCTGTAAAGAATTGAAACTTTCTTATTTTCTCTTGTTCAAATTATTTTTATCGTATTTCTCACATTATCTAGACATAAGTCAACGATCCGGCATATTTGATAATTAAATGTCTTGAAAGCTGCAGTATTAGAACTCTACTGTAATTCAGAATGTGGAAAAGGGACCACTTTTTAATCTTTAATTGCTTCGAGATTAAGAAAACCACATGTTTCGAGATAATTTCTACGAAGACTATTGGATTGTTATAATCTTTTCCGTCACCACCGAAATTTATTACAACACATGATGCATAAAATGAAGAAGCAAGAAATATCTATTTTTAACTGGAATTACGGAATTGTTAATTTTTTCTAATTAGTATAATCTTCGGGTTCGACATAGTATAATTAAAACCACTGAACCTAAGCCTTCGATAAAAACTAGTTTTCTTACACACAATAAAACTGCTTCATCTTTCTTATGCATACAATCCTGTTATAAATAGTATTATCAAGGAAAGTGCAGAAGCATCGGGCGATTTAATTGGAACTTTGGACACTGGTAGATTTTGTCGTTTCGTTTATAAAAATATGTAAATATTTTTCACGACATTAATTATTAAACTTTCATTACTGCTATAAACTGAAATTAAGTTGATATATTTAACAACCATTACTATATGACGAATGTAATTAAAATTCGATTGTATAAATTCTGTTTTAAAAATTATTTAATCTATACTTCTTCTCTTTTTTCAAACAGATTTAAGTATATTATATTTCTTGATCCAAATTCAATTGTATAAATTCCACTTCGAAAATTGCTGCATTCAACCTATATTTATCTTCTTTCTTCTAACAAATTTCTGTGTACTATAAATCCTTACTATTATTTGTTATTCCGTATGAAAGGATTAGATCGTTTCTTCAATATTCATCGTTTTATTACACCATAAAAGGGTATAAACTTTTTAAACAAGTGAAAAGATCGAGAAAAAGAGGAACATGATAAGACACAGTGGCTAATCTATCAGAGTCATCCCTAACAAGATCTACAAGGCGATCGACATGTCGATTGATCTGCGATTACGAACTTTAATATCTTCGACTTCGTTGTTTCAATCACTTATGCGCGTGTGTATATAACATGTGATTACTTAAACAAAATCATTGAATATGAACATCTACCTATACGGAATCTATTAGACACCAGCGATTTAAAGAGCCAGTCTTGCGTGTCACTTTGTAGAAATCACCGAGAAACGCTTGCCAGTGTACTGTCTAACGAAGCTTAGCATTCTACTTGGCATTGGACAGTCGCATGTTTCATTATCGATCGTTATAATTTTTTTATCTTTTTTCTTTGTAATTTTTTTTGTTTGTTTCTTTTCCTTAAATAATTGCGTTCGATCCTTGAAACCGGAAACGGAAGTGTTTTAGTTTTAGCTGGGTGTGTGTGTCTGTCTACACTGTGTCATCGCTACGGTTCAGTTCGACTACGCTCTCTCGATTCGATGGATCTCGGTAGGCTCGTTGAACTCGCAAGCCAATGACGTCGAAAACGGAATTTCTTCCTTTTTTTTTTTTCGTTTTCTTTTTGTTTTTCGAGAACAATAGTAAGGTGAATTGCGAGATTTGGAAGGTAGGCTGGTCTTGAGGGTAGGAAGCTTTGAAACATCTGGTGATGGGTCGTTCGTCCTTCGTATTAGGTCTCCGTAGGCTTCTGTGAAATTTTGGAAATTTAGACTTCCACAGATCTAACATTTCGAGTGGATAGATATTTTAGGAAATTTAAAATTATATTAATAATTGGATATTTTATGCGTTAAGAAGATTGTGATTTCGTTATAGATCTTGCGTTTTGAGGTATAAGATCGGAGTTAGAAAGTCTTGAAGAGTAAAGATCTTTGACAATTGTTTGAGAGTTTTAGAAGTGATAGAAATGTCTATGGTAATTCCTATGCGAGTAAAAAGTTATAGTAATGTCTCTTATACGTTGGTGAAGCTTCTATCTGAAAGATCTTTACGTTTCAAGACTTCGTAGATTGTTAAATATTGATAACATGATAAGTTTTTGTGCAAAAATAATTGGAAAACGTTAAATATGCTTTTTTTTATACAAGACTTCGTTTTTTGTCCGATTCACAATATTTAAATAAACCTTAGGAATACATTTTCCTTAAGAATAACAATTCAAAAATAAAAAATAAAAGAATTTTGTTTATAAGTTTTATGTTAATTCATTAAAGATCAACGTTATGTTAACACAATATTTCATTTGCAATACTTTAATTTACATTATTGAATTCTGCTTTTTAACTTGTGGTTATGAAGAACAGCTCTAAGGATTTGTTTAATATTTTTGTCGATATTTTTTTTCCATTTAGGTCCTACAACTTTATGAAATTTCAAAAGATTGAGCTATCTATAGTACTATGATTTTTTGTCAAGTGAGGAAAATATTTGTTGTATCTCTGATTATCCTAGTATCTATTACCCTAGTGCATTGTTTGTAACTTGACAAACTTGACCAAACGATTTTGTAATTTTTTCTATAACATATCAAAGCGAAATATAATTTACATTGTTAACGCATTTCAGTTTTCATCCCATTGCACGATTCTTAACAAGTTAACGCGTAAAATATTGACAGAAAAAGATCTATAATAATTTATCGATCAAATTTAAAACAATCTTTTAGAAAAAACAAAATCTCATATAAGAAAATTCCGTTGAATGCTTTTCCATTACTCTTGCACAATGAATCTCCGCATTCGCGTTACTATAACTTTCATACGTTAATTAACAGTTTCAAACACGTTTGAAAAAGATTCTTAGCCCATCACCAGACTCGTCCAAAGTGTGCTTCACTTGGAAACGCGGATAATCAGCAAGCTGTCCAGCGAAAAATCTCGCCGCGAACGATCTCGTAGTCGCTCGAAACGAGACGTCTGATATGTTAAGATCCGAGATACACATACTTCATGGCGCTACAGTCTTTTTATGTTGTATACTTTTTTATACTCTGGCTCTAGGACAGTTCTGGCGTCGTATATTATAATTCCGTATCGTTTCTCAACCGCGAACGACGATCTCGCAATTCATCATTCGTCATCGATCTCACGAGAAAACTGAAAGTTCTTCGATGACTCTCCCTTATTTCTTTTTGTTTGTCCTCTTTTCTTTTAAATCGAACTCCATCTGTCGTTTCTTCGATTTCGCCATGTAAACCGTATTACACGCGCGGATTTTATGTTATCATTTCCGATTTCCGGGCCCCTGATCGTCTTCCGTTTCTCTGCTACCTTGCGAAACCTATTCTCTCGATATCGATACAAAAACTAACTTTGCCTTTTTGTATGTTACTTTTTTTTATTTTTTTTCTGTTTGCTTTTGTTGTTTTGTTAATTCGCTTAATTACGTGTCTCACTCTTGTCGCTTAGCAAATAACGTGCATCTCGAATAGCCGCACGAGTTATTTATTTGTTTTTTTTTTTTTTTAACACTGTGTTTGTTCGCATTTGCTCGATATTTAATTCTAATATTATATTTTTGTTATCCTTCTTCGCCTGCTTCTCTGTTCGTTTTAATATTTCTTCGTATAACATTCGCCTTTGTCTTTTCTTTTTCTGGAAGTCTATGCTCTTTTCGCGGCTGCCTGTATGTACACGTTGTACATAGAGCGATTTTTACAACACATAACGTATCTTATCTTATTTTATGCCTTTTTACACGGTATAATAATATTTCTCTCTTTTTCCCCCTCTTTTCTGTCGCGCTCTGATCGTTTCATTAGCAGACAGCGGATAAATAGTTATCTATCGATTTTTTTGCTTTTTTTCAGCAGGGATAGCAAAGAATACAACTTCTTTCCTTCCGTTCCTTCTCTGCCACATTTTCGTTCTACGAATGATAATAACAAGAATAATTATAATCGTGATAATAACCGTAATAATAATCGTAATCGTAATCATAATAATAATCGTAATAATAATAAATCGTTCATCTCCTACTTCGTTCTCGCTCGCCTTTTTTATCAATTAGTAACAATAATTCTATTCTTTCGCACTCTCTCACACTCATTCTCTCTTTAATTTCTCTCTTTCATTTTTGTTTGTATAATTAGTTACGCGTACACCTTAGGCCTGAACCTTGCTGGCAGATTAGTCCTAGACCGGTTTTTGTGTGTATAGAGTTGATTTCTATAAAAACGTCGGTCATGCGGTCTACGAGTATTCTACCATTTTTTGGGATGCTTTTTTTTTCGACCCACGGTACGCAAACCGTTCTCTTTCATCGCTATTACAATATTTATATATAATAATAATAATCATTATCGTAGTTAGTTATTCTTTTTTTTAATCGTTATTTATATATATAATATAATATTATTCAGGATGACGTGAGGGGATGTAAAATAATGACAGAAAACTATCTCTCTCTTACATGAAAAATAGGTACTTCTGTTTTCCTCATACGTGTGTAGGTGTATATGTTTACATATGTATATGTATTATGTATGAAACGCATGTATATAATATTCCTACACTCTTACGTGGATATTTATATATTTATATATGTATATATGTACATGTATGCATATCCAATCACATATGCACGAAGGTGTACACATTCAACTAGGAAACGAATGGCATGTTTCGTTTTTTCTTTTTCATTCACCGTTGTGTGTGTATGTGTTCGTCGGTGTAATAAGTGTATACGTCAATATGTGATCCAGCGTGTGTATACATATTATTTATATATAATACTTCAAAATAACAAGTAACGTTGCTATTTTGTAAATTAGACTCTTAGAGCGTTCGTTTAATTGTTTAAAGAAGAGTATCATTTGCGAACAGATGCGATTCTACGTTCAGTTGAGCTAACACGTGGTACAGTGGTTTCTGCGTCTCTTTTATTGCTGTAATCTCACTTTTACTTTGTTTCTTCTTTTGATGTAATAATCAAATGACAGAAATTCACTGAATAAAATTTTGAAACAAAACACGTTACGAACTGTAACATTATTTCACAATTTACGATGTAGAGTTAGAATCGAGAACTGGTGTGTTTTACACATTTTAAGAATTAAAAGGGAGATGCGCCGATAATAAAATCCAAGTTCAGAAGCCACTGACCCGGATAATATTCTCTCAGAACCGAGGGTTCTCTTCTCCGCTACGAATAACGCTAATATCAGACAAATTCAACAGTCACGTTAAACTTTCAAATACGCAAAGAATAACACCGCGCCAATGAAAAACGTACGCGCCAACAGCTACAAAAATAATACAATTCGATCGTGTATTAAATTCTTAATTCTATTTTATATTCTGCTTTTCCTTATCGTTTGGAAAACGTTCTGCCGAATCGTGAAATCAATATCAGAGAAGCAACATTATTTTATTCTCAAGGATCGTCATTGTGTCCGAGACTGTCCGTAAATGTATATTCGGTGTCTGTCGGTGTGTCATTCTTCCTCGCGTTTTACAGTTTAAAACGTTACATCGTTAATATCTTGCAGCACTGTATTGACCACTATGCATACTTTATATGTATATTTATGTATATGTATATATGTATGTATATATATATATAATATGTGTGTAATCTGTTTTCTCATCTTTTACTTCTTAGTTTATTTTTTTGTCATTTATTCTGCTTAGTGTTTTTTTATTTTCATTTATGCGGTAGTGGATGTAATAATCATTGCAATGATAACCGGTAACAATAATAATAATTTATTACATAATATTTATACCTTCCTTTCTTTCTTCTATTTTGTTTGTTTCTTTTGTTTTGTTTTGTTCGCTTCTTATAATACATCGCGTGTCTTTCACCCGAATAAAAAGATACTTATCTCTCGCTCTCTCGTTCGCTCTCTCTCGCGTTCCACTTACTTACTTTTATCTCTCATTCATTGACGTTTGTGTTACATTTCTTTTATATTAGCCGTGGCAGCCCAAAGAACACTCAACAAGTTAACACGATCTTTGGGCCTTCGATTTAGATTTGTTTTATAATATTAATTTTCTCTCTTTTGTAGAACGACTTAAATTTCTTCACTCGATACCCCGTTTGTCCTCAAAATTGTAACCCTGAAAAATTCTCACACATTCATCCATCTCGATTCCTGTGGCGCTGGATCCTTTCCCTTCTGTTCGCGTCTCAGCACAGTCTTCCGAAACCCCGATTTTTAATTGAATAGATCTGTTGATTGTGATTCGATATCGGCAATTTGTCCATTGCCCCGAACCGATACGAGACGTATTTTCTATTTATTATTAAGATTTTTCATTTTGAAAATAAAATAGCATAGAAGCGAGTTCTGAATCGCAGGCGTGCTCCTTCGATCTCAAAAATTAGGACAGATTAGCCGCGATAAATGGGACATCCTCTTCGATCTTCCTTTTCCTTTATCTTCGTTCAAATTCCCTTTCGATTGCCAGTTCTTATATTACACGTTGCTCCTTCCTTCTTCTCTTAATCTTACTATTCGTTCGGTCACTCGCACGGGACTATCCAACGATACGAAGCTAAAGTTAAAACACGTTAACAAACTTATAACTGGAATACCCCTCGTTTCACGAGTTTCTCTCCCGTCCTCTTCAATACGTTAGTTAGTTGTCTTAGAAAAAAACCAAAAACAGAATCCTAATCGTTCGTGTATAGGTTATCCTCTTTCTTGTTTTCATACCCCCCCTCGCCCCTGTGTTTCATCATTTTTCCCTAAAAGTGCGAAACGTACGGCTTTTGCAAAATCACAGAGAAATTTACGCATCGTTTAACACTGTCGTTTAGGATTTTTCTACCTAGTCCACGATGGGCTCTACATACGCTCTATAAATTTCTAGGCCTGCTCTTCGTCGTCGTTGAGGTCTTCATCCAGTCGTCGCATCAGTTTCTGTTCGTTTTATGGTTGCGACGCCTGCGTCGATGAAGAAGACTCGCGGCAGGAATTAACGGCTCCGTGTTCTCCGATCGATGGCACAACCGTCCATCTTTTTATCGATCCTCTTCTTCTTCCTTCGTCAAGCACAAGATCCTCCGTTGAAAATATTTCTCGATCGTTAGGACAACGATCGTAGCTAACCCTCTACAGTAATGTTTTCTGTTCTTCTTCTTTTTGTCGGTTGCTTCGTTTATTGCTGTTGAGGTTGAACGTTTCGCAGACGGAGAAAATAATAGCGTTACGTCTAAACGATGGTTTTATTTTGTGTGTTGTGCCGTGCCATCGCTGGAGAACGTCGGCATTCTTTTGGTCCGCGCGATTTTACGCATAGATCCTGGACTGGAACGTGCCGTCAGGTTAATATAAGAAGGCGCTAGAAACCGATCGCTAGAAGACTACTGGCATAGCGTATATCTATGTATAGATTGCTTCTAGTGTAGCGTCCAGGATCTAGGCTTAAAACGGCTGCCAACGATCCGATCGACAGTGTACAACGCCACTGTCGCTCATGGAGCCGTTAGTATCTCTCTGTATGCTAGTATAACGAGTGTCGTCATTGATACGAATCCTTGTGGAAAGTGTCGCTCTTGTGGAAGATCCGTCGTCCCTCTCGGGAGAGCTCCTGACTCGCGAAATTATTCTCAGACTTTGGTCTGGGCAACAGACAAGCGGGAAGAGTCCTCAGCTCCATGCTGTGTACCTGGAATTTGGAACAAATGAATTTCATAATTTTTCATGTAGTTATTAGACAAAAAAAAAAGCAGTCGTTTCGTCATACTGTGCGCGCCGAGCCTTAAAATTTACGGCTCTGTAATATTATAAAAATTGTTTGAAAGCTGTAAAGCCATATGTGTCTGAACTTTTTTTCTGTAAATCATATTTTGTAACGAAATGGAGCAAACAAGTCACTTTTTGATTGATAGATTGAATAGATTGTATATAAAACTAATAATAGTTGACGCAACCTTAAGGCGAATGGACTTAATGGTCATATAAAATCGTCAAAAAATCTATCGATTATGGCTAGTAGCAATTTTGAAAAATATTTACCGATTCTTCACTGGCGCTAGCATGCGCAGCTTGCTCAGCGAGCGCGTTCACCACGGCATTTATCGTCTTCGACTCGCTTCCAAGATCCTCCTCGCGGTGTGCTACCAGATTCGGATTCTTGCCGATTTTGTTCAACCTATAGAGAGAGCACAATTAAGCGTAGGGAATGTTGCACGGAACACAACCAACGATTATTCACATCGATCGACTTACAAACCGTTTAGCAGTACAGGTAATTCCCTAAAAAATCGAACGTTATTATCCCACCGCGACTTGCAACAAACTTTTTTATTATTCGTTTCTAATACCACTTGCACCGCTAAAGGTTTTATAATGTGAGGTACAAGACTGGGTAAAAGAAAGTCAGTAGCTTTGAAATGCGCCCCGCAGAATCACATTTTTGCGTGTGTTTATAATTTCATCGATTTAATCCCTCAAAAATGGACAAAGAATTTGGGAATTTGAAGAAGAGAAATGGTGTTTTTATATAAATGTTAGAATTGTTCATGATTAGGATACAAAGGTAACGTCATTACGATATTATTATCACAGTTATCGAAATTTATTAGAATTTTCAGTTTCCAAATAGTATTTTAATTAAATCTTTTGTCTTCTAAATGGAATAGCAAAATAGATAAAAATATATAACTGATGTATTGAAAATAGTTTAGTCTCCTACAAAATAATTTTTCTTTTATTTTTAAATAACTCTTCTTGAAATAAATGAGCAATTTATGGTTCGCTTATAGGATAATTCATTGACACTTACATACTGTAAATTTTAAATCTTCATTGTTGTTTGAGTTTATATTCTTTATTACAGTTATAATTCATTGGAGTTTTTATTGAGGGATTAAACGCCCAACTATTTGAACTCAAAGTGAACCATAAACTTGATAGATAAGCTATAGCAATGTAACCAAAACAGATTCAATAAGAGAAATAATACCGGTGCATAAAAACGACAAGAAACGCTACTGCAATACCATTATCGATAAAAGTGCATCAATTACTTTGATCAATAAATCATAAGATTTCTATCTAGAACCAAAGAGAAGTATGTGACTCTGCGGAGATGCGGCAAAACCGAGAAATCCAGAACTGATTTATAAAGTATGTTTGCAAAATTATGAATACAACATTACTATGTATAGTGAATGTGTCAAGAGTGTGAAGATATTTTGTCGCGGTGTTCCAAGCTTTCTTCTTTCTTTTCGAACGGATGAAACCCCGTTCGACTCTCGTGCCATTTCTACAAACACGATCGCTTGTCGAACGGGGAATCACGTGTCGAGAGAGAACATTCACAAAAGAAAAAAACGAAGTTGAAAAAAATTCTCAAAAAACCCTCTCGATTGATTGGGGACGAGTATCTAACGGATACTCGTCCCTCGATCGCAAGTTAGTGCGCTTTTCGTTGTAATACTTTCTCCCCAAGAAAACAAAGATTCTGCACTGTCACGTTCAATAAGAGAGATTCTTCAATCGCAAAAAAGAACGTCCAGCCAAATAAGATTCTTTATCATTTTCCTTTTTGTGTGTGTAAAGTGTATGCAAAACAAGCGTATCGAGTTGAAAACCAGCACAAACAAATACGAAAGAAATTATATCAGAGTAATAATAATCATAATAATAGTAATAATAATAATAATAATAATAAGAAGAAGAAGAAGAAGAAAAAGAACAAAGATGTGTTGAAGAGATAAGCGAATATGAAATGTTTTTAGATAGCAATAATAATAATAATAATAATAATAATAATAATAAAAATAATAAAAAAAAATTAAAATAATAATAAAATAAAGATAATAACAATAAGAATGACTGATAGAACTCGCTTTATCGGACAGTACACAATGTTCAACAAAATCAACATGGAAGTGGGAGTGATGATTGACATCTATTAGCACACCAACTCGATAGAACAAACCTAACCAAAGCTTATACCTCTCGGCGGCAACGCTTTCCATCGTTCTGCGCATTAATGGATACTGGTCCAGCACGGCGTTGAAATGATCCACCGAGAGGCTGAAGAGATTGCAGTAGGTCTCGGCACGGACCGAGGCTACCCTCCTCGCGTTCGTCAGTAGACAGATCTCGCCAAAGTACGAGCCATCTGACAGCGAAGTCGCGACCTCGCCGTTCGCCATCACGATATCGACTATGCCTTCTTGTATGAAGTACATTTTAGAGCCGATCGTACCTTCCTTGATGATGATATCGCCTGCAAAATTTTGTCGCTTCGCTGTTATTAAGAGATCTTCCTCAAATTTGTTGTTGCAACGTGTCGGTTGCTCGAACGTTGACTTTTGTTCGAGGGGAATATAAGATTTTAATATTAGGCGAGGTTTCAAGTTATACGGAGAATTGGTCGTTTTTTTTTTATTTTCGTGGCTGTATGTATGTGTATATATGTGTGAGTAGTAAGAAAAATCATTTACGTTTGAACTTTTTCAGAATTACGTTAGTCAAAAGTTTATGTAAGGAAGTTGTTTCTTGCGAGGAATAGTAGATTGAAGTTTAGATTTGAAGAATTGATATTCTCATAGTTGTGTTTCTTAAATAACGTAGTTTGACTATTGAATTGTTCGAAAAGTTAGTTTAATAATAATTTAAAACATAAATCTGAAAATAACTTTCATAGAATATTTCTTTGGAATATTTTTATCAAATCGGTATTTCACTAAATTATAAATTTTGAAATTCGTTCGTTGTAACGATAATACCACTTCAGGTTCCCTCAATAGTTGAAGAATTTTTCCTACTTGCTAGTATAAAGATTATTTTCAACTCTAACGATTCAGTCAAGTAATTGATACTTACCCGGCTGGAAGACTTCATATCTCAGTTTGGTAACGACATCCGAGACAAAGTTGGAATCGGCGTTGGCAAAGAATGGCACGGACGCGACTAACGATCTGCAGTTGTAGTTGATCACGTCCTAGAACGAAACGAGAACACGTTAGGATTTGTTGAAATCGGGCAATTAGTAGACCATAGTCTCTCGTTCTGGGGCTCGTACTTCTCTTAATTTCTCCGACAGCTCTCCGAGGATCAGTTCCTCGTCGAAGAATTTGCCCTGGTAACGATGCTCGAAATATTCCGTGATCCTCTGTCTCATTTCTCGTGGTAACTTTCGATAGGCCATGTATTCCTCTACTTGTTTCACCTGGTTCGAGTACAATCGTTAATTTCTATTCTTAAACATCTTATTCTGCGCTTTGAACGTTAATTAATTTCATTTAAGAAGATTCTTAATCGAATTTGTACTAAAGAGGTAGTTTCTATGCTCGATGTTTTTTAGCTAATTAGAACAGGCATTGATAAAAATTATTATAAATGTCGATGTTGGTTGATGGTTTTGGACATTCTAACATTTGAACGTGACATTCCTAGAATTTTGATAGAATAGAAAAAATAGATAGAACAATAAGATAAATTCGTTTCTTCATATTATCCAGTATTCTATGATATATTATTTTAATTCAAGTATTGTTTACGATTTCATAGTGTTGTCAGACTGAAAATAAAATATTCTTCGTTATAAGTTACACGAAAAACACTACTGGTAATATTTCGACCATGAACTCTAGAGAATTTGACACTGACAGTAACGAGAATCAGAAGGGTGAAAGTGCAAGGATTTTCTTCAATGATTCGCGGCTCGCTCGTCGAATATTAAATACCTTCTCGCGGTATTGTCTCCTGGAGGAATCGAGCGACTGAATGAGATTCGTCGCGTGTCCAAGGAAAAGTGCATAACAGGTAGCACCGCTGATCATACTGAGCATAGTGAGCCACATGTCGGTCAAGGATTGCGGTGGAAACCTTCCGTATCCTATGCAGAGCATGTGCGACATAGCTTTGAAAAGGGCCCATGAGTATTGTTCCAGCCAAAATGAGTCCTGAAAGAAGACGATAGTAAAATATTACGACAATGGCCTGTCGTAAAAGCATCAACTTTCTCTGCTTTTCGTCCTGGTACAAAAAATATTATGATTATCTTTGGACGTCATATTTTTTACAACTATTAGCGATAGTATTATATGTATATATATCATTACTATTTCCTTCTTTGAGGAAAATAGGTCAAGAGATCGTCATTTTCGTTCTTAGTTTTTAGTCAAGGCATTCTAGATTCGAGGATAACGATAGAATAGGCCTATTATAAAAGAAAAAGCCATTAGCAGACGAAAGAATTGCAAAAGGAGGGGGTTAAGGTACGCCTCTTGTTTTTCAGAATTCTTCATTTCGCTTTGTTCTTTCAAACTTTTCAGGAAATAAGCCATTCGTGTGAAAGAAAGAAGCTGCGGGGAGAAGAAGGAAAGTTTATTTTTCATTATTTCTCTATTCCACAGAAATTTTCTTACTAAATACTTCTTCAATCTGAATTATATTTTAAGGAAGATGACAGTGGTTCTCCAGATTTGATCATCTTCGCAGTGTTCAATACCCAAACTCATCAAATTCGTCAGAATTTTATTTTATACTTATTACATAAAAGGTGAAAACGGGACGAGTGTACATATGTCACAAGGTAGTACCATGAAATCTAATTGAAATAAAGAAGCTCGTAACTCGGTTAGCTTTCAAACGAGCAAGTATCTCGAATTTTGACGAGCTCGTCACATTACTTACTTGTAATTCATTGATGGCGACCCATGAGTTACTAGGAAACCCTTGGAGCATTGGGACCAGGAATTGTAGGCAGCCACTCCAGTGACCGATTAGGAGCATCATGCAAATCAGGTTAAAAATCCGCATGAACACCGACGCCATATTCAGGAACTGCCAACAACAACGACAAAGGTTTATTCTCGTGCCAGCTTCGGGCGCCAGGATGTTGTTCACACTTCAGTTAAAAACTTCTCTCGTTATCCAAAGCTCCGGTTGCGTAGTGTACAGCAAATAAGCGAGTGTTGCACAAAAACGCGTCAAATATTAATTCACTGAATACATTGTCAAAAAAAAACTATCATAGTCCAAATATTTATCCAAACGTCTGAGTCAAGGGCCAAGTAAACTACCTAACGTTTCGACGTTCAGAACCGAAACAGTCATCCTTTTCTTCGACATTATTATTAATTATTCCTTATGCCGATATGCCTGTATAATTATCAGCCATAGTTATCAGCCTACGACATAAGTCGTAGAAACTTTCTATATCTATAGAAATATTTCAATGTTTAGTTTATCTTAATTTATAGAAATTTGTATGGTTATCTCTCCTCTTAATTTATAGAAATTTTATATTTCTACGTGTAGAAAAAACAAAGCTTAAGTAATTAAGGTATTTTCGTCTTGTTTCATATTTAGGATGCAAAGGATTTTTGAATTCGTGATTTAAGGAGCGAGACAAAATTTCGAGTCTGAACGCGAACGATTTCAGTGTTTTTCCTCTCCTAAGTAGTTTTCGCTGTTCATACTTTCGGGTTTCAATTTTCAGTTCAAAAAGCATGCTACATTAGAAAATACGCATCACGTGGCACACAAAAGAACAAGTCAATGTAACCTAAAGAACGTTTATAATAATGATTACTCTACGAATGCTCTAACAGATGAAACAAAAAGGAAAAATACATATATATATATAATGTATACAACATATGTATATATATATGTATCAGTCATTTGCACTGTTAGGGTAAGATTCTCAGACCTGGCTTATGGGCCAGACATGTTCAGGACAAGTTCTGGCGTTCGATAATGATTTCAAATCGACGATCGATCGTGCTCGATCAACTGTGAACTGCAAACTTTTCGGCTGAACAGTGCGCCATAAGCACGATATGGGAATCCAAGTCCTCACTAAGAAAATAAGCTGGAGACGGCGGAAACCATTCCGAAGGGAAGAGAGCTGACCCATTAAGTAAAATTACTGTATAACTTTTGTTTTTATTAAACGATATTTTAATTTTATTAAATATTAAATAATATTTTGATACTATAAAATATATAAAGAGGAAGGAAAGCTGTCCATAATTATTGAAAATGAGTAACATTTTTTGCTTCCAATTAATATAATTTTTGTACTTGATAGTAAATATATTTTATTACGGTATTTTATAACAAATCTGAGTTTTATCTGTGGCACTTCATATATTAATATATCATATTTCTCATATATCATTTTGTAAAATTTTATCAACTATGACTTAATTGTTATATGCTTGTTCTAATTTTGGAGATAATTGAATAACGAGAAATATAATGATAATTATTTATTCACTGTTATGGGAGCAGTACTACCATTGCCATGTCCCAATATTTTATCAGTATCATATAATTACTATAATTTGTCCTAATTTTGGAGTCAATTGAATTATTCAATTCATTATTTTGGCAATAGTAGTTCCATTTTCGTGGTCCAATATGAAATTTTAACATGAAGGCTTATTGTATATTATAGCACATCCTTAAAGCCAATTATACGAAATATAGTGACAAATATTTATTCATTATTATAGAAGTCACACTCTCATTTGTCAATATATATTACTCAATATATTGTAACAATATCAGTATTTTTATAAAATATTACAGTATAACTCAATTTTTTTAACAAATAGGAACATGCGAATAATTATGAACAGTATCAATAAAGTAAAAACATACACACGTATTTAACACGTAATTTTTTAACTGGAAGTTCCGGGGAAAAATTGGCTACGCTTATGAAAAATCACACTAGTAATCGAAACAAAATTCTACAGGTAGTTCTCGCTTCTAACGATACATCGTTTACCCGTGTTTAAATAAAACTATCTTTCGAATTAAAAAAAACGTTTATTCAACATCAAAAAAGCTCAGATAAACTTTGTCAATCAATTATCGATAAATTCCGCCAATAACTTTTGTTCTTTAAACTTTAAATGGATATCGAACTGTTTCGCGATTTTCATTTACGCATCACTGCGGATCTGTATTTGTTCTACGATCGCGAAATCAATTGGTCGAACGGTTGATGGAATGTTTCAATAAAAAATTTACCGATATACCGGTTAACGAGCTGATCAAAGATTCATTAGCGGCGAAGAAAACGGAATAAATCACGTTGAATTATTGCGGGGAGAGTCCGCTTTTTCCTTTAGGAACACGCGCCACGTCGAAATTTCGACGCGAGTGTAACGTTTATCGAATTATTCATGCAATTCGACCGCTCTGAATCTTCGAAAGGTGCGATTTGAATTTCAAAAACACGAACGAAGTCACGCCCGACGCGTTTTTACTTCCGCGCGGAATGCGTCGAGAATTATTTACGACTACACGATTGGCATTATTAAAGAATCGACACGTATTTCGCCCTATTTACGAGCAGTTTGCGACAAACAAGCAAACCGTCGTCTATTTTCGCTCGTGAAACTAGGTCTCGCGAAGTGGAAATGCCGCCGTGAATCTGAAATTTTTTTAGAAATCACAATAAACCTTCGTTTTTATGCAGACACGTATAAACAAATAAATTTTTGTTCATTTTTTCGAAACGCGATTTTGTAAAGAGCAGATGTACTACTGCAAATCTGAAATTTTTCGAGAAATACCATAAAACTTTGTTTTTACGAAGTAAGCAAACTGCAGTCGATTTTTCACGCGAAGCTTAGTTTTTATAAAATACCATTGTAAATCCGAAATGTTTTGAAAGATACGATAAAAAAAACATTGTTTTTATGTTGAAATAAATAAGCAAATCGTTACCTACTGTTTGTAAAACACGATTTTTCAAAAAGGAAATAACATTGCAAATCCGATAAATCTTCGTTTGTATAAGGATATCTTACATTCAAAACTATATAAAAATATTTCATCGTTACGTTTGATAAACTTCCGAAATTTTTGTTCGTAGAACGTAATCCTTAGCATACAAAGGCGTGGACCTACTTACGGACCTCAATAAATATTTTTTTAATTTTTACTTATTAATAATTAACACTTTTGGCAAATATATTGTACATGATTTTTCTATACCTATGTTTCATTCGCAAATAGCAGTAAGTAAACATAGACAAAATAACACCTGAAACGACGTTTGCATAAATGTTAAAGAACTCCAAGAGAAATGCTGTCGTTTGTTAGATTTCTTCTTTTTGTTTTATTTAGTAACTAACAGTAAAACGATTGCGTATTTGCGTCAGAATAAACAAGAGCGAGTGAGTTATTAAATATTTCTTAGGAACTATGTACGTCTTTATGTCATTGAACACCATTATTATATATTGGTTCGCGAATAGAGCGATAATCGTGATAATGAAACTTGCACTATCGCTCGAAAGTATCTGAGAACTTACATATCTTTAACTATATCTATACAATTTAATTTAATTAGAAATCAGAAATAAACGAAGTTACGATAACAGAATTTACGTGTGATGCTACTCAATTGATTTTTAAAAGTTAACGTGCAATAAAATTATCATTTGTAATTGTTAAATCTTTTTTCGTTAAAGCTGTCTATCTTTCAAATTTTTCTTTCTTAGATTATATGACATATAAAGAATGTTCTTGCAAACACAGACAGAAAGATTTTTAAATTCAATTGAAGCTATGATATTTAAAATCGTGAATTTATTTATAATGTTATTATTTATCACACACTGAGTATGTGAACGCGACAGTCAAATTAAACATTTCTATTTAATAAAATTCACAAGTTCTATTAATATTTTGATCAACTTCAATACCGCTGTAGTTATGACGAAGCTTCGATAATACGAATTAGCATAACGATAAAAAAAGCACAGGATCATTGAATTTTTTTGGCATAGAACTTCGATAATATCACTTTAATATGCTAAGGATTAAAAAACCTTGATTTATATTACAATATCAATGAAATTTCTTTA
Organism: Bombus soroeensis; assembly: GCA_014737365.1. Taxonomy (NCBI): domain Eukaryota; kingdom Metazoa; phylum Arthropoda; class Insecta; order Hymenoptera; family Apidae; genus Bombus; species Bombus soroeensis. Next base: position 132,644 of record JACXIL010005363.1, read on the forward strand.
ACAATTAACCTATTGCTACTGCAAATTCAATTTTCTATTTAAATATTTAATCGCCAGTGTAATTAACAACCGATCACCGATCAGTCTAACAAGCTCTTAAAAATTTCATCGAATCATCACCAAAGCTTACAAAAGTGTACCCATGGAGGTACATAAAAAAAATTAAACCAATTAACCCGGACGAGTACTAGTGCACCGTCAAGATTTCTACGAAGTGGCACAAATTTCATCAGTAAATAGATAAACCAAGTTCTGCCGTACAAACGAGCACTTATCGTTCTTCAAAAAATTCGTTTGATCTTCCCCGCAATCCAGTGACCTGGAATCGAACTGAAAAAAGAAGAAACAAGGAAAAAACTAGTAATAGAAAAAAAAGAGTAAAAAAAAGAGCATTTTTAGAAATCTAGTTGGCAATTAATTTGGCTCTCTAAAATCCCATCGAGAGTGCTCTCCGCGGCCTCCAAATCGATCCAGGGTCTAAAGTCTAAGGATCGGTTTCAGGAGTTCGATGATGTGCGTATCGTGTGTATGTACAGCACACGTAAACGCGCACGCTCGCGTGTTTCCGTTTCTCCTTGTGGCGGATGCGCGCGCGTGCGCGCGTGCCAAAGGAAGCCCGATCGCGGATAGAACGATCATCTCCGACCCCGTAATCCACGACCAATCTCGACACAACTTTTCCAATTTAGAGGCCAGCAACGGCCCGATACTCAGCCAAGAGCCTTCGATGTTATCGTCCTCTTATTGTTGCTCTAATTCCGGGCCCCTTTCCGAAACTTGCGGCGATCTTCGCCTGGTAACAGTGGAGATCGCATCGAGACACACTATCTGTGGTAATCGAGAATACCGCAATGGGGAGAATTAAGCGAGAAACTCGAGATACAGGAAGTTAAACGGTAGAGGGACTTGGCAGTAAGCTTCGCACTTCCTTCGTAGAAGATGGCGACACTGATTATTTTTGGTATTTTGGTTTCGTCTGATAAGAAAGGATGTAGATAGCGTTATTATGCTCTTTGTCTCATTGTTGGGAAATGGTCAAATGGCATTACTCGCAATTGTGTAGAGATTTTATTGTAGTGTAAATGTATGTTATTTTACTGTAGTATCGCGTGGTTTTGTGATTGATTTCTTTGTTTTATAGTCAATTAACACGTTCGGTAGTGTTACATGTATATCGTATATGATCGTTTATGAAAGTTATTGTTACTATTATTAAAACAAGTTATGTTCTTATATGTAGTGATACATCCAGCAACAATGATTTTCTTATAATAAAACGTATTAGTTCCCAGAAATACTTGAATAGATACGAAGGAAACATGTTATACTATCTTATCTTTTCACTTTGTAGGTTATGTATAAAGTTACAATGTAGATGACTACAGTGTCGTATGATTTCTGATTGGTGTTTGATAATAACATAGAACGCTGCAATTAAAATTGCGAAACAACGCGATACAACGTGATTTAACAATTTAAAGTACTTTATTAGGCATTAACGAAGAATTACGTGTTTGGCTGTTCGCAGTTGGTTTGACATGATTGGATAACGTAGTGTTACGGTTGGGTTACAAAAAAGCTCACGTATTACGTGATTAATAAATTATTCCTTGTCGAGAAATTTCTGATTTATTTATGGTTCATTATCAATTTATGATTGTCTGATTAATAATTACGTTTCTTAGATACATAGCCATGTACGATATTGCGTAGACAATGATTCACCTCGTGTTATTCAAGACTATAGTACTACACGATCAATGTCAATTTACAAGGAATGTTGGATTACGTAACAGATTCTGCTATGCAAGAAACGTAGTACTACGTGATCGATTGAGTTCCGTTGGAAGTGTTATGTATTCGACTTGATCAATATTGTTCAGAGAAGATGTAATACTACGTAATCAATCTCTTTTTGCAAGGGATATTACACCACTTGGAAAACAAGTGGTCAAGTGCACAAGCATGTGCTTCAACAAATGTATAATTCATAGTACCATAAATTTTTCTTTTAAGAAAATAGTATTCATACCATTGTCACCATCATTACTGTTTATCACTGTAAAGCATTAATTCGTAACGAAAACTTATAATTATCATTATTATAATGAAAAATTTACAGTGAAAAAGAATGTGTCCTACCGTAACAATTAATTTACCACATTATAACCTTTCTCCTTTAGAAAATGGTATCATTTACTTATATTTATATTTTTCTACATAAGATACGTACGTAACAAAACTTTTTTTATAATAAACAAACAGAACTGACCAATTCAAAATATTTATCAATGCCAAACTATTAAAACACTTTAATACAATTTAATACAAAAACCATAAAACTACGTTTTCCTTGGGTTGGTCATAGCATAATTTCGTTGCAAGACAACCGTTGATTTCACAGATAGCGTGTGTCAATGCATACATAGGTCTCAATAACGAGACGACAGAACAACAACGAATACCTCCATTAAATCAAAACCGCGGTTGTCTGAATATCGGGCAATCACGGTGCGTGTATCATCGAACACGAAATCGAATGGCGATGGGAATCGTGTCCGGCAACGTTTGGCTGATCAAAGGAATGCCGAAACTTCGGTTTCGCTTGTCGTCCGTCCGATTGTTCGATACGGCAAGAAGCAACGGTACAACGCGTGTATACCATCATAACGTGCGTAATGTTCCGTAATGCTTCGTTGTAATCCCCGAACTCCGGAGGAATTCTCAGAAATCGTCATTCGATCTCGACATAGAAGCGTACAGAATCCGGCTAATTAACGGCTGGTAGAATGGAAACGGCGCGTGTCGTTATCATTATCGTGATATGTTATACATGATGGCTGTGATAAGTCACAGTATTGTTCTCTGCGCCTACTGGACAAAGTACGGGTAAAAAAAAAACAGGGCGATGAAAAAACTTACTGCTAGACCACAACTAGTTTCAATACATTACCTGGCATTAAAACAAACGAAACAAAGGAACAAACTAACAAACATCATATATAGTTCATGCGGTACACATACGCGCACACGCGCGCGCGCGCGCGCTACACACGACACAGAGACACGTGGACGTGGACACGTGGACACACAACGGTACACGACCAGAGAATATTGCGATTTGTCGTTTTTTTTCTTCTTCTTCTTTTTTTATTTTTCTTTAGTTTATTCGTTGCATTTTGTTGTGTTACACAACGTGGGGTATACACACGTGTGTGTAATAATGCGCGTGTAATTATATACACGTATATACTATTCACGCATGGGAGCGCGCGCATAGTGGATATGCATACGCATGGTTTGAATCATTCAGAAAACAAAAGAAAAAAGGAAAAAGATAACGAGACACAAACGAACAAAGGAACGATATACATATACATATACATTGAATTAAAACTGAACATCCAACCTTCTGTTCTACAAGAGACAGTCACAAGTCCATTTAAAAAAGACGAAAGCGTTTGTCGTAACACAACTCTTCACGGTAATAAATGAACAGCTAAATGGTCATCAATGGTCAAAAGTACAAGTAACGATATGGCGGTTATTGTATATTGTACAAGTACGCGACGCGTGCGCGTGCTTGACACAGGGCGCGCCTCGATCACGTCGGAAGTGGCGTGCTCGTGGACGCGCGCGCGCCGCGTACAGGTGTGGCAACAGCGTTACTAATCAACAAAATTCAAAATACACAGAAACCAAGGAAGGACACAAAACAGAAACAACGCAACGACAACTGAACAAACCGAAAGAAAGAACGAGGAGAAAGAAAAAATGGAAAAGAATCGAGGGACAAGGGTGGAATAAACGAACGAGGGAACAAAAATAAAACTGAGGCACTGAGACGATGGGGTAATCGAGGAGGACGACCGATCATCAATCGGGGCTGAACGTTCTCCAGGACGTTCAGACGGCTAAATCGCGATGGACACACCGGTAAGAACGAAAGAACGAAACCAAAATTCGAGGGAGACAAAATGACAAAAGCAGAACCGATTGAAACAAAAAGCCAAAAAGAAGAAAAAGGGGGAAAGAATGAAGGGACGTGATAAACTGACGGACCAAAATAAAAGAAAAAAGAAAGAAAAAAGATGCGCGAAACGGAAAAGCAAAAAGGAAGAAATGAAACAAAACGAAAAATTGATAGACAGAAGAGGATAGACAGGAACAGAGCGAGAGACAGAGAACGTAAAAGAAACGCCAGCTGCCAAGTCAAATAATCATGAAGCGGCAAAGAAGCCAGGCTCTAAGCAACGAGAAGCAAGCCACCTCTTCCTCTCGCTACCGTTTCTTTTTTTTCTGCATTTATTTCTATATTGTTTTTTTAATTTTTCTATATGTTCTTTTCACTATGATCTTTTCTATTTCTTTGCGCCTGCTTGCAGCCACAAAACAGATAGCCAGCCAGTATCATAAAGGGGTGCACATATATTCTTTTTTCTTGGCTGAGAAGCAACAGAGGCTGAAGGGGCTGTGGAAAACAGAGAGAGGAGGCGAAAAATGGTGAAGGTCGGTTCGCAGAGCAGCGGCAGGGGTAGCGAGCTCTCTACTCTCATACAATGCGCCCTAATTGTTATCCCCTTTCCTTTTTCTGGTTCGTTTCATTTCCGTTTTCGTTAGTCATCTAGAAAAAAAGAGCAGCGATGCGCCTCGTATAAATGCTGGGAGGCGGGGGGCACCGGGGGTGGGTGGTTCTCTCCGGGGGTAGATTCTCAAGTCGATTAGCTGTGACGATCGGCTTGACACGTTCTCGAATCGCTATTAAACGCGTAATTGCGAGTGTCGAATCGCTTCGAACGCTTCTAGTCTATGAAAAGTCTAGACAAGAGCCTTCAAAGACGTTAGCCGTTCTTAGAATAGTTTTTAATTTCAAATTACAAATTAAACACCGCTAAATATGGTTTGTCTTACGAAAAGATACTTACAGATACGAAAGAGATAATTTCTGATTTTTCTAATTTTCATTTGTGAGATACTTAAGTTAGAATAGAAAGATACTTACAGAAAGTACAAAACTGATTAGTTCACGGTACAACGTGATTTACTGAAAGAATTCTTAATTAGTTCTCCGTCTGCGTACTGTTTGGATTCATTAAGACAAATATCAAGTTTCTTAGTTGATTATTATAAAGTTACAAAGAATATTTCTCTTAACGGTATCTAGTTGTTGATCATTATGATAAAATGCGATTTACTGAAAGAATTTTTAATTAGTTCTCAGTTTGAGCGTTATTTAGATTCATTAAGACAAATATCAATTTTATAATTGTAATACAGTTGCAAAGAATATTTGTTCCAATGTTATTTATTTATTAATCATTGTGTCAGAACATGATTTGCTGAAACAATTCTTAATTAGTTCTCAGTTCGAGTGCTATTTACATTCACAAAGAGAAATATCAATTTTTCAATTTTTCTTTAAATACTTATATTTGAATATTTGTGTTAATGTTATCTACTTATTAAACACACGTTTCAATATATCTGAAAAGAAAGTGCTAATTACATGGTGAAGATACAAAAACATGAATTCGGTACACTTAAATACAACGTTAGTTTATTCCAAGCAAAAGATGACGATCTTTCCTTCTACCTTCTACTGCTACCACTACTTTCTTTATCATCTACGTTTTCTCCAAATTCGTCCAACTCCGTAACTATAACCAGTTACCGCAGTTACGTTTTTGCCAATTTTGCAGGATTTTTGAAGAGATATCGTTAATTAATATTTCGATCAGTTTTAAACCTAACATAAACAGAGTGAAATATTCCATAGTAAACGAAAGTCTTACGGTTCTTCAAAATTCTTCGGAATTTTTCGTGACCCCGTTTAGAGACTTTCACCGTATCCCCCGGATTCCCAACGTCCCCGAAAACATCGAAAGCAATTCGAGCAAGGGAGAGTCTCGCGAAAACCCGGGGCAGAGAGTCGACCGCCCATCGCTAACAGCGGACAACAGTGTGCGATTTGCAACAAAGCGACAGAGAAGGGACGCCCAATCAACGTGCGCTCGTTTCCAAAGGATCGTGCACACCGTCTAGCGATAAAAAAAGCGTTTCAAGAGACAGTGCGTGGACAGTGGTTTTTGGTATCGTAGCAAAGAGTGCGGCCATCTGTTCTTCCGGCTCGTCGGATCAATCGTTCCATGGAACTAGAGGGTCGTCTGGGAAGCGTTGAGAAAGTCCTAATAGAACACACATGCCGTGTGACGATTGGGTTGTTTGCTGGATAGGGAGGAGATCGCGAGAGCAGAGAGAAATAGAGACAGATAAATTATTTCTATCCAGGCGGAAAGAAATAAGACAAATACTTTCGGTTTCTTTTTCTCTGTAAAAAATCGCGGAGGATGGAAAAGCGGAGAAGAAGAAGGAAATATATATATTAAAACACGGCAAAAATCAAGTGGATGAGACAAACAGATGGTCGAGAGAAAAAGAGAGGAAGGATCCACGAGTAGACGATTGCATCTAGACGTGGAGACATATGCTTCTTCACGATAGTCGAGTATTTTATTTACGGCTCCTATTTCATTTCTTTTTCTATTGTTTCTCTTTTCGTTGATTTCGCGCATGGGGATGAATAGCTCGCCAATTTCCACAATGAGATGACGGATCGTCTCGAAAACGAGTCAGAGAGAAAATCAGCTCTGACTGCCTCGAGAGTAGGGCGTTTTTTTATATATTTTTCTCGTTATATATATATATATATATATATATATATATATATATATTTCTTATATATCATTTTTTTGCTTTTCACAACTTGGATTTGGTTGGTGAAATTTCCCCAAAGTATATATACATATATAATAACGTCACACACAATATATTGTATGTATATATCTATGTATATATATATATATATATATATATATATCCATATATATATCCATACATATATATATATTTGTAGAAATAAAAATACACTTTGGTACTTTCTCATCGCTAGGCGGGTGCCGATGGTGAATGTATAAGAAGCATAGCCTATTGCTGCGGGTAATATGTAATGTATAATGCGGCGGATAGTAGAAGCGAATGTTTGTAATAAACCAACGAGCCAATCAGCGTACAGCTCCTGCGTCCAGCCTCCTCGTGATCGCTCTTCCTGTTCTTCGCGAGACATCGATCGAACGACACACTGCTGACTCTCCTTTTTCTCCTCTGTTCATGCTCTCTCATTCCGTTTACTTATTCGCCTAACAAATCAACCGTGAATTATCCAGTTCGTTTTCATGGGAACTGGCTATATGTACTTTTTGTGAACTCATCCGATTCCCTGTTTCATCAAATATTTACGAAACGAGATATTTATCGTAATATACTTATTTAAGGATATTCTTCGCTAGAAACTCCTTTATTTCTTGGCGTTTTGGTTTTGCGAGAAGAACACAGGGCGGACAGAGTCGGCGTGGTTCGCTCGATTCTCGTGAAAACGGGACCCAAGGTGGTCTCGAGGCGGGTTCGACGAACACGATCGCGAACCTCGAGCGGACGCGAGCTCGCGCATTCGTTAGGGCGGGTTACCTTAAAAATAAGGTCGCTTTTGCTGAAACCGGACTTCTTTTTACTCATATTGTCAGAACTTAGGCGCCCCCTCCGCTCAGTGCGTTTTTTTTGTAGGTTCTGCAATATCTAGAAACAAAAGAAAGCGGGACATAGCAAGACGTATAGTAAGAAAAGGGCCAGGTTATCAAGAAGATTCGTAATAAAGAGGTAGAGAAAGACAGAAAATATAGAAATAGACAAGATAGTGAGGGGAAAAAGAGAAAAAGAGAGGGAACAGAAAATAGAAGGAGTAAGATCGGTTTAGGTATTCGAGTTCCTTGTTCTTTCTTCTTTCTTTCTTTCTTTCTTTCCGTTTTTTTTCTTTCTTTCTTTCCTTTCCTTTCCTTTCCTTTTCCTTCTTTTCTTCTTGCCTTTCTCTTTTTCCTTTGCACACTGTCGGTTTCGTTCGTTTCGTTCTTTCTTTTTGTTCTCTCGTCGAGCAAAACGTATTCCGTGAAAGAAACGCTTTCCATCGAGAAAAGGGGGAAGGTGGAACACACGAGTAGAACGACGCTGTTCCTAAAAAAAATGTAATATCGAGATCCACTCGTCATTCGCTTATTTGAATTATGATTCGTGCGTAGGTATGCACTTGTCAGCATAGATCGTGATCGATACACCGATCCACGAGAACAACGCGCGATCTTTCATTTTCTCCAAGTTTATTCATAGCAGGACTACGCTTAATCGTGTGAACTTAAGTACGCCAGTATATCAACGACAGGTTTTCTCATTGTTAGTTGGTCGTTCGTTGCGTGTACGAATCATCGTCGAAAAGTATTTGTGTCCATTCGTGAATGAATGAATCGATCGATCGATCGAGGGGTGAATATGTTTCCGATCGTCCATCCTCTTCTCGAACGCTGGTTCGTGTAGTCGTACGTAGACGTACGATATCGTCGATTAGAAAAGGGAAAGAAGATAAATAAAAAATCGTGTTGTAGTTAAAACATGGGTGTTTCGTGTTGATACGTTCGTTCGTTCGTCTATATGTGTTCTTTTCTTATACACTGTATTTTTTCTTCCCATTTTTTGTTTCTTGTGATCGGTGGTATCATATCAAACTTGGAGTGCAAGACGCGATGATGGATTGGCGCAGAAGTGTGGATCAAAATTACGACGTGGAGAACAAATGATGCACAGATTGACCGTAAACAGCATATAATAATAGTAATCAATAATAATGGAAATAATAATAATAAGAATGGTAATAATAAGAATAGGAATAAATATATAACAATTAATAAGAAGAGAGAGTTAATGAGTTCGTGAGTTAAAGAGAAGTAAGAATCAAGAAGCCATTCGTTAATATCAAAGCTTTCGTTGCAGCAGTCGCGCCAAGCGTGAAGCCGCAGTTTCTTGTCAAAGCTCGTAATAAAAGGCTCGAGAGATCGATTGTTATTTCTTTTTTTACTTCTTTTGCCTTCGTTTAGCAGGTTAGTAGCAACGTTGTACAAAATTTGAGAGTTACTTCAATCAGTGAGGAGCTCTCGTGACGAAGCGAGGAAATCTGACGATTTTCGGTTTTTCTTTCCTCGATGGCATTATCGATCGTAGATTTTTTTCATCGATAAAGTTCAAAGACGTTTCGACACAAGGCAATATGTTTGCTGAATTTTGCTTGAGAAAATAAAAAAGTGTACGAATATTGGTATCTCTTGTTAAAAGGAGCGAAAGGATCAAGTAAAAGGTAGAAGGACAATAAGATTCATCGCAATAATTGAAAGGTGTCGAACAGAATTGGTTGACATCTGTTCAAATTTTTTATTAGCACAAATTTCTGGATTTTTCTATTACCCGATCCATAAAATAATTCGGTCGGATCCCGCGTCTCATTGCCAGACATTTGTGCATAATAAACGAAAATCAGTTACCAGCATATAAATTAAGAAATATCGTTTCACAACCAGTTAGACTTTGTACAGATTTATTTCCTTGTACATACAGTTCAGAACTTTCTTTGTGCCTCCATTCGTATTACCAAAGTGACTGTTGATGATATTCCACGAGTAACACTATGACAAACGAAAAAGATCGAGCGATTTGGGCGCAGAAGGAAGGCGCAGAAAATAATAGCAATAAAATAGAACCATCACAGAATACGATTAAATGAAAGAAACACAAGAACAAAGAACGATATCGATCGAATGATTTATTAGAGTCCGATGAGATCTGTTCTCGTTTCTTCGCTCCTATTAACCGCAGCGGCTGAGCGGACGGATTAAAACCCTCTTTCGAAAGGGTGCAGAAAATTACAGAAACAACGGTCATCGTGTTCCTCCGTCTGGTTGTGTCTCGACGGAATGGAAATCAACGAACGAGAACAAACTTGCGCGAATCTCTCGCAATTTATCACTCCTCTGCGACAGCTATGATTAATCGTTCTCTAAGATCCAATTTCGATCAGGATTTTCGAGTAGCTGGAAAACCAGCGTACCACGTTGCTGGTCACCACTTGGAAATTGAATTTAAACTGACACTAACGCGTGGTCGTCGAAAAATTTGGATGTAAATCAAGATTTCTTCGAATTTCAATTTACTTAACACGGGAAATTATTTAAATATCCTCGAATAATAAATTAAAACATATTTTCAAACATCTTTTAAAGTAAAATTTTCCGTTTGCTTCTAATTGCTTCTAATTCGAATAGATGTTTCCTCGTATCCTTCTGTGGATTTGTAAGATTCGAGTCTTCAGTGTTGAAAACGAGACTCTTCAAGATTGCTTCTTCTGGTTCTTTTTCGCGATGACGAGGTCGACACGACGATGCGCGCAACAAAAGACGAGAATCGGTGCTATTCTATCGCGTTCGTTTGAACAACGAACGATTTCTGTCATCTACTTACTGCATTCTCACGAAACAGGCAGAACTTCGTAAAACAACGGGAGGAGCAACCATGGAAATAAAGAACAAACGAACGATACATCGATAAATACACTTTGCCAAGCTAGAAAAACAACAGATAGGTCGGGACAACTGTTTCGAGTATCGGGGTGCAACTGTTCGTTCAAATATACAGACCACAGCCGAGGAGATCGATCGTCGAGTACACCCGCATGCTGCTTCTTCGTCCAGACTAAAAGAAGTATGATATAACGACCGAAGTAAAATTTCTAATCTATGATGGAAACATTGATTCGTCGACGCGTCTGTCTATCGTTGCCTTTTCCTACTTGAACAGGCGGAGACAACAGCGAACAAAAATGCCAATGAAACTGAAACAACGCGACAAGGGAGACGAAAGTGGACGACGAAGGAATCAAGGAGAACAAAATACGTTTAGAAACGTCTAAACTCTGAAAAAATCAGGCATTTAAACGACATAGAACAGCAAGCAAAACGCAAATGTGGGAACGAGACGCAACTGGATCAAAGAAAAATTCGTCTTCGTACCAAAGGAGGTAGATCGAGTGGTTCTTGGGATGACATAGGGATGATATATAGGGCTGAATGGAAGAATAAAACGTAGGAGCACACTGAACACGGGCACATCGCCAAAAAAATGTCGGGCAAATAGGGTTAATATACACCTAACACTCACAGGCAGACCTACGGTCAATCCAACCAACTTTCTCGTCTGTAGAGCAGCCATGTGGATAGCGTGTCGTGTCGAATACCTCAGACAGTATTTCCCTATTATCCTGAGTCTTTTGTTCAGGACTGGATCTTTCTCTTTTCATTTCTTTTCTTTTCATTCCATCGTCCTTTCTTTTTTCTTTTTCCTTAGCTTTTCATACGTAACTCGTTCGTTATCGAAGAAAAAAATTTTCGTTTTTTAAAGTCGAAGAGAATTCTTGATTCTTAATTATCATCGTGTCTACTGCGTGCTTGGTTCAGCTATCACCATCGTTAGCTTCATGATACATCACGAAATAGAAACAATTACATGCATGCTCTCGTTTTCTGTTTCACTTTCTCTCTATATGCAGAACTCGTTCTCCATATGAAACAAACATTAACGACTATCGATCCACATGGTCGATATACATGCGCACCTCGTTATATAGTCACTTCAGTTTGAAAAGTTATGCAATTGGAACACAGAGACACGATGACGATCCAAAATGAAGAACCAATATCATCGAGATCATATCGAGAAACATTGAAATTGCTTGTTGAGATGCCGAGTATTCGACACGACTCAATGACTATATATTAAAAACGAAACGCGCGTTAGTACCTAACGGTTGAAGGGATCTTTCCAACAAAATTCGGCAGAAAAAAATATACATGACAACATGTCATACCAAATCGTTCCTAAGAACTTTGACAAGGATCGAGCTAGTCAGTGTAACATGGATACTTCGTGTCTGGATTCGTGTTCGTTGTTTTTAAAATTTAATTCGACTGTCAATTTGGGATTCTACATGATCCATGTGACACTTAGTATTGTCGGGACTACGGAGCTATGTGCTAGCCGGATCAAGAGCTTGTTTCACGAAAATTGAAACGGGAATAGAGGCTTCTTCAATGTCTATGGTTGATATCTCTGACTCGGAGATTCTCTCAAGTTTGCCTCTCGACGCTTTCTATCACGTTTTCGAACGATCCACAGAACGAGACACTTCGCTCTCGACGGTTTAATTAAATTCGTATGTACTATGAAACATCGGGCGCATGTCAAGTAATCTGTCACGATGCAAGACACAGACACAGAAACGAACAGAACGAAATTTCTCTATCCTCTATAATATTTCATTCGTCATCTCACACCTCTATGTCATCGTGCAACAACATCGATCTCTAAGAAACGAAACTAAAAAAAACGAGGAAACAAACCAAGAAACGAAATATACATGTACAAGATAAATGAAAAGAAAAACAGAAACTAAAGGATAAAAATAAATAAGAAATCGATCACGATACAGCCACGCTGCATAAGAAAGCTCTTGATCGGCTTCGCTTTCTTTTAGAAAATCGGGATCTAAAACTCTGTATATATATATATATGCTTGTGTATAACTCTGTATATGTATGTACGTATGTATCATTAAGGCGTGGTGTATGGTGTATCAAAACAGTATCCTTCGATACTGAGACTGAACAGAACAAATGAAAAAAAAAAGAAAAATAAAAAATGAAGATCACACGGCAAGACTATGCACGTTCTCTCTATAATAATATATAGGAAACTTCCAAACCAAACGACAACGAATAATCAATCAATCGTAAAAAACGGCCATAATAAACATCGTAACGATAATCAGTAACCGTAACAAAAATTTACTATATATATATGTATATATATAAGTAGATAATGTTAGTAGTGATCTAACGTATATATATATATGTATATATGTATTTATATTTATACGTAGAAACATTAAGTTTTAAGTTAACGAACGCTTGAATCAAGAAAGGGCATTTGGCCTTGGTTTCGGGGTTACTAGGCAGGCACACCTTGCTGGTTCGGTCTGGTTGGGGCGGTGTCGCCCGACGCTCGTAGTGCCTCTCCGGCTGTTGATAAAGGGGGATCTGCAAACCCATTCGGAAACGTGTTCTCGCAATACGCCTACTACTTGGATTTTTTAAATATTTTTTTTAGTTGTTTTTCTTTTTTTTTTTTTTTGAAGTGTTGTTCTGCGTGTCTTGGATGTGTTGGGAAGAGTTCGCGAGGTCCCTCGCTATGCAGAGAATATTTTTGGTTTCTTTCGTTGGTTTTCGTGTGTACAGTTCGTAGATTTTTCACGATAGTGGTGGTCCAGTCTGGAATTGGTCCCGGCACTTTCAAGACTAGACTGTGCCGAAAATTAGAAAAATTATCCAAGACCAAATGTACTATAAAGGATAAATTGCCTTTAATTATACTCTTTTTTTTATTTTTTGTGTTATGTTTTATTTATCTAACGCTAGCTTCAAGAACGCGGAGGATAAATTTATAGATTTCTTCTGACAAAAATGTATCAGATAGTAGCTAATTATAAATTTGAGGTTGTGAAAGAGAAGATTACTTTTTATATTACTCATCGGAATATAGAAGACTATATGGTTTTTGGCTTTTTAAACATGAAATAATTGATTGTTTGTTTTATAAATGATGATAGCTTATTTGATAATTAATTAATTATAACTGCAGAGTTCTAGGGATTGTAATAATAATAGAAAATCTGTAATATTTGGCTCGTTTTAGTAGTCTAGTCTCGTATTAGTCCCGAGATACTCAAGACTGGCACTGATTGTGTGATGATACAGGGAGTAATAAAATAAGTATAATCGAATATTGTAGACTACGGAATAACAGAGTTTATGGTCCAGTTAGATAATCCTCCTTGATTCTTGTTCATGGTATTAATAAATAAAATATTGTGACGATTTGAACTGATAGCCCAGACCCGAAGAAATTCTAAAACGTTCAACATTTGGTTTACAATTTGTAATCGGTTGACAATAATCGATCATAATATGTATATATTGTAACACGATATCATAATCTAGAATTAAAAAATTGTTTCGATATAATTTAAAATACGTAGTTTTTAATTTTAAACGGGACTTGGAATATTCATTTGTAAATATAATTCCGAATGTTACAATGAATAAAATTGACAAGTTGTAATGGAGAAATTAAAAGTACAAAAGCGTATAAAAATCGTATTCTCCACACAATATTCTAAGAACTACTAGAACTAAAAAAAAAAAAAGAAGAAATTATCATAAACCTCCTCGTTAAATTACAAGTCAAGTTCGACTATGAATTCACACTTCAAAACTCCAGTCAATAAAAAATCTATGTTCGATGGATTTCATTCATTCCATTCATCGTATATTCGCTTTCAAACTAATAAATCAAACTTCGGAGGATCGAGTAACACCCGTACGACCGTGAATCCATCGTGGCTGGACCATTTGCCACGAATCAGAGTCTAGGGTCTAAATCTGAAGTTAATCCCTAGGGTAACTGAACTGGAGCGTCGTTATAAATCAGTTTTAAGTACGCCCAAGTGTGCAGTGTATCATTACACGTGCTATTTTTAGCTAATCCACCGATGCTGCTGCATGACCAAGATACACGGAAGAATCTTTCGCGGAAACGGTCTGGTGATCGGTTTTCTCCGGAATATTTTCCGCTCTGCGGGACTAACTCCGTGAAATCGCATGATTTTCGGAGAAACGAGGTGTCAGAACAATCCGACGTTTTCGTGGAACGCTTGCATTTTCGGCGAACTAACAGAAACGAAAATGGGTCAACGTTTTCGAATATTATTCTAGAAATTTTGGACGATGGTATATGGGTCTTTTGATGAAACGATAATTAATGATAGTTAATATTATCATTAATAATGTGCATAATGTATCATATAATTTGTTAATGATAATATTTTATTTAACGATGGTAAAAATGGTATCGTTGGATCGTAAACCATTCATAATAATTTGAGTCAAGTTACTTAACTTTGCAACATTTCTTCTTAATTTACGGTCTGTATTTTATACAATGAGATATAGAATTCAAATTAAATATTATAAAATTGAACGTGATTTAAATCATATTTATAAATATAAATCTGATCCAAAAATTTCATTTAAAATACAATGTTTTGGTTATCTACGATCCAGTGATATTAATCTATGATTGAGGACATCTGTAGAATTGTTTTAGATATTTGACAATTTGCAATTCACAAATTTTTACAATTCATGAAGATTCTGGAATACATGTATATCCTGCAATTTGTAACTTTTAAATCGTAGAACAGAATCCAATAGAATAGAAATAATACGCGTGTTTCGAAAATTTATATATTAACTATTCTGCAACTTGTAATTTTCATATCGAAAATATGGTAGGAAATAACGAAAATTCTGCAATTTTCAATCAATTCTTTCGGGATACGAACTTCTCACACACGATTAAATTATTTTATTATTTTATGTAAATTCCTTGAAGATAATTTCAATCGAGATAGAAAACAAATCTGAAGAAGCTTTTTCTTATTGAAATAACAAAAATTAGGTTTACTACAGGTGTCCAATATCGTCGAACGATGCAGATGATGACTAATGATGAGATTGGTGTTTCAATTATTCACGTCTTTTTTGAATATCAAGATGATTTGATCACCGGTAGTAGCAACCGCAGTCAGCAATTTCCTGCATTCCTTATAATCGTGCTCGTTAAAACCGAAGTTGTGAATCGATTAAGCTGAGATGGTCGAAGAATATCCGATTTTAATACCGTGATAGTACGAAGGACGTCAATTAAGGAAATTACCGGTCCCTTATTTCTTCCATTTTCTAACTCAAAATTGATCTCGACTTGATCCTTCATCGAATCTTATAACTGATGATCCGGGCAATCAATCTCAAATACATTTTTGTTACGAAGTTTAAAGATGTTAGAGGTTTCGTGTACTTTTAATTTTTTCAATATTATATACTTAAACAAAATCTAAAATAAATATTTGGAAAGTAAATTAAAATTTAACGAAAGAGAGATTTATATAGAATTCACAGAGAATTCGTGGCATAAAGCGAGTACGGTAGATTCCATGGCTCGAAATAAATTGAAATTGAAGAATAATTTTTTGTTGCACGGAGCTTCGTTTCGCAGAAATATAACTTTGAAATTCAATCGCGTACTCTGACATTTATGTCTGTCATTTTATGTAATTGTTTTCGTTATAAATTACTACTATATTTTTATTTTAGATATAACAAATACGAGGAAAGGTTATTTTATCATTTGGATTTATTTAGAATAGAATGCACTTTCGTCACGAATTATGACACACTCTATTTATGTTAACATTTCAATTCTAAACTGTGCAAATTCCTATAGAATTTAGACTGTTTTATTATTTAAAGATTTATATTGAAACATTATTTTTTTGACGTCACAAGTTTTTTAGAATTTTAGGTTTTCTTGGATTTTGGTATCTCTTTTAGAATTCTAAGACCTCTAAGAACTCTAGGACTCTATAGGGTTTTAGAATTCTTAAATAATAGAATCTTTCATATACAACATTGAAATTATACAAAACTCAATATACATAATGATAATATAAAAAATTTAGAATCTAAGATTTATTACAATCCACGTACCTTGAACTATTTCAAAATCTCCCTCAGGCAAGATTAAAAGCACACGAATCCTTTTAACATCGGAATCACGACGATTCGAAAGAAAAAAAGAAAGAGAGAAAAAGACATCAAACACGAGAAAATCACCGCGATAACATCGGCGTTTCGATTGCGACACGATTTTTCTAACCTGAACATTCTGTTTGAACTAACAAGATCAGGGTTTTCTGAGACTGACGGTGATTGGAGCGATGATTGAACCACGCGACGCAAGCTCGCCTCGACGAATTCTGGCTCTCGTCGAACAGAACGGAAAAAAGATTAGGGATAGATAAAACAAAAGCACAGAGGGAGGCAACAAGACGTTCTCAAACACAAGCGCAAGTAACATTCAGAGTATAATTACGGTGATTAGAAAAAAGGTTGCTCTTTCGAGATTGGACGGAAAGCCTGATTGATTCGTTGGTCTGTTCGTTGCGCCACGGCTCACGCTAAAGGCAAGACACAATCAAACTGACACAGAAAGGACTCTTAAAAAAACATACGTGAATATAAATACCGAGACGTGTCCTTTATACAGTGACTCACAAAAATATTCGAACACTTGTACACACCTTTTATGAATATATTATATGTTACATACGAAACATTTTGAAATTTCATCAGCACTGTAATGAGACCCGGTAGAATGACTATATCTATGTGATAAAGTCTAAAAGAAATATGAATATATATATATAGAAATTATAAGTTGTTTAGTACAATTCATTTTGCAGAGTACATAAAAGTATTTAAATAGACAATTATTCGTTATATTAATGAACATTACTAATTTTTTATCGAGTATATGCTCGAAATAAATATCTTGTAGTTTCTATACAAATATGTACATTCTCAGATCTGATCAATGTAATCATAATATTCGTGTCTCATTGCAGTGCTAATGAAATTTCAAAATGTTTTCATAACACGCATGATACAGACATACAAGTATTCTATGGTAAGTGTTCAATACTTGTAGAAACTTTTTTCGAACGTATTACAAATATTTTTGCAGAAACTTTTGTATGACACATGACATGATCACATTGGTAAAGTTTGAAAGAAATCTGAAAATGTACATAGCAGTTACGTAATATTTATTGCAGAAATGCACTTTGCTATGATTGCAAAATTATTTGAATGATTTAAACAGATACAACATTCGTTCTATCAATAAGTTTCCGTATTTAATGGGATCACTTTTAGCACTAATTATAAGCCAACTGTTCATGCTATATACTAATTTATATGTCTTACAATTTCTATATACATTATACATTCTCAGATTCCAAATTCTACCACTATAATCATAACAGTCGCGTCTCATTATAAGAAAAAAGTTTTGTATAATACACGTAATATATTCACAAAAATTTCCTATGATAGGTGTTCAAATACTTTCGTGAATTACTGTATATAAAAAAGGAAGAGAAGGAAAATATATAAAAGGGTAAAAAGTGTGACAATTACATTCGAGCAGGTCCTCGGCTAGATCCTTCGACACATTCTCCATGTATACCCTCTCGCTGACATATTCCACGATATATTTCATCATCTTTACGTTTTCCCCGTTTTAACTTAACCCATTACGTACGACGTACGAAACATTGCATAGTTTTGCCTTGTCTAACGAATGAACGAGTGCTTTCTCAATGATATCTGATCAATGTGAAAGTTTCGTTTTCTTCTTGGTCGCAGCTATAAAGTGCCCTGTCTCGTGGAATGGCATTAGTCTCTTTAATTAGTTTTCTCAGTGTACTGCTTGTTATGGAGCTGTTACTTGTACGTAATGTGTTAATACGTGGCTTATAGTACGAATAAACTCTGCCGTAATAGAGTTTTCACATATAAAAGTGTATTAAGCGTAACTTCAAAATATGTGTATATATCTGATAATGTAATTTCTCAGTTACGACAAGATTATTCGCGTGTTTCATGCAGATGAGTCGCAGAACAGAAAAAAAAGAAAAAAGAAAGACAGAACTTACTGAGCAACACAATAGTGACGTGTTACGCCAAGATCCGATCGAACGAATTGGAGAGAACGCTTCCTCGACCCATTTTAAAATTCACAGAGGAAACGATCTGAATTTCCATCGTGCGCGTCTGGCTTGGGAACACGATTCTCTCTCTCTCTCGTGGCCAGATGCTCGGGACAGTCGTATAAAAATAATTCGCGTACGAATAATCGAGAGTATATTGCTTTAATGCACATACACATACATACGCGTGGATCATGGAAGATCGAGCCAGAGGAGGAATTCCGCTCGAAGAGAGAAACTACTTACCTATCGCTAACGAGACACGATCTGGCCGGTGGAACACCCTCGCGAGAACGCCTATTCGACCGGAAACACACTCGAGAAACTGTCTTCGACGGAGATGTATCAACGATATATGTTTCAGTACCGAAATTCACGGCCTGCCCTCGTCAGCTCTCATGCACATGTGTGTGTGTATGTATGTATGTATGTGTGATTTTATATAAAATTGGACTCTTCTCACGTGCCACTTGTACATATTAGAGAAATTTCTGGTGTTCGTATATCGTCGAAATTAAAGAATGAGTTAAGAGTTATATAATTAGAGAAATATCATCTTTGTTCGAGATTGGGAGATCTGAGGAAAATTATTAAGGGAGTTTGGTTAAATTGATACTTGGAAGACTTGGAAGTTCCGAGCGTCTGTGAAAAGCAATTACGTATAAGGCGTTGACTGCTCAGAGATTGGAACGGTTATGAAATGTTCTTATCGTTAGGCACTTGGAAGAATTGTCTCGCTTGTCGAGATGATTATAAATATTTCTTGTGAAAATTAATAAATAAATTCGTGAAACATCATTATGGTGATGATCTTAAGCGACAAAAGTTATATTTTAAATATTGAAAAGCAGACATGTGAAATGTCCTATTCGGAAGTCCGAAGAGGTTAATTGTCAAAATCTGATAAATCAATATTTCGTATTAAGAATTACTAATGTCTAACATTGTCACTATTACCATCGATTTTCTAGTCTTTTAATTCTCACATAATACTTAGAACTTTTCTCAGGCTTTCAACGTTCTAAAAATAATAATTCTATCAAATTTTAGTTTAAATAAAAGTGAATAAATCTATTTATGAAATAAATTAGAAGACTACGGACATTTATGGAAATTCATATTCTTACGAGCACAACGAAAAGGATGGAACTTAAATAATGATTTGTTTTCTTTAAATACGAATACTTTGGATATTTTGTACATTACTATACGTTATGTGCATTCTATTCACTTTATAGATTTAAATTTTTCATAAATGTATAAATGTGCATGATCTAGCTTAATTTCCCAATTCGAACAACGCTCGAAACAACATCGACTAGTTATATCACCAATAATAACATTAAAATTGAAGAAGACATATTATAATAATATCACACATCGATGCAAGTAAGAGATCGTAAAACAGGTCATTGTACAAGTGGTAATCGCGTCATAGGAAGAGACACGGAGGATTTTTACCTTCTTCTTTTTACTTTCTTTCTTCTTTCACAGAAATACTGGAGACATTTGCGATTGAGTCAATTGGTACAATAAATATACATAACGAGCAGACGGAGATGTGTATAATTATATACGTGTATGTGTTTCTTTAATGTGTTTTTAGTGTAAGAAGTTTGTTTTCCGAGGGATTCCCCGCAGTGGTGGAAGATAGACACGCGGCCTCGCTGTGTTTCGCTCAATCTGTCGCCTAACGAAAATCCGAACCAAAGAAGAAAAAAAAAGAAAAAGATATAAAAACTAAAAAAACAAAAAGAAAGACAGACGGGAGAGCCTGGATACTGGTCCCGACGAAAATTCTACCCATATAAAATTCGGAATTAATTGGTCGAGGCGAAGCTTTTTCGCCTTTGCTGTAAACGAGACGTAGTTCACCTCGACCCAGACACGTGGGCAGACCGGCTGAGAAAAAGTTTGTGGGACTGTCCGTGGAAGTAACGAAAGGAGATCCACCACTGGTGTGAAAACTTCTCCTAACTCGATCGGTCACGTCCATTCTGTTTCTCCTAACACATCATTTTATTGTTCTCTATTAAGAATATTTATGAATTTTTTCATAAGCCTATACCTATGCACATGTATAAATGTATGTATGTATGTATTGTATAACATCAGATCATTGTCCTTGGACAGACAACATATGCAGGGACTTGCATCGGGCTCCTTTAATTTTTTTTTTATTTACCTCCAGTTTTTCTCTTTTTTTTACCATCCCGTGATGAACACGTACGCTATATTATATACTTTATTATATATATCATATATTCTGCGACAAAACACGGAATTGATGCTCTGTAAATGCAGACAGTTCCAAAAACTGACCGTGTGGTACATGTGGCATCAAACGTATACACGGTATACGTACTTGCACGCGTATGAAAAAAGAATGGAAACCACGAGGGACCAGCCAGGCCCCATCATCGTCGTAGATAAAAAGGAAACATTGCAACGAACGGCGACGCAAAGCTGTACAGACAGACAGCGCGGCCAGATAGGGAGGTTGTAAAGGTAAAAAATAAATAAATATAGATATATAAATATATATAGATATATATATATATAGAGACAAAAGAAAGAGTCAGTCACTTTTTGAAACTGACAAATAAAAGACACGACGACGAGACGCTTGGTTTCTTTCATATTTTTGTACAAGGATCACACGAGCTGTGGGTATATTATATGAGGTGTATATATATATGTATGTATATATATACTATATATATATAAATAGAATATCAAATGAAAAAAAAAGATATATATATATACGGTGCTTGGTATAAGAAACAATGGTAAACACTCACATAGACCTCTTCCCATTGCGAGACATACCGCACCAGTCTTGACAATCGTAGTAACCTAACCAGCGACAACAGTTTCGCAAGTCTGAGGATCCTGAGAGCACGGCCAGCATGCAGGATCTGGAAGGACTCGCTAAAGTCCTGAAACTGACGATTCAGACGATTATCCTATGGGAACGTTCGCTCTCTACGCGGCCCATCAAAGCTGCGTGGAATTGAATCTCAGCTTGCCGCCATCGGGAGTAAATGAGAGCGGTTTAAACCGAATTTGCGTTACCTAGTCTACCGGGATTTTCACGGAAATTATAGCGCGTTGTCAAGATAGAGTTAATTAAGCCTGAAGCTTTTAAAGGGATCCTTTAGAAAAATTGGTAAAGGGTTGTAAGTTGCGAGAGTAATTTTGCTACAAAGTTTGAAAGTAATGATCGTGAAGTTAATTTAACGAGCACTGTTCTTATTTTAGATAACGCTGTAATTTTTCCTGGTTGTTGTACTGTATTATCTGGTTTATTCAGTTTATTATTTTTACAGGTAGTTTCACAGGTATTTTTACAGTAGTTTTCAAATTGGCACTTTACGTTAGTGCGGTATTAACGGAAAATTTGAAGTTGCGAGAAAAATCAATTAGAAAACAAGAATGAAATTTTTTGAAAAACTTTTAACTTTGTTTAATATTAATATTTCATGTGTACATCGTTTTAAACAGCTCTCATTCTCAGATGATCTCATCGTAGTATATTACGTCTAACGCAATTTCACAATTATATAGAAACACTGTTACGTATAAGAGAACATTGAAATTGCACAAATATTTACAAAATATTACGATCATTTTATTCCACGAATCCAAAGTGTTTACATTTGTATCTCACTGGCAAAGATACATGTGTCGAGTAAACTGCAACGAATTAATTTTCTCTTAAAGTGAATAGTTGGAAGTCACAATGACTTTCAAGATGTTACTTACTGTTTAGGATTTAGATTAATGTTAACTTAACATCGAAATAAAGAACAAAAAATTAATCGTAGGAATACAAAGAATTGAAATATTGGTCTCGTGTACCAAGAAGCAGCTATGATTAATTTATTTACGCAGCTGGAAAGATTATACGTTGAAATGTTACGTATCTCGTCAAGGCTCGTGTAAACAGATTAATTACATAAATCGAGTTTGCAGAGAAACTAAAACATAACTCTGGCTTAACGAATTAATGCAAGAAATATGTACACCAGAGTGAAGATAATTAATATGCACTTACTTGATTAAATATGAGGAAAATGTAGTCTAGTGGTATGGAGGAAATGAGGTCGAGAAAGAACCAAGTCCTGAGGTAGTGTTTCGCGATTAACTTCGGGTCCAGGATCACTTGTTCGGCGTTATCCTGTTGCATTATGCCTGGAAGCAACACAAATAATACACATTTTAACCTTCATCAAATCAGACATTACTTATTCCTTATTTTCTTTTATCTCTTATGTGTTTAAAAAATAAATTATTGTTAATTATTCTTATTGCTTTTGAAATATTTTAATTAATTTAAGAAAGGGATTGCCAGAATCAAGAAATTGATAATTAGAATATTTTTTGTAATTTAAAATTATGATATAATTTCCTTAATCAAATTTCTGACAAAGAAATATTTTTTAATAAGATTTTTTGTAAAAGAAGATATTTTGATAAAATGTTTAATATAGAAAGATCTTCAGTAAGATAGTTGACAAATTTAATATTTCCAAATTAATTATTATATTTGTATGAAAACAGCAAGCTTTACGTAATTCTTTAAGTATATAAGCGTTCTAAAGTTCTTAAATACTAACTTTCGATATAAATCACATTTCATAAAAATTGTTAATTGATTTTTAAAGTAACAAACGTTTAGTAGATCTGAAACCACATATGTTCTTAAGTATACAAAATTTTTCTGCAATTACGTCTCTCTACAACACATCTATATTTACATTGAATGTTACTTTGAAGTTTCTGAAAAGCCTCAGTGAGTTGGTGATTACGCTTTGATCGCAATAAGTGGACCTTTAGAAATAAATAGAAACTCTAACAGCGAATTAACACAAATAAATAGAGTGGAAGGATCAATAGTGCCTCTTTTGATGGTCGAACTAAGAGAAATAGTTCAGTGTATAATTTATATGTATATGCAATTGCATGTTGGTACCCTGAAGTTTATAATGTGGCTTCTCTCACATTTGCCAGCAGATAACTATTTCTGTATGTGTTCATCTTCTCGTGGATTTTCTCAATCCCTGGAGGATTGAAAATTATCTAGGCTAATGTTTGCCTAGACGGTTTGAGTATTTTGTCATTCATCTAGAAATATTTTTTAAAAATTGTCATGTGGATAATTTCATAAGATAAAATTTTGATTTCTTCATATTATTTTCTTAGATCTCTTTGATCGATTTAATGTATCGATAGATCAATTTCGGCATTTACATGTAACGTGGTAATTTAGTTATTCTTAAATATAGCTTCACATTTTATTCCAATAAAAATAATAGATTTCATGATTTTCTCAATTAATAAACCCACCCACTTTTAGATTTCTCCGTTTCCTAAAAATTTATCTCCAAATTTCATTATCTACTTTATCATAAGACGTTTCAATACAAAAACGATCAAATTTAACAATTTCCCTTATATTTAGTTCTATGTTAACCAAGAATTTCTTGTTTCGTTTCATTAATGTTATAGACCCATCCATCCACTTGTAGATCCTTATTTTTCCAAATCCTATTATGTCGTTGCAAAACATTTCAATGCAGAAATAATATGTTAAGATAAATGTTAGGTTGGTATGATCACTAGTTCCTACAAGCTAGGTTGGTACGTCTACCGACGCGTCCCTTTGTTTTAAGGGACGCCACGTGTTCTTTTATTCTGTGTGTATCCGGTGTTGTGTAAAGACTATATATGGTGGTGTATAATAAAAGAATCAAAACTAATCTGTGTGCATCAGTTAAATATTTTACTCTAAAACATATTTAATAACATAATAAATATATCTAACAACTCCAACGACATTCTATTTTTCCCGCAAACGGTCGCCTCATTAGCATCCAAACATTTCATTTCTTTATCGGCCGTGTCCGGTCCACCGAGTGTCCAGTCGTTAATATTCGTCACGCGGAACACAATATTGGTCAACGACTGTTAATCTGGATCAAGAATTCGCGACAATCGCAAATCGACGCAGTTCACGTGCTGTGTTTAACGCGTACAATGGTTCTCATCGGACACGGCACGTGACCTAATTTCCCTTCGTTTCTGGGATCCAACTCAAACGCGTTTCAAATTAATCCCCCGACAATAACGAAAACGTCTGAGTCACTATACGTGTCGAGCAATGTTATTATTGCACGGAACCTGTTCTCGCTTGAAGGGTTGCCAACCGAACGTGCCTCCACCGCGAAGTTTCCCTTCTAGATTTAATAACCGCCGACGATGCATTTAGGAAGCTCTTGATGTGTAGGTTCTCTCAATAGGTTTCCAATGGAGGAGCGGCTCTAGGATGTTTTCGAATAGTGTGTTTGCTATTGGTCGATGCTTAGCGAATTCAATTATTTGAGTCGTAATTGCAAGCGGGTTGAAGCAGTGGACAATGAGATGGACGCAATACTAAAGGAAACTTGAATATAGTAGGTTGTCCGAAAAATTTCTTTCGTTTTATGAGGAAGTAATAGACGCACAACGTTTTTTGTTTTATATTATTTTGTCGAATTACGTACGATCCATTTTCTTCTGTTGAGATAAACACCGCGACATTTCACAAACTTGGTTTCACGTTTGTATGAAGGTGCACAGTTGTCAAAAACACGTTTGCAAAAGAAAGATACTTTTCGGACAACCTAATAGTATACGATATCAAGATCTCTTGATATCTTGGAAACTACTTTTATACGTACTAGAAAATATGGGCATATATTTCTTGATATATAGGAAAACTCGAAACGAATCATTTTTCCAGAAACAAGGATTATGTCACCTTCGTAACGATAAGAGTTCTTCTTCTTTTATTTAAGAAAGTTATAATAAAAGTAATTTTTAATATTATTTATTGTATTCAAGTGTACAAGCATTTTGGCTTGCAAAATGTATTGTAGCGAGGAAAATTTCGTGTAAAGAATCGCAATTGACTACCAGAAATAAGTATAAATTAAACAAAATTTTGTATTTTAATATTATCGAATAGTAATAAATCCTCCTTATGTTCTAAATGTGATTAAAGAATTCGTACAATTTCCTTTGTAGGAATTAGCTCTTTCAGTCTATTTTCCGTTATTCAAACCACCTTTGATAAAACGAAATTGGATCCTCCGGTCCCGCATCGGAATGTAACTTCATAAAAATGTAATCGACTCGCGTTAAAGCCACAATTCCCTCGGTTCCATGCTTTTGTTCGTTCCTTTTCACGATTCTCCCGACAGCAACCTTCCCTTTAATGTCAACAATTACAAGTTCCTTTTTTTCAAACTTCTGCCGAGTTTTCTGAAGGCGGTGACACTGACGTTATCTCAAAGGGGACTGCAGCTCGAAGCCTTTTCGCAACAATATTACCTAATCGTGACCAAATGGAGGAAAACACGAAAAATTCTGCTGCGAAATTTTTTCAAATAAAATTCTATCAGCTTCGCTTTAGCTGTTAATGAATAGCGAACGTGTGATAATTAGACTGCGGATTTTTATGGAAAAATTTGAAAATGCAAAAATACGCGGAATATATGCAATACGTAAAAATATATAAAATAGCTGAAACATAGTGCTTAGAACTTTTAACGTATAAAACAATTTTCTATCTAGGTTACATTTTTTTTAATTATCTTCATACAGATATGAATTTTCTCCGAGATATGAAACATCTTCGTTATTCCAAGTGGACCACAGAGGAAAAGATAGGAATTATATTTCCAATTCTACGTATTGAATCTCCCATATTTTTTTTTTTTTTTAGAACGTTTAGTATCTTTGAGATTTTTTCAAAGCCTGGAAGTATAACGATGAACTCCTTACAAACACAACTGACGAATATCTATAGGAAAGATGTACCCCTTTAGACATCTGTGATTTAAAAAAATCGCATTTATTGTATTGCTAATATTATAATTCCACTAAAGGAAACAAATTCCTCGAAATTCCTCGAAACAACAAATCCTTTCTTCTCTCCAAAGTTCTGTCCAATTTTAATCTATATACGAACCACCCTCACTTCTTCATTCTAGAAAAGACATGTATTAAAAACAATATGACTTTTCATATAATTTTCAACGTTCACGTAGCTGCACATGAAAACGAGGATGCGTGGTATAGTTAACTGAATCGTCCCGTCGGTCGTTTAGGGAGGAAGTGGAGATTTGGGTTGGCCCGATGAGAGGAGCACGGAATGGGCGACAGAAAAATGAGAAGAGGAACGAGGTCGACCATTCTTTCCTCAATGTCCTTTTCCCGACGTGCACGCGACAATGCAAACTTTGCATCGCTTCTGGCTTCCCCTTCCGCGGACACGAGGTTACCATTAGTCCCGATGTGATCGTCCAGCGAAATGCCAAGTCTTTTCGTCGCTTCTTTTTGTACCTGGGGATCGAACGATTTTAGCTGAATACTACGGCACACCGCCGATAAGGCTTTGAAACGAGCAAGCGGACGGAGCTCAATTGGAACGAGAAACTTTTTAGACGACGAGCAAATGGTCTTCGATTCCCTAGGCTTGCCTCCTTCTTTTTTATTATCGCGCGACTTTAAATTGCATGAATGTGTCTTTAGTGACCGACTGGTGATTGTTATATCTAGACCGCTGACTTTTATGCATTTATGCAAAATTTCAACATATACAAATGCACAGGACGAATAGAATACGCAAAAATATGTGAAATATCTAAAATGGAGTGTACACTATAACTTTCAGTAAGCGAAACAGATTTCTATTTGGATTACCTTTTTAATTTGCGTTGATAAAAATATGAACCTACGCAAAAATTGTATTTATATTACGGATAGAAATTCTCTGAGTAAACAAATATGCAAACAAAAAGATAACTGTCGAATATTTTATGATTTCGAAATGGTTGAAACAGTGTTTCACAGAAAAACGAAGTTTGCCGAAGGATATAACCAGCTTTCTTGACTTTTTCCTTCCTTTTATACTATGTGTACAGATTGTATACTAAAATACAGATTCTGGCAATACTGAATATGTATTTATGTTGAATTTTTAGCACAGAACATTTGTATTCTTTCTGCGAGAGCGAACGTTGTAATTTTTCTCGTTTTTATTTCTTTTCTTTAGGTAAGTTACAATCTTTACTGTCGTGGTTTTGATAAATCGTTATTTTTCTGCTTCTCAGCTTTCGTTATTTTAGCTGGTACACTGATTATTATCGATTATCTTGCTCTCTAAAACGTTACATTAAATGTTATTTGTGCTTTCGAACGTTTGGATAAATTGATTAGGATATTTTATTGTGCGCCATTAATTATTACGTGCACTTTTTAAGATTAAATTGTTTTAGTTTCAAATTACGTGAGTTTCGTATGTGTACTCACCTGTCCTGAAGTTGACGACAATGTCTATGAGGAATATCGTGTCGGAAAGGCAGTTGAAGGCTATCCACCTAGTGCTTAGGTCGTCATTGAAAAAACTAATGGCGACTGGCAGAATTATCAGATTAGCTACCAGCAGGAGGAGCATGCAGAGATCCCAGTAGAATCTGAAATCAGATACGAAACCAATGTTATTAATTCATTACTCTCCGTTACTTGCAAAATATCTACATTACTATGTAATAATATTGCTTGTCAGAAAAATGTCCACTTGATAATAAAATTAACAAAATTTTTCAATTTTTAGTGAAAAACACGGAATCATATAAATCTGAATATTATGAGCCGTTATTGTCAATAATTTTCAGCAAAAACTCTTAATGTATTCGTGGACAACAGTTCAACGAACAGTAGAATTACAGTAGAATAATCGTCTCAAGTAGAATATTCCGTAATGGCCAGACACAACGCAGTCTAGCGATGAATATTGTTGGATTCAAGAAAATGAGATGAAACATAAACTTCTTATATCGACATCATTCATAACCAATATTTTAGGCATTTTAGGTATACATTAACACTCTTAATTAGAATTTTTTAATACTCTTTTCGCAATAATTGTATACCTGAATTTCTGTATCACAAGGAAATTTATATTTTAAAAGGAATTTTACTTTAGAAAATAGGAAGAATGCTAAAGTCACTGTACGAGGTCCTAAGAAAACTTTTTTCAGTATTCTTCGTACTTTCTTTATTGTTCTTTTAAATACTTTTGAAACTGTTTCTTGCAATATGTTTTTACATTTTTTATTATATCGTATACCGTTGACGTTATTGACTTTACAAATTACTTTGACAAGTGAAACAAGTCTTAAAATCAACGTTCCAATATAATAAATGAATACTTTCGACGAGTCTAAAAAATTGAAGTCTAACTCGAAGCAAATATCTCAACAAATGTGAAAGTTGCGAAAACGTGTTTCAGATGAAAGTAGTTGGATACCAGAGAACATACTAGCAGATCGTGCTGATACCTTGTAAAGATAAAGTTTATTTTTCAAAATAGAAATATACGTCCTTCAGTATATATTTTTATAGTTGACACTGAAACATGTATATTTCTATACTTTTATATATAGGGTGTTTCGCTTAAATCGTACATCAAAATCATTACCCTTGCTACTAGAAATAGCAGAAGTTTAAGTAATTTCAAGACATGCATGTCATGTGTATCAATACAACACGTGTCAATATATAAAAGTGAATAAAACAACGTTTAACAATGTTTCAATGTTTGTGAAACCATATAATAATATTTTCATAATTCGATATATATACATCTTTTAATATAAAATATCTGTGTCTTTGAAAAATATGCGAACAAATTTCATGTGATTCAATCGCGTTAATTAAAACACGGAAAAGAAAACACCCACAGGATGATTAAAACGAAACGTTTTCCTGCCTCGTGCCATTCAAGAGCTCTCAGCTTCCTGTCTCACTAAATTAGCCAGTTCTTTTCCTTTCATTCTCAGGATCAGTCACAGCCTTCCCTGAATTTTGTACTAGAATTTTGTAATCCAGGCCCAACGTGTAACCTACTTACTTCAAAAGGCTGCGGCCTTCTTCAAACTGGTCATTTCATTTATTGTCTTTCCGGGCCAACTTTACTCAATTACCAAGACCTAAGCCAACGTTTTAAGCGCATCTACCACGTGTTCTGCTCGCAAACGTCGACCAGAGATTTTACGGTGGAATGCTGCGCCTTACGACGAATTTACATTACCCGAATTCTTTTCGTACCGTTTCTCGGCTAATGAGCTGCTAAAAGGGAGAGGAAGAAGGAATATCGGTCGTAAAACCGCAAGAAACGCGCGAAAATTCCGCCAACAATGACCTTTCCTCGCAAATATTGATCGAGGCTCTTGCATTTTATTACTGCACTTCAAATATACGGAATGTTTCGTTTAACTTTAGAACCTGAAATATTCTCTGAAGTAATTAAAATTTCATAAAAATACTTCTTGCGAAAGTTGCTTCTTTATAGCTTGTGATTCGACAGTCAGAATTTACATACATTTTTACCGCCTGCGATTTATGAAAGTCTTTAAACGAAGTAGCAAATATATATTAGATTGGCTTTCCAGCAATGAGGATTTTGTGGATGTGAAAAACAATCAACTTTATTTCATTTAGTCAATTGTGTCTATTATATTTTCTACGATTGTAGATGCTTTGAAAAATATTTTTCATTTAAAAAAGAGCTCTATTACTTATTTAAAAAGACCCTTTCATTTAAATAATATTGTGTCTGGAGAATAGACAATTATAAATAAGAATATTATATTGGAGAGTAAAAAATGTTAACTAAAAGCAGTTGATTTCGTTCCTTTTGAAGAAAAATTTGTTAGCAAAATCCACGTCCGACAACACGATATATGAGCTGTTCACAGGGCAAAGTGGTTAACTATAATTTTTGAAATTTTCGAAATTTTAGTGCCAATGCTTTTGATCGATGCTTCTCTTATATAATTTCATCAATTTTCTTTACTTTCCGTATTGTGGACTTAACCAATTTGGCAAATAAGCACCTCGTATAATTGTTTCGCGTGTGTACGCACGGAAATATCACGCACCAGATACGCTTTTCGTTCTCGGTTGACCTAGAAGCACTCGTGAAATCATTAAAACGGCCCTGGTTAAATAAGAAAAATGACGATTCGCCATTATCCCAGTAAAAGATTCAGTCTTGTCTGTGCGCCAAGAGCATTGCTTTTTCTCGAAGACACGGAAAACGCGAGCTGAGAGAACGTTCTCCAAGGGCGAAAGTTTAATTAACAGACCTCGACTGCTTTTGTTTCGACTTACTTTCAGCTTCACCTTTTCAGCGCTTAAGTAGTCTAGGGGTCTAGGGGTTTAAACGAAGTGGCAGCTTTCGAGACGGCGGAAATATTGTTGCAACTGTTTGTTGTAGATTTTCGGTGCAAGGAAAATTGTGATTGCAATTAAAACGCAATAATCAATTTAGATGATGCGTTTAATTATTGTTCCGCCTAGCTTTTCGTTAAGTTTGCGTTTAAATAATTTTATCCCAAGTTTCCCGTATTCAGATTTGGCGGAAGTAAGAATATTTTCTGATTCGAAATAGCGCGTGGTTTCTTTAATTGCAAGTGACTGACGAGAAAACGAGATAATTAGAATAGATTAAGTAATTATACACATGGCTAACGACCGTTGATGACGCTTGATTATACAATTCACGCACAATAATTTCTTGCCGGCCAATGAAAACTGTTTTAATTGTATCATTATTGGTTACAACGTTGAAATCGTTCAAATAATTATGAACGGTTGTGTTATAATCTATGACTATTCATCTGGTTAAATTTCGCACCTTCACATTATAATTTCTACACATTTTAAAGAATCTAAAATTCATTCTTCATTAATCGCTATTACTTCAATTCGAAGAATCAATAAAAGAAAATCACAGCATATATTATAATCTATAACTATTATCATCTTTACACTTCTGAGATACAATTTCCGTGCGCTTCAAAATCTAAAATTAGTCCCTTGTCGACCGATACCTCTCTAATTCATACAATTTAAACCTGCATGTTCTATTTCTACCATAAAAAAAAGAAATAAATATTCAACCCTTTGCGAAATAAAATCGAAACCACTTCCTGAAGAGCCAAGGAAGCTCTCCGTAGATCACAACGTATGTTATAATCTACAACTATTATCATCTTTACACTTTTGAGTTACAATTTCTGTGCACTTCAAAATCTAAAATTAGTCCCTTGTCAACCGATACCTTTTCAACTCGAACAATTTAAACCTGCATGTTCTGCTTCTACCGTAAAAAAAAAAAAAGGAAATAAATACTCAACCCTTTGCGAAGTGAAACTCAAACGATTGCCCGAGCAAGCAAGGAAGCTTCGCTACAAGATAGAAACAAAAAGAGGGAAAGAAGGGCAGTGAAAGCGCAATTTCTGAAAGGTCTGCTTTAATCAGTTCGATTCCAGGCCAGCCAGGCAACATTGGCCCACTTCGCCGAGTAATAACGTAGCTACATCGCATTGGGGCAATAAATGTGCTCGTAGCTCGCACGAAGCTGCTACAAGCTTGGCTCGAAAACCACCATCGAAGAGGAGGGCAGTTTTCTTCGTCAGCACGCACCGGTGAACGCGACCTTCCGCTTTGACACTTTCGGTGAAAAACCGAGTGGTTGTTTATTCCTTTCTTCCACCCTCATTTCGAGACCTGTTTCCACGTTTCCGTGAAATTTCTTCTCTTTCGAGGCTTTGTGTCTTTGATAGAGCGAAACTTGCAAGCTTCTGCGAACTTCTTATAGGGATGCTTCGTGTTTATTACGTCAGAGGATGGTTTAGATTTAAATGGAAGTATTGGACGTTTTTAATGTCGGTGTTAAAAGCTTTTGTGAATTGAACGTGAAAAATGGAAAATGAAATGAAAGTGAAAATGAAAAAAGCGATTATTAATAAGTAAAAATAGTGTATTCAAATAATTTTGTACGATAGAATTGGCGAAGTTCTATTAAAAATATACTCGTTTTTCCGACTAGTTTTAAGCACCAATAAACACCAGCAAACAATGTTTTACGGATATATACAGACGATTCAGAAGATTCTTAGCACTCTAATCAGAGATATGTGAATGTTTATGAAAATTCAACGTAACAATAAATAGAACTAAAGTAGTGAAGCTTGAGTAGAGATTTATCCCAGCCGCTAAGTATTATTATTTTATGACGAGTACTATATTTCCGGTATCTTATTTTTTGCGTGCTATGTGGAATGTGCATTCTATGATATTCGCGGGCTTTTAAATTTCCGATAGCAATTAGAGTTCGAAGAATTTTTGTTTGAATGCATTTGTAAAGATTCGCGTAGGAGTTTTGTTCATCCGTCTACATGCTGTTGTTTAAATTCTCTAATATAAAATTCTTTTTATTTTTATCTAGTGTCTATTATTTTGTAGAAAATGATATTATTCTAGCAGAATTTAGTTTAATTTGAAACTTCTAGGATATATTATAATATAATAAACATGATTTTACAAATATTTAATATTTAATTTTGATTGTTTTAAATATGTAATTCCTTTTTAAATTTCTTCTCTAAACTATAAATCGAAATTTAGAACTCTCGAAATTTTTTTTCTGGGAACTTTCATAAAACTACTTCAAATATTCTTTCGAGGAAAGTGAACAGTTCGACATTCCAGAGAATCTTTCGCGATATTTCTAGACGGTGAACGTGTAGGACGATCCACAGAATATTCTCCATTCACCTTCTACTATTTCATTCATTATCTGATCGTACAGACGAATGAATAAAATTGTTTGAATCAGAATGAAACTAAAGAATCGTTTTGAAGGCTCTTTAAATATTTGCTCAACCTAAAATTAAACTGCCATTTGACCGCCATAAATAAAAAGAGCGGGCTGAGGCGGGGTGAAAACGATACGATCGAACCGGAAAGTTACTACAGCCCACGCGTTTTCCAATTCAATTTCAATCCCAATACTTTCAGACTCCTCTTCAAATGTTTGAAGAAAGGTTAATTACGAAGATGTTCGATCACGAAGAAAACAGTGAATTGATATCGCATTATAGTTTCTTCATTTAAAAATCTACCAAAATGAAGGTATTTACCCTTAAGTAGAAATGTCAATATTTTTGCTATTAAAAGTGTAGTCTGTCAGATTACGTGATTATAACCAGTTTACAGATGTCTATGCATTCATGGAAAATTTACACGACCATGTACCTGTAATGCAATTACATTTACCTTACCATTACCTGTATGTAATTACATTTACCTCCATATATATATATATATTCTGAAAGGGTTCGTTTTACTCTTATCGTTATTTAAAATATCTGATATTCCGAATTTAATAAAGAGCTATCGATCCATTAGTTTCACATACGTTTAAATATATTTACTGATGAAATTGTGTGTTGGAGCTCGCGTTAAACAGCCTTCTTCGAGTCTCTTTTTCTAACACCCTGTAGGTGCCACTAGACACTGACCTAAAAGCGTCGAGAGATTACGCTTGGTGATAACCATATCCCTAAGAGTCGAGATTTATGCGCGACTTTTTACACGAGAATCTGTTTTAACGAGCACGCCGCGTGGCCAGCTCCGCGAATTCCAGACAATTTAGAGCGTTTTCGAGCTTGTCTCCTGCCAACATTTTCGTTGGAACTGGACCTATCGTTCTCGGAAGCTGGAGATATTAAATACCTAGTTTTATTCCTCAGTTGCTATATTATTCGAACATGAAAAATACAAAGGCTACAAAGAATATCATTTTTCTACGCTTTTCGTGTAAACTTTTGTTAATAATTCTTAGGTTATTGTATAATAAACGTCGTTTCTTTAGATAAAGTGTATTATGTATAACTAGTTTTGAATGATAATTTTTTTATTAAAATCAGATTCATCTAAATTTGTATGTACAATTAAGTGATCGTAATTAAGCGATCCTTCTTCCTGATCTTTACACATTGAGAAGAGTTGCTTCTTTAATCGTAAGAAGACGCAAACTCCTTCAAATTTCAAACTTGATAAATCGCATGGTATCAGAATTTGAAAATTTCTGTAAGTCGATTGTATGAAAACTCGAGGCATTTAAAGTATTCTTAGAAGTTGGCAATCAATGGACTTCCATGAATACTTAGAAACTTTTTAGCGATGTAATGTCATAAAGCTTGTAACAAGTGATCGTACAATGACTCAAAATTCTTCGAATGCTACTTAAAGTTAGATGCTGATAGATTGTTCCCGTTTAATGTAGTGATGCAAATAAGGATTAATGGGGTAATAACTCAGGATGAGAATTCGCAACCTTTGCCTCAACTATTTTGTATCATGCTTGTTAGAACACAAGCCTGATTAATAGTTTCTCGAAGACTAATTTATCTGAATTTAAGTAATATCTACCATTCTTAATTCCTCCTATTAACAGTATTTATATTATATTAATTTTATACCGACTCTTAATTTCCGCCCGGTCGTAGATAATCGTAACTTTTGGATTAGACTTGAATTTTATGTAATAAACGATAATTTACGTGACGTCATAAATTTTATGAGATATAAAATATTAGGTTGCCCGAAAAGTGTCTTTCTTTTACAGACCCGTCTTTTACAACGATGCATCTTTATACAAACATGAAACCTAATCTGACGAACGTTGTGATCTTTATTTTGATAGAACAAAATGGATCATACGTAATTCGATAAAATAATATAAAACGAAAAATGTTGTGTATCCATTATCTCCTTATAAAACGAAAGAAACTTTTCGGACGACCTAATAGAGGTAACTTCCATTGTTTTGACAATTACAACAAATATTATGATCATAGTAAATATTAAAAATATCGAAAAATATTTCGGCAAAATTTAAACATACGAACAATGCAGAAGAACAAACAACGTATTTATTTGCTTAAATATCTGGTCTCACAGAGGCCAGTTAATAGGGAAACTACCGTATATCGATTTATCGATGTTATCAATATTTAGCCGTAGTGTTATCAATAGTTGTAAGTACCTTCAACGCTAGTTTAGAATAGTTTCAAGGGAACAAAGTTCGATCTTAAGCAGAATCCATGTATCGAGACATGCGGTGTATTCATGAATTATTGCACATTTCATGGCCGTACGAACGAGAACAAACAGCACCATGGTTCCTTGGGTACCTTCTTCGAAGCGAGTTATGACAAAGGACCGTTGCTCGACCGACTAAAATCGCTTTTCATCTCGTTGAAACGCGTTGTTCGTAGTTGAAGTGTAACTAGCGATCCAACATTGTGCACCGATTTCTATGAAACTTTGCGAGCTGATAGGCAATTGAAGAATATTATGCACACGCCAGTCTATATGCATTGACATCGAAACAGTTTCCCGAATGTTTTATTGCGAGCAGAAAATTTTACGCCCATGGGATTGAGTGTTTGTAACTCCATTCATTAACTAATATTTCAATAACGGTAATAGTAATATTATATTATTATTAATATACTAATTATTATTGTCGTTATAATAACATTGTCTTGACCCTGAATTAACTTCATCGCGTATATTGTTGAACATAGTATTGCAATATTTTATGAAAATATGTTGAAATATATAATGCCGAGTTCTATACTTCGCGAGCAGCTTGCAAAGAGAATAAGATACAATTGAAATACATTCTTGAAATAGATCATGTATATATTAGGTTGTCCGAAAAGATTCTTTCGTTTCATAAGGTGATAATAGATGAACAACAATTTGTTTTATATTATTTTTTTGAATTAGGTATGATCCATTTTGTCATATTTCTATTATTATGTTCGTGCATAATTCAATATAATATAAAAAAAAACATTGTGAGTCCATTATTTCCTTATAAAACGAAAGAAACTTTTCGAACAGCCTATACTTACATATGTATATTTGTTTCCATTATATCACTTTAATTATAATCAACTATGTGTTAATACATTTAGATGTACATGATAAATCGTTTTAGTGTAAATATGTATATAATAAATTATCCTCGACCGATAAT
This sequence comes from Bombus soroeensis, assembly GCA_014737365.1. Taxonomy (NCBI): domain Eukaryota; kingdom Metazoa; phylum Arthropoda; class Insecta; order Hymenoptera; family Apidae; genus Bombus; species Bombus soroeensis. The sequence goes on from JACXIL010005363.1 coordinate 169,246, forward strand.
AATAGAATGATCATTTGCAGCAAGCTTCCTTGCATCTTGCATATGAATTAGGTAGCATTAAATAAAAATTACTATTATAACATGAATTATTGTAAATGGTATTAAACAAACATTACTATGTCTTTTTACTGCCATTTACTTTACATTTTATTATTCTTAAGCATGAATAATTACGAGGCGATTTTTGAGCATATTCGAGATGCAAATTTAAACTTTCGTTTACTGAAATCTCAAACAGCTGGAAGATGTTCGTCTTCTTTCCGGGAATAACATTAGCATTTGCCATTTTTATAGCGAGTTCCTCGTATCGAGATTGTTGCACGCCATTTCGTAGAACAGACAAACGTTCCACTCCGTTGATTGAGAATGCATAATACAGCAGTAGCCATGGATCGCACGAAATTCCGGCTCGAATCGCGCTTTCTTAAAATATACATAAGCGATCGCTGTTGCTGCTCATACCGTATGCATCGATCACACGATAGAAACGAAAAATAATTGCCTATACCAAGAATTATTTCTGTCGCGATCATGTCGTGTATTTTGGACCTTCGTTATTACAGTTGATGGTATGATCAATTACTTTCGGCATGTTATCTTCGCAAAATATCGATAGTAACTTTGACTCTGGAGAAATTCATGATTTACGGAAATTTTAAGGCGTTAGTTTAATTTAATAATTTCGAGAATTTTTTGTAATTTTGAGTTATTTCAGTTTAGAGTAGATGATTTTATTCGCTTTTAGTGATTTAGGGAAGTTTTCAAGCTTTAGTTATAATTCTATGATTTAGAGAATTTATTGTGATTTCTAAATGGAAATCTAGGGAATTCAGAGTCCAAGAAAACTCATTGGTCAGAACACCTTTTTGAAATTTAAGGATTTTTAAATCCGAAACAATTTTGAGTAACTTCGGAGAATTAAGGATTTGGAGAATATACAATGATGTATAGAAACATATTTTGAAATATGGAAACTTTTCGAGAGTAACTTTAATGAATTTGTATTGGAATTGTAATTACTGCAAACAATTAATATTATTTAAATGCATTATTTGGAAACATCTTTAAATTAATTTCACAGATCAAGTAATAGCTCAATTCTAAGTCCTCTAGTTTAGTTTCCAGGGAATTCCGCTTTTTCCCTAGCGTAACAAATTGAATAGATAACATCTGCGTTCGATATTTGCTTTTTTGTTCACTATGCGATATACGTGACGAGTAAATTATTGCACTCAATGAAACAGATGTTTCAGTTTCATGAATCGGAAACAAAAGAGGTTGATGGAATTGCGATGAGATATACTCGCTTGAAATCTTCCAATAGCGAGCAATAAATTGCTAGGGTATTTCGCTCTCTCATAAAATATTATAAAAGCAATATGTTCCGACGCATTTCCTACAGAGGAACTTTAAACCACGCACTACTTCTTGATCTGTTTCATGTTTTCTCTCCATCGTTAATAAAGTGTTCGAGAAGTAGATACATCGAAAGATTAAACATTTCGCAGATCATAAAATTATATTCTCTTAAAGCACTAAAAATTCTATGGCAGCCAATTCGAGAAACAGCTGCAATTTAATCGGATATATCTCTTGTTCAAATATCAATTCCAAGCGAGCACCACCATTCGTTTCACTCAATCCTTGTTCTTCATCTACTTCGACAACGGCATCCTTTTCTATTTACTCTAGCTCGTAAAATCAATCTCACACATTTGGACAGAACTGACTTCTTTTTCTCCTATATTTCATATGCATTATAAGAACTCAGTACATTTACCTATTATTTCATTATACAAAATAATCGGACAGATAGATTATATCTGTATATAATTATTTATATACTCTATTTTTCACTAAATGACAGGATTCGAGATTTTCATCAGATATTTGACGCATATTCCTTTTTATATCTTGCTATCTTGGATTTTTCAGAGAAAAAATGCGCTGGACAATATTTTCAAGCGTAATTTTACGATTTCTAGAATTTGTCGAATTTAGGAATTTTTTAACGTAGGATAATCTGGGACTTTTTTGATCTAGAGAAATGTGGAAAATTTCTAGTCCAAAATGATTTGGGGATTTTCTAATCTGGGAAAACTTTAATAAATCAACACATCGCACGAATTGGTTAAATATTTGAGAAGTCTCAAACGCATAACGTTTAATGATCTCGAGAATTTTTTGGAATTTTGGGAATATTCTAATGTAACAACAGAGGATGCATTTCAATCGAGACAGAATATTTACTTTGAAAGGTGAAGTACCTACTTTCAGAACGCTTTAAAATCTCACACAAAGGATTTGTGACCTACCTAACCTAACTCCAATCATGGTTGAGTAGAAGCGACTGAATCTTCTTCCCGTTTATTTTCTATTCTAATTGCAATTCTATTCCATTGTGTCCTTTCCATTGTAATCCATTTGTTTCCACATAATTTTTACCATTCTATCGTCATTTTCCGAACCATTCATTACGCCAGTGACCGATTTATCTATTATGCTACACCTGATCAAGCGAGGAAAACTCACACTTTCAAGTCGTATTCAGACCTATTGAACGAGACCGGTCATTAGAGACCAGTAGTTAATGTATTCAGAGTTATCAGCTAATCCATCCAACAGCGATTGGTATGTACAGAATCCTCCTGTCGTCTAATTGACCAATTCTTCAGGTCCTATTGTACAAGCAAGGATTGAGAATTTGACTGATGGGACATGACTGATTGCAGATGACAACTGTCCTGCTCTGTTTCTCTTACGTAATTTGTGAAAATCTCAGTTTCTTCTCTTTTTACTAGATTTTCTTTATTTCACATTTTATTAGCTTTTACAGAATGATACTGTAAGATAATTCTAACCCCAACCTAACCCCAATCTACTATAGTACGATGATGAGATGATACTTGGACGACTCGTAAGTTTCTAATTAGTTTATTTGCTATTTTGCATCGTCGCTAATCACCGGCTATATTAAGGAAGAAGAAATTTGATATAAATCGGTGCATTCGATGTTAAGAAGATTTATAACACAACTGTGAAATTTCATTACGATGTGATTTTTTAAACGAACTTCAATTTGGAAAAAGTGCCCTGAAGATTTCTGGAAATGTAAAACGAGAACTTAGGGAAGATTAGAGACGTTTCCTATTATATCTAAGAAATTTTTTAATGGGTAAATTATTTTAAAGAGAGATATAAATGAAGAGATCATAACAGCTTCGTTTTAAAATCTTTCGAAACAAACATTGTTGAGTCGATAATTCTTACAAGTCTGGAATAACGTAACGAAATAGTGTTCGAAAAAGTATATTGAATTATATGAAAATTATTTGGATTAATTATCCAATATTTTGGAGAAGCTACGAGCAATGAAAGTTTTATTGTATAATACGATGTTTGACAAGCACCGATATATAGTAGCTTATTCGATGTGATAGATTAGTTTGTTTAAGCAACATTGTTCGCGATTAACAAGGCAGTTGTAGCAATAGATTAGAATACAAATTGTGATAGCTTTTAATATGCGTAATAGGCTTTACTATGCGAAATTTTATAACATAAAAGCCGTAAAATAGAAATTTAATTCACTCTAGCATGATCATTTGTTACTCGTTTCATTTCGTTAATCATATTCAAGACTAAACTCCCTGCAAACATTTTCGAAAATAACTCGTACCATACAATACAGAGAAGCCGCTTCTCCGTTTCGACGCTGAATTTACCTGCGAAGAGTCTGCAGGAATTAATCAACGTCTTCGAGATTAACCCGAACTGGTTCCTCGATATTTCACGGTGCTCGACGCGCTCGTCTCGAGTTCCTCGACACTCCATACACTATGCTGAATTTTAGTCGCATCGATGAAGAATTAAGTGGCCTGGATTTTCGTTCGTGGCGTCTTTGATGAATGGTACACGAATGATATCGTTAGAGCAGTTTTGATCTTTCATAGATATCGAAACTGGTCAAGTGGACAACGATTAAACATGGCGAATGCTATACGTTGGAAAACAAGTTCGAGATTTCTGATGATATTCGAATTTGTAATTTAGAAAAATTGTAGAATAAATATAGTAAAGAGGGGAAATGGAAGTAAATAATATATATTTATTGTATGGGAATTTTTAAACTCCGTAAGTTAACAATTTAAAAGAAAATCAAGGGTATCTGAAATTTGAATGCATTTATTAAAATAGTAAATTTGAATTATTATAATATATTAAAATAATTACTGCACTAAGGACAAGTAATTTATCACTACGTGCGTTTAATGTAAAATGATATCTAATAAATTTATACATAGGATCAAAGAAATAAATGTAAGATCGCTACAACGTAGTAAGTATATACATCGATATTAAAATATTAAACGTAGTAATTAAAATAATAACAAAACGGTAGAATACTACAAGCAAAAAAAATGTGTAGTTCTTAAAACGTGAATCGCCTTGAATTTATGTTTTATAAAATAGAACACCCGTTTAAAAATGGACATTGAAACTCCGTAAAGCAATACACGGTAGTTTCATAACAAACAAGAACAGAAATATTCACTCGCGTATTTAGCAGAAGTAACACGTGTCTGAACGCGAGGTTAAGACGCGTGAAAAATAATTTACTTCGTTCTACAAATACTTCTTCCAACGCTGCCACTCGTTAGACATATTCTTAAATTATGTGTTTGCGTGCATCATAGTTCAGTGATGTGAAAACGTGTTACCAAACCACTGGTTCCCTTGATACAGTTTGTATAAGGATAATTGATCCGTCACAGGTGTTTCTGCGTTTCCAGGTGCACGTTTAATGATTCAACCTATCTGTGTTTCAGATAATTTATTCCTCGCGAAAGTAATTTATGGAGTATGCTAATTAAACACGTAAGTTCTTTTTCTCATTTAAAAGCGTTTCTCATAAAAGAGGCACGTGCTCCTTAAAAAAATTTACCTTTTTATTCGATTTCAATATTATGTTAGACTCTAGATAGGCAGATTTCTGTACGTTTACGCGAAGTTTAAACGTAGACACGTTCAATTTATGTTAAATATCGTCGGATATGCTAATATTTATGATCGATAATGTAAATGATGCTCTGTCATGCGAAAACAAGATTATCCAAACAACGTGTACCATGATTAATTTGTTTAATTAAGGTTTCATATTAACTCTATCTTTATATAAATATTTTATAAATAATCACGATAAGTAACAGAACTTAATGCCATAAACAAATTATTTTCTTTATAAACAAAGTGTTACATGCTTTCAAGAATCTTTATTTTCTCGATCGTTCAAATTTGTAGTTTCGTCTGTGTCAGTAAAATTGAGATCTCGAGAAATCTGTTTAAAAATAAACAACGTTCGCCGCTTTTCCATGACTAAAAAAAGAAGTGACTGTAAAAGTTCAGAACACACACTCGACTCATGCCGACAAACATTTTAACAAAATGTTTCGCCTTGTATTTTTACAGCCTCTCCCGACGCATCCGTGAAACGAACGTTTCTGGATTCCCAAACAGCAGCCGGAACAACAGCTCGGGAAAGCAAATAAAAAGAGGCGAGTCGAAACAAATTTCTTGACGGGATTTGAATGGAAATTCCTTTTCTCGAAACATCCATAAATTTTACTGCAAACATTCATTATGCGAACCTCGTAAATATGTATTTTGAAACGAACTCGTAGTAGATTAAACGAAATGGCGCGATCAAATCATCCTTGGCAGATTTCTTAAATGGAATATTTTAAATAGTCACTATCTTCTATTTTATAATTCTAATTCTATTTCTTCGTTCTGGATAATATTTTACGGGTATAAAAACTTGCTTGAATATATCTAACTGATCCGCGTCGAATTTCTTAAAAGTCAAATAATTACTAGTTTATATGAATACTATTAAAAGCTAGCGCTGATTATATTAAAACGTATTTCATAATATGTTCCCAAAATTTTTTAAAAGATACTTAAAATATTTAAATTTTTACGCTTTGAACTTATAAAATATTTTTAAATAATTTTTTTACGAGTACAGCAGAAAAAGTTCTTTTAAAAAATTCCCCATCGTAAAGTATTGTTGTTTCTCGTGAAGTAAAAATGGTCAAATATACTCGTTAATTATTCGGACGCAAGGATTTCTAAAAGCACAAAGGGAACGCGTAACAACCGAGTTGGAAGTGAGGCACAGAAAGTAAGCCAAACAAGATCTGTAGACAGAATGGCTCTAATAAGCTACCAACAATCCTTTCCACGAATGTTTAATTTAAACGTCTATGCACATATCATTATGAGCCAGATTATCATGCTATAGCTGCTACTTAGCAAGAGAACATATTTTAAAATCCACATATTACAAGTTTCTCCACAACATTAGCAAAAATTATGATTTACTTGGGTCGTACCAAATGTGCCTTATAATATAAAATACGAAATAAGGTAGTTCAGATTTTTCAATAAACATATAACGGGTAGCTATCATAATATGTACTTATAACCATCAGTGCAGCGAGCTATAAAAGTATATGTACCACTATAATCAAGCAACACATAAATTTTCCCTTCGTAAAGTAATCCTTCTCATTTTTCATAAGTTTCAGATTGTAACCCATAAAATAACAGAATCTTTCAGAAAACCCATTCGTCGTCAGACAAAGATATAAAACCGTGAAAAGAAAATATGGAATGAATATACGTTTCGTAATATATAATACACGTAGATCGTAAAACATAAAATTCCGAAAGTGTGGATTCGAAACTTATGGACGGTAGTGTACGTCAGCTGCACGTGGATGCGTCCGCGTTGCATACACGTACACGCGATTACATCGATTAGTAAGAATCACCATGAAATAGTAGCCATACACTCAGCCAGTGTACACAGGCGTGCCGAACAATACCGCGGGGTCGTCCATTGTCTGGCAGAGGATGCTGACATAACCAGAAGCACGGCCGCGTGCGTGCAGTTTTATAGCGCGATGCAAATTTCAAGCTGACCGACCGATCTATCACTCTATCCCATCTCTGTTGCTCTATCGTTGTCGCTCTATCATCGTTCCTCTGTCGCTCTATCCTGTATCCGAGCGTCGATCACGCCGCCGCGATTGCTTCGGCCCGTTTAACCGCGTGATCTGTCCAGATGTTTCCTTATCGAGAAGTCAATAGACCGAACATCGTATGGTTTCTGTATTTGCTTTAGGCCATGATTATTGTAGTAAATGCTTATTTCGACGAATTTGCCTTCTGATCAATTAATCTTCTGAAGATTACACTGATAAAAGTGTATATACGAGTAAGTATTTGATTATTGAATTCGGCCGAATACGCAGCCACTGTAATCAGAACCTTAATATGGATGTTGTTGACGTTGCTGCGAGCAGAGATTGTTAAATTTCTACGTATACATGGTGGATCTAAAATGTCGTGGTACAAGCGACGCGAGGGACATTCTGTGATACGAAATAAGAGGAAAATTATGAATAACGAAATTGCGTTTCATTCTCGAGGAAATCGAGCTTGGAAACTTACTCAAGTATCTAATTCTCGGTTAGATAAGAGTGAAAAATTGGCAGCGGGTCATTCTACATGCGCATATGTAAGTCGAAAATGTAGTACAACGCTTGTTTTTCGCTTGAAGTCTGGTTTTTAAGAGAATTGAGTTGTATATTCTTCTTACACCTAGACAAAATAATATGCAAATTATTTTCTTCGAAGATACTGAGATTGGATTTTCTTCTAAAGGTTTTATTCGAAAAACAGAAGCTTTGGGAATTTGCTGGAAAGGATATTCTTGAGTTTTGAATTTCGTTAAAAAGGATTCTGCTAGAAAAAGAGGCATTTGCGATTTTGGAAATTTGACGATCTTGAAATAAGAGGAATCTCGTGATTTGTAGATGAGAAAATTTTAGCTTGAGAAGAGAAGAATTTTATAGCTTTGGGAATGGAGAAACTTCCCACAAAAACAGACAGTTTGAGCTGAAATAATACACGAAGAAACAAATTAAAATAAACAAGTTTACGGCAGTTGAAACTTATTAGAGAGGAAATTCCTCTTAAAAAGTAGAGATTTTTACGACATTAAAGATTCGCTAAGGAAGACTCTTGAAAAGATAACTTTAAATTGAGGAACAGTGGAAAATATGATAAGTTGTATTTTCTATGTTTTACAGTACGACAAGTTCAAGGTTGAAAATACTCTATTGATCGATCTTTCTATTTGAGGCTCTCTTTCTATTTGATTTTGGGATTGAAATTACCCCCACCTGTTTGAATATTTCAAAAATATTAAATTGGTTAAGTCCTTAGTTTCTTACAAAAATCTGTGGATTTATCGTCAATTTTTAAAACACTCCTCTGAGATGGTTTTAAGAAACGAATTTGTTTGACAGATAGAATATACTTTTGGATAAGAATTCGATTAAAATGGAGATTGTAATAGTGATTTTGACGAAGGTAGTAAGAGTTGGAAAGCAAGGATATTTAATCTGGAAGATTATCAAGGTAAAAACTTGGCTGAAGGTTCGATAAGGAGTAGATGACGGTACTGTATGGAGTAAAGCGTGATACGTCCCAGATACACAAGTTCTGATATCGGAAGAAAGTTCTCTTAGAGGTGCAGATAGTGGTAAAAGAGATGAGAGGCTTTTGATAAACTGTGGTCAACGTAAGAGTTGGAAACTTTACGAAATCTTCTCTTAAAATCAGTAAAAAACCTATAAAATTGTAACTTAGCAAGAAAACAAAATACCAGACTTTTGGTAAGACTTCTTTTAAACACTTTCTTAACTTAAACACTTTCAGAACAATTGGAAATGTAACAATATCTTTCAACGTAAAATCTATTTAGTTCCACAAAAAGTAAGGAAAACGTAGTATATTATTAAGAATTGCAACGTTATACAGTAAAATTATGGCGTGGAAGGGCAATAAGAGTTAAAGTATGCGCATCATATGCCCCTGGAACCAGCTTCAATACGCAGGACCGACGATCAACGCTACTTGAGAATAATTAATTGAGTCGTTATAGCGCGCAGCGGACGATCAAATGTATCTCGTCGTGCTCATTAGCTAGACACGTTGCAAACGTTCTTAGAGGATAGGAGACTCGAAGAGGTCTCTTCAATTTTTAAACGTTTTCTGGAAAGTTTTTCAAGGAGCTAAAGGGAACTTATTGGATTTGCCTATTTGATTAAGCTACGTTAATCACGATTTCAATTACTTTACCAGAAAATGAAAATACTTGATCATAGGACTAGTATTGGTATAATAATTATCTTAAAATCAGTATATTAATATTTGTTTTATGGTAATACTATTGATCAATAATCAATTAGGCGATAATGATATTTTCAAAATTTTCTTCGCTCACGTGAGACCTCGAAATTTTCTAATTTTATCTTTAATATAACTTTACAAACAATTTTATATCTAGCTGATCTTGTAGTCGAAGTTTCTGCGAATCCTGTACTAAAATAAACATTATGCTTGCATTATTTCAAATATGATTTTCGAATGTTCTAATTACGTTGTCTATATAGAATTCGACTAACTCTGTTAATTAATTTTATTTTCATTAAAATGTCTTTATTTTTGTATTTCTATTAATGAATTTCTGTGAATTAAATATATTAATTACATTAAGAAAATTCATTACTTTTGTCGTTCTATTTCACAAATTCTTCGACAATATTATACATGAAAGGGTATGATTAGTCCATCATAACTTATCATCGTGTTTCGTTAAAAAAATTGACCTATATCATTTTAGAAAACGTAGGTATAGGTCAGTATACTTGTTGAGAATTGTGGATCTTAATCGCCGAAATAAAAGTAAAGAAACACTAAGATTACACTTAAAATTTATATTAAAATAGTTCTAGATTTATTTAATAAACGATTTGCAGGATCTTCGTCGATATACATTTGCACGCGTCTCAGCACTCTCTCTGTCTCACCATTTTCCATATCACACTACCAACGGAACAGTTGCATTCATCTGTTTTTCGGGACGCTGTGCACACACATACTTCCATACACTCATACACATACGTGTGCCACTACTATGCGGTTAATCTAGTCTAACACACAAAATTATTATCAATAATACTAATAATAACAATAATACTAATACCATTTTATACTACCCAATCAGAATATTTGTCATAGAGAATTAAAATAGAATATCCTGAATATTCTTTGTTATACGAAATAAATTCTTCTTAATTTCAAAGCCATCTCGACAAATTCCCAAATATCCCACAAACATTTCCACCTTTACTAACAGTATCGCATTAAATTTTCTGGAAACAACCTCAAAAGCTCCTCGATTTCATACACAGTTCAGATTTTAATCATAACTTAAATTGGCCGAGCCGTGGCACACCGCAGGCTTACATAAATTCATTTTCAACATTGAATTTCCCGAAATTTCACATAGGACCACGAAAGCCCGACGATTTTCCAGTTCTCTCCGCAGAAGCTCGCCGCGACCAGAGCAAAACCGCAATTTCCGTCCGTGCAACCGGAAGACTCAAATCGCGAGAACGCGGTGCGTCGTTGAAACCGCGAAACAGAGAGAAGAAAAATGAGAGAAGAGACGAGGGAAAAAGGTAGAAGAAGCGTCGAGGTGGGCGTAGGTCACGGTCGTCGCGGTTTCTCGCCACGGGAATTAACGCAAGAATAGAGACAGATTAATTAATTAAGTTCGTCTTAATTGCGAACCCGCTGGAATCCTGTGGTCCTACGACGCGACGCGTGGGCCCCGTTTAATTGCACCGTTAGGACAAAAAAATGGAGAAAAAGACTGATGAACCTGTTTTGTCGCTCACGTGATGATACAATATTTCGTTCTTCTTCTTTCTTTCTTCTCTTTGGCTGTAGCTGTGAATGAAACGAGCGGGCAATTAGTAGAATGGTTGATGGTTACTCGTGGTGAATTATTAAGAGATTGTGTTATGACATCGAAACCTCTTCGTCATACATCGAAACCTCTTCGTCGTACATCGAAACCTCTTCAACATTTCTATAACATTCAACTTCTTCCGCTTCTTCTTCTGATTTTATTTTTACGAAGTTAGTTATGCCTAAGAGTCTGTTGAATACTAATGTTGCAATCGTTTTTTAAATGAACCGTTAACACGATTGTATCAAAACCATGCTAGGATTACCTGTTACATTTGGAATTACCATTATGTCTCATTTAGATAGCGGTAGGGTAGTTTTAGTATGGTTGCTGTTTCATATGTATTTGCATAGGGGATGGTTATCGTAATTTGAAAATGTAATCTGAAGCGGATTGTTTGTTGTATGATAAACAGACTCTCGAATATTTATGCAAATTCATATTTTTATAAACTTGCTTGGAAAATTGTCTTATCTGTTAAATGCTGCAAAAGAAGCTGTACTTTGGACGTTTTATACATCTCTCAGCCTAGTGATAAATATTTATCTTTCGACAAAAGAAATTAGACTAAACGATGCCCAACATCTAAAACCCTTTGACATTGCTTCATAATCACAATCTTCAGCCCTTATAAATTCGTTAACCAAAATCATCCACCACCATCATCAGCATCAACCATCATCGTTCTTATCTAAATAATTACCCACGACCCTAAATGCAACTCTGTTCGCCCATAAACTTAAGAAATGCGAATAAAACACTTGACGCTTTCCAACTATCGTCGGAAGCCAATGACGCTCCAGATCCGGAATTCAACTTTCTACGAGGAATTTACGAGCTCGAGGCTACTTACCGACCGGAACTATGACAGAAATTTCGGCTTTACGAACTGACCCGGTGTTTCGTGGTCACGTTTACGCACATTCGATCCACAGTTTTACGACAAGTTTACGAGGAGCAACGTTCCGTCTTGTCGACGATAAATCTTCGGTTCACCACGTTGCTTTATACGATTTCGACGCTTTACGAGCCATCCACTTCCGTCGATGACTGCTCTTGCACGCGTTCGTCCATTTCCAGATGAAGATTTTCTTTCCGTGCAATAAACGATCGTTTTCCATGCAAGCGTCCTGCCTTTGACGTCGTTCAATTTCAGCCGCTTTAAATCGCGGCACGAAAAATAGACGTTCGAAAGACGCGGTTGCGTTAATCGGTCCAGCTTAGCGCCACGAGTCTTCGCCAGCTTCTTTCACTTGCGTTTTTCTACCTCGCGACGATGATGGATGAACGTTGAAAAAGACACTTTGTTGGTCTTCTCGAGTGATATTTTTTAGTGGTTTGTTCTTTGGGTGTTTAGTTTCTTTTAAGATTGTGTTTGACTTTTTTAGAGGTTGGTCGTTTAATATTTCTTTCAATTTAAATTAAACTTCTTTTAATTAAATTAAACAAACATGTAAAAAAATGAAATTCTAATTTATGGGACTTGAATATTCTAGAGATATTATTTATAAATATGTGATTCTATCAAGAGCTTGGTTGTTTTAATATATAGATTCATAATTGATTTCTTCCTAAAACTTATTTTTTAAGAACTTTTTAACATAATAATAACTGAATGGAATTTCCGATGTTTCGTTCGAAGTTACTTTAAATTTTCCAATCCATCGATTTTACAAAATGGAGAAATAAAATGCCAAAGGTGTTCGATAATAGTTTCTGTTGAAATTCTGCTTCCAAGCATGCATTCTCGATTAAATCCCGGCAACCGACGGCCAGAAATGAGAAACTTGTTGCGAAAACATCGATTATAACGTGCTTCTCGAAATAATTACGAAGAATCAACTATGCAAACAACTTGGTCGTTCGACAGGAATGTCCAATAACTTGAAAGTTATTCGTACTAGGACATGCAAACGTTTGATAAAAATGGCATGTTGCTGAATACACAGTAACCCAATCTATTTTTATTATCTACTGAAAATCAATTTCAATTAATTTTATCATACTGAATGAGAAATTACATTCATCTAGTGTCGTGGTGATGAATTCTATCTGATTTAATGTAATTACAAAGTTGGTGGAAATTAATAAGGTTTGGTCACGCGCAGTTTCGACAGTATAACGAACAGCTGACACAAGCAACATTGTGCAATCCTGATCGCTCGAACAGGAATAACATAATATCAGATTGATCTTTATTATGTTGGATTTTCTGTCTATCACGTTTAACATCATCGTGTCTTCGTGTTTAAATTTTCGATTTAAAAAGCTCGACGAAGAATTATTGCTGGCTGAGGCAATGTTTCACATTCGATTGGTTTCGCATAGACATTCGAACGCAGATTCATAATGAGAAGAGAATGATAATAGTAAGAAGAAGACAGATTTTTGGGACATGAAATATTTTAAGGCTAACTAGATTAAAATTTTATCAAGACATTTGTTTTTTACTGTCTTAACGAAAAGATATCTGTAAGTATATAGAAGAATAGAGAACAATGATAATAAGAAACTTTTAGGATATGAAATCTTTGAAATTATCTTTGGGTTATAGTTTTATGAAGATATTTGTATCTAATTCTAAAAGTAACTATACAGAAGGGAATAGTAATCAAAAGCTAGTTTTACCTGGAAACAGAAATGAATAGAATAGAATTTTGAAGGAGAAGAAGACAAATTGAATCAGCGGTACAAAGTGATTAAAAGGAATTATGATTTAGGGGAAATGAACAATTTGAAATAAACTAATACCGAATTCCGATGTGACTAGAAGTAATAAATATACCAAATGGTTTGTAAATATTTTTCCACATTTAACGTTTCATATTGTAGGAATTTTACTGAAGTCACAGAGAAAATATAATATACAAAAACTATGTTTAGAGTCATTAATCAATTTACTCAAAACGCGAAGAAACAGGAATCTGTCAATAGCGTAGATAACAAAGTCGACGTCATAAATCATTGTGTTCAAAGTTACCTTCGAAGCCAATTTGGAAAATTTCGCTAACAAGAAAGGAACTTCCGATTAACAAACCGGAATCAAATTGTGGAACCTTCCAAATAGAGAACCTTGAAAATCAATCTCCATTGACGCAACTGATTAATTCAGTTAAATTCTGCTGTTCCGAAAACAGATGAACAACTTGTCTAAAATACAAACTCTTATGAGATTGTTTGATAAGAAAATTGATATTATCGTTTAAAATAATGAAAGATAAAGAAACCAGTAAAAATTTAGTTTACTTTTAACATATCAAGATTTACTACTATAAAAATACTAAATTATTTAAAACGTTGCCACGCGAATTTTATATATTTGTCTTAGAAGTCGATAGATTGAAATATATTAAAATTTTTGCAAAATATATGATATTTCCTAGCTATATAATAGTTTTTCTAGCGTTATCCTGATCATTCACATTGTTGAAAATCTTTCAATCTCTGAAATTTATTTTACTGTAAACGTTCTAGAAAATTTGCAAACGTGGATCATCGATGACCGTCGTGGCAGTCAATATGCTAAAAACCTGAACAGTTAAAATTTCAACTTTAGTCTAGCGTGCGTGTTGACGTAAACTCCTATGCCGATGCTATCGCCAATATTTCACGTCAGTTTAGAAACTTTTGTCGTCTTTAAAAATTCATCCAGATTTTCCTTTAATTATCTTCAAACTCGGTTCGATCCATCAAGGAAGAACTCCAGAATCTCGATCACTCATTATCCTTGAAAAGGACCGCACTAAATTCGAAATACATATCGTTACGATTGCTCCTACACAATTGTTTCTGGTTTGCGCTCCATGTGGGGCTGTACCGAAGGGCTGTTAATCTTGGCCTAATAAAATATTTGAATCGCCTCCTGTTCCTTGTCTCTACGAGGTGGCCATGGCCCACTAAAGGCCTAACCATGGCGCAGGGTCGCACCAATACTAATGTTCTACCTGATGTTTCGACATTTCCTCGTGCAGCACGCGACACATGTAGCATCGTGACAGGCGCACGACCGCGGAACTCTCTCGAGATTACCTGGCAGCGGCGAAGGTGACTTAAGATCAGCGAGTTCTCTGCTGAATTCTCTTGAAAATGTCGATGGGAAGAGAAGACCGACCTTGACGCAACGAGACCTTGCTTTGGACAGATTATTCCAAACAGTTGTGTTTTCTCTTCGCATTTCCCTTTTTGTAGGCTGATTTTTGTGTCGTGATTTTTAGCTGGTATCTTTTTTTGACAAAGAGAGGGAAGGTGAACCGGTTGATTTCCATTGATTTGAGGTTAGGTTGCACGGATTGGAGCGGCTTGGAGGCTTCGATAGCAATTTTGTTATTCCCATAGAGAGGTAGTTTTTCGGAATCGATACAGAGAGAAAATTGTTTTATTCGTAGTAAAATTGTTTTATACTTTAAAAAGTATTTGTGAGATCTAGTTTGGCTTTTTATTCTGTTATGCGTATTACATAGTTAGTCTTGTAGCTATTTGTTAAATGGAAGGAAGAGGAGGGATTTAAAGTCGATGAAAGTTTGAATATTCTGAGAAAATTTTGATAAATGTTCCTATTTAGATGTATCATGCATGTCAGGAACTTCCCCTCGCGTAATGACGTGACAAGAACAGAATGAAATTATCCTAATCATAAAATATTACTTTCACGAATACAGTATATTGTGGACACAAAATGTATTTGCCTTATTTTCCGATGAAGCGTTTCTTCTGATTAAGTTCTATACATCTCATTTCCATGGTACTACATTTTTGTAATTATATGTAATCTGTTGGATCTAAATAATTAGTATACATATAAATGCAATAATAAATGCTATGATGTAAAAATACTTTCTACAGCTATTGTATATATTCGGATACATTTCATTAAGAGTTCCAAACGAAATATTTGTTTGTTCTAAAAATTTGACTATCAAATTTCGTAGTACCGTCCCGATACCAAAAAGTCCTACGATATCGAACAGATATTTAACTTCCTGTCGCATAATGGCTTAACAAGAACAGGATTAGTCTATCGTGTCATGTTCTGACGTTTGTGATGTATGCTCGGCACTCTAGTTGCGTTTCAGGAGCCCGCAAACTGACTGGAGGAGGATCGATAACGTCTCCAGGCTTCCGGCTACGCTCGATTAGACTAAATTAAGCGCACTGTGTCAACACTATACATAAATAGCCGCGTGTACCCGCTGTACTGGGAGGTGCGGAACACCACGGGACAAGGGGACGTCGATTGCAATTTCAAATTTATGCTAAGGGAACTCCGACGCCCTCGTGAAACGTCATGCATGTCCGATACGGTGAATGTCCGTATTTCGCGATGTTACAAACCCCATTCAAGAACCTTCTAACACTTTCACAACTTTCAATAATGTCTCCTTTTCTTCTGATCTTTTTTTAATTTTTTATTATTTCCTTCCTTTTGCGATTTATGTTGTTTTTTCCTCATTTGTTTGTCTCTTTTGTAAATCATATTGACTTTAAACATTCTCGTTTTATGGATCGCATTGGTTTTTATCACGTTTTTATCTTTTTCCAAATTATATCGTTTTTGGATCATTTCCATTTTCTACATACGTCACGTACAATCACGAAAAAGTACGTTAAATGTAGCCATTATTTTCATCCAGAGAAGAATGATAATTCTTCGCAATACTTTTTCTATCCATAATTCTAGCATTATCTTTTCCTTTTTTCTTTTCTCAATATTTATAGCCACATTAACCGTTCACATCGGTTATTAACGACGTAAAAGAATAAAGAAGTTATATGGACTCACAAATTACTATATAATTTGGTATACTGTAAGTAATTTAGTAGCTCTTATATTGATTTGTAGTTTTTTAAATTGCTTTCTGTGATTTTGCTGACTGTAGAAAGAACATCTCTTGCATACCGCATAATGTCATTTAATGAAAACTAATGTGGCCTACTATTGCAACATTGGACGATTTATAACACAACAAATCTTCTTTACTGAGGAAGCAGTGGTGAGTAATTTGATGTACTATCTCATTCTAATTTATGATATTACGATTTAATCGTATCTTACTAGAATGCCTAGTATCACGGAAGTCATCTCCAATTAAAATTCTATCATCATATTTTTATCCTCCTTCCATTTATCACGATTAGCACGTTTATCCTTTTAAATCTCACAAGCAACATTTTAATTAAAATTTTTTACTCACATAAATTTATACACTTCAAATTTAAAAGAAAAAGACAAACAAATAGAAAAACTAATAGTATCTAAATATTGCATTTTCCTTATGATCTTATCTTTAAAACTGTTTCTCACATCGAAATAAATGCACTTTGTTCTTCCTTATTAAACAACCAAATACCTTGCAATTTTAATCTTTCACACTGCAAGAATGTTTCTATTGTAATACGATCAATTAGAAACTTCAGCACACCTTTACAATGGAACTTCCGGAAACTAAAAATGTCCTTTCGAAAAGGAACAGATTTCATAATATCTATTATTTATAGAAAGTAGAATCCTCTGCGCTTCTCATTATTCAAGGACTAACGGCGCTATAATTTTAACTCTTCACGCGTCAAGAACTGTTTAACATGATCAGCCAACAACTGCAGTACATCTTTGGCAGTGAAGCTTGTTCAAACTAAAAGCTTCAATTCGGAGAGAAACAAATTATTGAAATACGTATGGATTCTTTTCTACTAGAGTAATCATCGTCTTCTTATTTCGTTCTTTGTTAGGCAATTGAACGCACTAAGATTTTAACTCTTTACACTGCAAAAATTGTTTAATACAGTCTTCAATTAACGACTCTGGCACACATTCGCGGTGAAACTTTTCTCTTTTTATGGATGAAAACAACAATGAAATAAGAAATTTGATATTATTATTAGATATCACTGAAACGCAGACGAGTACAGAAGGTTGATTATTCAGCCAGGTTAATTAACCGAATCACGAATCACGGTTGTCACGGTTAAAACAGTAGCGAGGTTCACCGATATTTCTATGGAAATTCCAAGGATATTTTCGCGCGTGATCCACGCGCGAGGTCTCGAAATAAGCTCGGCGGGGAGCAGCAGCGTGGCTTGCATGCTGCCTCGTTGAATTACAACAGGCTTCGCCGCGTAAAACGATACGCGAGAGAAAGAGCACGGATCCTCTTATGATCGAGATCGAGACGCATCGTGCGAGAATCAGCCAGTTTAAGGCGGTTCGTGTGGCCGTTGTACCATGTACTCTCACGTCCTCGTTGTCCGGCAAGCCTTCTTTCAATTCATTATTCATTATTTTTGACGCATAGAACAGGCAGACTCTGTTGCGAGCTGGTTTAAAGCGTGATATCATTCGCAGTAAAACCTTCTTCCCGTTGGATCCTGAGTCCCGGATGTTTTATGTCAGTCTATTAAGTCAGTGGAATAGTAACGTCTGTTTCGTAAACGAGGGGAGGTAAACCGATTTGTTAAATTCGTGCAGATGATACGTCTCTTCTTCGAAATTTGGATTTGCCGACCCAACATTATTCATTTAAATTATTCGTGTAATAAATTTCGTCGTTGAATAATTATGAAATATATTAACACGGTGGTCATCGGTGGTCCACGTTACTAAATTTTGTAGAAAGATTAAATTAAGACAAATTTCGTGGACTAAAAAGTTGTCGACAATGTGCATGATTTAGATAATATTGTGAGAAAAATGTACGCGAATATGATATAATATATTATAAAAATTAGATATAAAATTAAATATTTTAATGTATTACCTCATAAGGGGGTATTCTGGTCTAAAAATTTGAAAAAATCGATTTGTTTTCATATTTTCAAAGCTTGAACCTTTAAGAATATGTCCTTATAAGGATTTTTCAAAATTTAAATTATTTTCAGAGATATAGCTGTTTTAGTGACGCGCCATCCAAACCGGCTCGACCGGAATGAATCGAACAAAAAGCAAAAAGCTGTGGCTAAGGGCACTATTGATGAATTTGTCCATGAAAATCCTCCTCTAAGTGACGATGTATTGGAAGTTATAAAGCCAATCTATGAAAGTTTGTCTGCAAATACCTTATTAGAACGATGTTCGGGTTCTAAAACTGAGAATAATAACGAATTGTTAAATTCTTCGATATGGACTTTTGCTCCGAAACACATTCATGCAGGAAGGCGGACCATTGAAATTGCTACTTTTCTCGCTGTTAGTATTTTTAATGAAGGTTTTATACTCATTTTAAAAATACTGAACGTTATGGGAATCGCGATTGGTCCAGAAGTTTATGCATTCGCCGTTAAACGTGACAATACCCGGATTGAGCGCTCAGAAATACGAGCATCTAACGCTTCAAAGAAGGCCATAACTGCTTGTTTGGAAAAAAGAAGTGCGGAAAATGCCTTTTTTGAAGTAGAGGAAGGCTTAATATATAGAGCAGGAATCGCAGATTGAAAAAATGTACGTATAAAGTACCATTGTATGGCTTATACTGCGCGTAACTTAACTTGAAACTTTAAACGCGTTTTTCTCGAAACTACTTTTTTCGAGTTGGCGTGTACGATATCTCAAGTATTATTGAACTAATTTACTTGAAATTTGGTGTGAGTCTTCTCTATACACTTCTTTATTGTACTGACAAGAAGCATAACAAATTTTTAATTTTTACTATTTTTTAAAAATTTGGAAAGGTAAGAAAAAATGGTAAAATACCTATCTTCTATTCAGATAGCCGCAATTTTGCGAAAAAATTGTTTTTCAACTTCTTGTTAGTTCGGACAATAGCAGCATTCCTCTAGATTACCAATTCTTTTTTCTTTTTTTTTTGTCTCAGATTACAAGTAGGCTTGCAATCGCAACGATCATCGCGGGCCATTTTTTTGACACCACCCGCTTCATCAGCCTGTAACTTTTTGAATTTTTAATTTTTTCACTCTTTTTATGTATTCTTTAAACATTAACAAATATCTTGCAAAAAAATTTATAGTAAAAATATTTTTTGTTTTTTTTTTATTGGGCCTAAAAAAGCTCCTAATATTCATGCCTCTAGACCAGAATACTCCCTTAAATTTCTTGGTCCTCAGGGCAAGAATATAAAGTTTGCGTGGTAGCCAAGGTGTTTAAGGAAGAAAAATTTGCTCTAAATCGCATACACACATACTCGTATATCGCAGATCCAAAGTCATGATACAATTGAAGTGAGAAAGTTAGTATGCCTCTGTGGCAAAAAATTAATGTTAACATTTATTCGGTTATACATATAGAAAGAAATATAATTGTATGAAACAAGTTTCTGAATTCTCGTTATATTTATAACCTGTAAAATTAATCATTTATACAATATGGTAATATATAATGCGATAACAATATGCAATTATAGAATATCAAGAACCGTATTGGAAGATCGGTAATTCTAGCGTCAAGAATTTTGTGAAACTGCATCCTCTGGTCGATTAAACTCGAATTATATCATTTGTGTTTATAATACAATAAAATTTAATTAATTTGAAATTCTTTCGAAGAAAAGTTTTCTTGCTATTAAAATTTGTTTATGGAAATTTAAAGAACAGCTTAATATGTAATTATATTGTAGTTAAATTAATATCGACGAAAAAACGTGGGGATAGATTTCAATTACTCCCACGTTAAATGTGCATCTATCAAAAACAAACGTTCGTTTTAATAACGTTAAAGCACGATACGGATACGATAAATTGCAACAACAATACGGAGAAAATCGAGAAACCATTAGCGTGGAATCGATGAAAAAACGATCGTTCTTTTCATCGACATATAAAAGTATTAATTTCGTAGAAAGTCGAGATACTTCTATATTCTCATCATCCATCAGTGTCAATTAACATCATCCGTGTGACCTTACATATCGGCCGCGGCGATTAAAAATTTTCTGTATTAAATCTCAAGATTTAAAAGTATACATTTCATAAAGTTTTATGACTTTTTCCGTCTCTTTTTTAATCTTGATAACTTTTCATCGTCTTTATTTTTTAATACTTTTCCATGGATAATTATTAAGGATATTAATCAAAAATATATTATCAATTTTTGAAAAAATTTCCATTAAAATTAATATTGGGAAATCTATACCAAATTTTGCAATATTCTATGTGGATCTATTTAATTTATATCTTAATTTAAAAATTCACTGTGTTGATATATTTGCCATCGATCTTTACGAGGTGGTTATTCAAATGGCAAGTAAATGCAAAAAATTTGCAAATCATCATTCCCTTTCAGCGAAAAATATCAATTATCCTTAACACCAAGATAGCATACCTTTACTCTCGGTAGACTTATCGGTAGATCGACATAAATTATCCTTCGAATAGGATCGATGTAATAGCCTGGCTTATCTTGATTCTAACAAAAAGCACTCTAATCTCAATTTTATCGTTCCACTTAACATCAATTTATCATCCTTAGATTTGCTATCAAAGAGACCTCACTTTCGCGATCATTAAAATCTGTTAAGTCTAACATCCTCCACACATCGTATCTTAACTAATAATTTTAGAAACTACAACACCACAAACGTAGCAGAGGAAACAACGTTTAAAACATAGGAACGAATGACTGCTATAGAAAAGAAAACGTCATTATGCATTTATGAGCAGTTTAAAAGTGTAAATAATGCTAGTAATATGCAGAAGTATATAAAATATGCAACGGTTAGCTACCTGGAACATAATGTTGAATCAAGTAAAACAAGTTTCTGCTTAGATTGTATTCCTTTGTTTGTCTTTATAAAAATGTAAATTCGCATAAAAATCTGTCTAATCGTGACAGTCGTGTCTTCTTACAGAGCTAATGTTTTTTCAAGATATTTTCAAACCCACATAAACTAATCTATTATAGTACGTTGAATTTGCGTCGTACAGCTATAAGACCATCATACCTACTTTTCAGCTACACTACTTTCAGACGATAGTAGGTAGGATAAATTACGATGTCAATTTTTATCGTATCATTCACGTCTACGAGATCGAATTGAGCTTCATAATTACCGGATAGAATAGAACCACGTACTGTGAGAAGATGACTATCGAGATTACAAAAAGGCAAGAGGACTACTCTATTCTCTCACTCATCATCACACTTGCTATATAATCATATTTGTTTACAGTGGATATAATAAGTCCAATTATATTAAATTTCATACCATTTGGTGCTACTTTCATACAAAATATAAAAAAATGTTGATTTATATTTTCGACTTATCTTTCCTCTTCAGAATCAGCTCGTATCGGGTTGTACCATTCGTTCGATCTCGCTCTCTATAAAATGTTATTCCTATGATAGCAACATAAAGTTTTTCTATGATAAATAGTCAAATATTTCGTAACTAATATCTGTAGTTATAGACGACAGTGTACCATCGCGTTGTCATAAAATATTCTGTTTATAACAGCTCTCAATTGCTATCTCTTCTATCGAATTAAAGTTATTAATCAGTTTAACGGTAATTTGTTTCTTTATAAGCAGAGAAAAAATTCGATTACAAAACGAATTTAATAAGTTAACAACGATAACAATTGCGCATTCCTGCGATTACCCGTGAATTCCGACTTTTCGCCGCTGCATGTTAAAAGATAAACTCCATTGATATCAATGAACACCGCCAGAACGAAGACGATCGATCGCATAAACTCTGCTGATCCGACTTTAATGGCCACGCAAACTCGAAACGTTGCGGGATTACTTCCTGGCCGAGTCAGCGACTTGCGTTCCAGAATAACCTCGACCGAAACGTTTGCCGATCTTATTAGGCGCCTCGAATGAAAATGGATCGTCCGGTCAACGCTGATTTCCGCCTACGCTCGCGAAATATCCTCACCGTTTAGGGACACTAACTCACCAGTTCGATCCAATAATTATCTCAGTTAATGAATATTTCATGAGAATTCAGTATCATTGTATTGGAGTTTCAAATAAGAATCGAGAGTAAGAATTGAACGTGAAAATGGCACGATTAGTTCAATGGTATCGAGAACGTGTTAATTAAGAATAATTACGATAACAATATTTTAATAATATTGGAGACGTTAATTTCCCATATATTAATTCTGCTGCTTAATCGATGTATTAATTGCTTCCTCATACAAATTAAACAGTAATATGTAGTACTTTATATTGACATAGAGTGTCGTTAATAAAGTCATTAATAGATAATATTAAACAACCACGATCGATATGTCTGTCAATGAATACACCTACTATACTAACCGCAATTATAGCTTCAACATTGATGAAGATATTCTCCAATTTACCATAAACATAGATTAATTTCCATTATTTGATGTGTGTGTATACCAAATATCAAAGATTTAAATTATATTTTCATTTCTACAAATTAAGAAACTTTTGTAAAATCAACGAAGATTTTTTTAATCAAGAAAGATTTCCAGATCGTATCAAGATTAAAGATCAACTCGATCCCAGTGCTTTAAACGCAAGAAGTGATTCAAAGTAAGTAGATCATTCCTAAACCAGAACATTTTTGTAATCATTTTATTAAAAATCGATAAAGACACAACAATGTAAATTAGCCTTAGTCCTTGCTAAGCGCTGCACGAAAATGCTAAAAGTAAATATAATAGATATAAGTATGATAATTTACTTTTAATAAAAATCAGATACAAAAATTCGTCCTTCCATAAGTTTGTCACATGCTAACCTGAAATTCCACTTCTGTGATATCGTATACAATATCTATATACGTGAATTTTGTTCGTTTGATCCATCATAAATGATGATAAAAATTGTATTTCCGAAAAATAGTGATAATATCAATGAATTAAAAAAGGTCAGTTCATCGTGATTTATATAAGAATCAAGCGGTGTTGACACAGAAAACAAATGACACGTAAAAATATAGGACAGCTTTAAACAAAGAAATTATTATACTTATCTAAGACATTCATAGTGATTGATCATTCGAACAACGAGATAATTCATCTTTCCCGGTTAACAGGCTAAGGTCAACCTTTGCAATATTATGTTTATCGCGTACCATCCTAAGATTTTCACTCCGTAATATTACATATTCAAAACTTTATATATTTCACTCTTTAACGTAAATAGAAATATAAGAATTTTATCCACGAAAAAATATTTTTTTTTTCATTGCAATTATATAAACACGTATACAATACGATAATAGAATAAAAAGTACATTTCTCCGAAAATCTGTTTGGTTCGTCAGAGGTTTAAATTCATAGTACGCGACCGATTGGACTTGGTTCGGTGTCCAGTTCTCGTGGCAAGTGCGATGACACCCTGGCTGTCGGCAGCTAAACTTAGCAGATGTGATCGGAAACCGGCTGGCAGTTGAAAATTGCAGAGGCCTTGTTCGGCTCTGTCCTATCATTAGGTAGTTTGCAAATTTAAACAATGGTTTCCTACCGCTAACGCGGACCGTCGCAATGTGGCACGGTCAGCCCGGGTTACGCAATGGCCGGGCCACGTGACGATACTGATTAAAGTCGGAGCTGCTCCACGAGAAATCGTCCAGCCTCGCACCATCCACCAGAGAAACCTTTTTCCGTTTTCTTGGCAATTCCTTGGAAATATCGATGAACACATTGTTGAACTTCTAGTAGCAATATGCTTAATTAAAAATGTCTTTCTTTAGAATTTTGAATATAGAATAATTAACTGACTTGTAATTCATAAAATTTATATCTACAGTTTCATTTGTTTTATTAACAAGTTTGTTGTTATGGAAGAGAATTTATTAGTGTTCGATAATAATATTAATTTAATCGTGCGAGAGGATCATCATGGCCATTGAATTAGCTCCACGTGTGACAATTTCGTTTTAATTCAATCTGATTGAATTCATCGTATTTTATTTGTGATAAATTTTGTGATCAACACTACCCCTTAAAGTGTTTCTCTAGTATTGAATTTCTTCTCCTTGATACCACTATACACAAGGTGTTGATATCCATAATGATGATTTCATGTTACTTTGTTTGAGTAACAGAATATTGGAATAATAGAACGTTTAGACGATAGAATGTTCGAATAACAGAACGTATAGATGATAGAACGTTGGAATAACAGCGCGTTTTGTTAATATTAAACTGATGAGTATGAGATGATGTCGTTCCTCCGTAGTTGGCATATGTCGGGCTAATGCCACCCATTCACTTTTGCCTCATTGTCGATGTTTATCGATCGTATTAAAGAAGAAGAAATTTGCTATAAATCACGTAGAGGAACTGCTATCTTAGAAAGTTCTTTGGTAAGATATTTTATCGAAATAAAGAACGTTCAGATTATTAAACTCAGAAATCTAATTAACGTATTAATATATCTAATAAACGTTTTTTATTAATAGTAGCAGTAGAGATTCGAATGAAATTTAATATTCGTTTCTCTCCAAAAATGAGAGAAAGAAACGCAAGTCAAAATGGGAAAAACGGTGAAATTTGTCAGAAAGCCGGTAATGGAATTGCACTGGAAAATTTTTCAAAGTTCTCAGGAGTTGCTCGCTTTTATTTATTTCTATGGTCTCAGTTTCCACGACACATTTGTCAGAATATTTTATGACCTGAGAACACGAAACACCGGAGGAAAACGGCTAAAACGTATCTCGAGCTCCCTCTGCCATTTTCCTACCGGTCAAACACAGGAAGTATTTTCTTCTCTGGAATAAATGTAAACACGCGAGGGTAATTTTCGTGACCATTATCATACAGTTATGCCATTTATACAATCACTGGCTATTCATATTCGCAACGTGACTCGAAAAATTTCACTTGAAAACGCCCTTCTCCAATACTGAGAATGAAAAACTCTCGCAAAATATCGTAATTTATCATCTTGATCTTTAAATTATAAGGATTTATGAGTATTTCATTCAGTTTTGATATTAGTTATATTACATATTGCCAATATTATTAGAAAATATAAAAATTAGATTATGTATGCAATGTACATTACTACACAGGTATTTTGC
Source organism: Bombus soroeensis (assembly GCA_014737365.1). Taxonomy (NCBI): domain Eukaryota; kingdom Metazoa; phylum Arthropoda; class Insecta; order Hymenoptera; family Apidae; genus Bombus; species Bombus soroeensis. Next base: position 195,091 of record JACXIL010005363.1, read on the forward strand.
ATCGTTTTATGGGGAAGATCTGCAACATGTATAGTCGTTATTCGTAATCAGTATATTTTATCATCTATCGTTATATTAATGACGCGAATTTTTCGTGTAATGAAATGAGTTTTTCATCAAATACAACAGGGATTGGCTTGCTTGAATGTTAAAATTGTATTCGGTAATTGGCATAACCATCTTATCACCAACAGTTGGATAAGATCACGAATTTGTTAATCCTTCGTTTCTTCGTGAAGACAGCTTCAAAATTATGTTATTTCATATTGATAAGTTATTAGAGCATACTAACGCGCAGAAACTGTTATTTTCCTAATGCTTTAAATAAAATAGTTGATCAATATTTATGGTTTTACTCTATGATCAATAATGGAAAGAATAGAATTTTTAAAATTATATTTTAATCACCTTTGCGCTAAGTTCCAATTTCATCTATCGTATTAATGAAATATTTTAGCGAATGTGGTATTGTAAAATGCCTCCAGAATATGAAGTGCTAGATCAGTATGAAACAGCGGGCGGATAATTTTGCGATTAACTCTGTATATATGTTTATTAATATTTTCCTGAATTAAATTATAAGCAAAAGTATGTGGATTCGAGGAATTCGGGAAATCCACAGCGTCTGCCGTGAGCGTTCTTTACCATTGCTACCCGAACCCGGAAAACAATTTCCTACGGTAATTATAATTCAAATGGGCGAACAACTGCGAAACAAACAGGTGGGCATTAACGAAAACGGTGCGCTGTTCTACCCTTAAGCGTTTTTCCTAATTGATCGTCGGAATAAAACTCGATAGGCCGTGCAGTTAGGAACAAGCAACACTCCGCTTTCCAGCTCCGTTCCATGGGTCTCGACAATAACAGTTTGCAATTTCGACCAGAGAAAATCAGGCTAATTTCGACTTCCTTCCTTTTGGTTTGTTATTCGTCGAAGAAATTGAAACGCCTGATAAAATAGAAAAAGAAATCGATGGTCGGACACGTGTGTATAGGATTCATTCGTAATTATAATTAGTGATTATAGTTCGTGATTATGTTGTCATTGGAAGCTGAATAATCTCGTTCTAGAGTGCAGATAAAAATATGTCTACACGGAAATCTGAGTGACAGAAAAGAGTAAAAGAAATGGTAAAATATCGAAGAGACATCATTGTCGAGTGGATTTATTGGAAATTTGTATTTCTACTGAAATTCGCGTTGAAAATTTGAAAAGGATTGAAACGTTTGGAACGGTAATAAATAAAGCAAGTCGGAAATCATTATATAAAAATAGGAGTATCAATTGTATCGTAATTTGTAAATTGATTAACTCGATTAAGGATTATGATGACAATTGTTGTCATTATGTTGCATAAAAGTCGTCAATTATTATGCGAAGAACTGTGCTAAATATCAAGTTTACACCGTACGTGATTTCCTAGCTGTTTTCGAGATTAAGGATTTTCTTACTCTTTTCACCGGAACAGCTTTCAGTCAAATTATTTTTAGGTAGGAAACTCTGAATTCTAATTAGCACTAGGACTCTGAGCTTCTTTCTACTTTTTAAGAGTCATTAACGTATCGTAAATCCAACGAAGCTACCAAGTACAGGATAGAAACACCGCGTCTGAGGAAATCTTGGAAGGAAAAGAAAATAGACGAACTAGGATTTGTGTAAATTAAATTGCATTAATTACCATTTATAACTTTACATTTTTATCAAAACTTTTTTCTTGAAGTATCACATTCACAAAAATGTATTTATCTTAAAAAATAATTAATCTTTCGTGTCAGCTTATGTGACAAAATTAATTACCTTTATATTTTAAATTTATAAAAATTTATCAAACATATTTATTATAGTTCTTTCGATCAAATGGTATTTTCTTAACCTTAAAAGGTATATTCAATATGGACAAAATATGAAAAAAGACTTATTGATATGCATCACTTCCCGCTTCAATTTCATGCCAAACATCTTTTTAAAATATCACAAATTCCTTTGGTTTTCTAAAATGAGAGCAAGATTGAAATATAAACAAAGTTAAATAAATTATTCGATATTTTTATCAAAATATCTATTATTTTATTTACAAGTATTTTACGTCATCCCGTGTTAAAACCACCTACACGGAATAGTCTGTATAATGCACAGAGAAAAATAAGCTTTCATCCACATATTTTACAAAAACACATTTAAATCCCCGAAAACACAGCGTAAATACATAAATCCACAACATTCTTTTTTAAATTACGATTTCATCATTTTTACCATTCCGGTAGTTCTAGTGTTAAGAATTCAAAGATCAAGAAGAAAGAATATGCTGTCGTTAAATTTTAACGAGTTTCCAATGAACGATAAACGAAGAGATATGATAATTGCCCTCGAGTAACAAAGGTTCCTGAGTATTCTTTGCAAATAGACGAACTGATTAGGTTGCGCGTGGAATTGCACAACAGAGCCAGGGTCAGGAATGGTAGAATAGCCACGAGACGTCTTAATTGACCCGGGGGAATGCGTGAATATGAACCAGGCGAGATACGATATGCATTGTCTTGCGCGAAACGTCGGACTAATGACGCCTGTCGTCGGGATACCTAATCATTCTAACTAAACGGACGGTCGCTGGATGATTAAGTGCTATCCTCGCCGGATCTACTGCACGAATCCACTTGTTTCTCCTTTTAAATTTACATTGCGTGTTTGAGATTTTATTCGATTTCATTGATAATTGAGTTGAGAAATGTTGGGCTCTTAAAATACTATACCGAAAACATATAATTAAATACATGCTAAAATGTATACTATGGGATTTCTTGTGAAATTTCTAACGATGTTGATTTGAAATTTGGTGAGAAAGGAAATTTATTAAATACTAAGCTTCGTGAGGTAAATTTAGGAAAAGAAGGTAAATTTAGACTCGTGAAAATTTAGTAGCAGCAATTCCCATTTATACTTCCTTTATTCCTTTACTACAGTCTTTCCTCCATTTCTTCTTTTTTAAATTATTTTTCAATCTAGCTTTATCTTAACAGAAATATTTTAAATTGGTATAAGAACTAACAGAATAATACCATAGATATTGATATAGAAATTCTTAAAATAGTATTTGTTAGGGGAATTGTTAGAATGGTACAGATACTGGCATAGACATTGCTAGAATAGTATAGACGTTGCTACAGAAATTATTAGAATAGTCTACATACTGGTATAAAAATGATTAGGATGATACCTATAGATATACACAGTAGGTATACACAACTATTAGAATTTTATGACGTTGTCTTAGAAATAATTTAATGTACTAATGTACTAATTTATCCGTTATGTGCGCGATTGTTCCAAATGTAACATAATAAAACATTTAAAAAATGTCAATTTATGGTATATAATCCTGCGTTAATGAATATTTATTTGGCGAAATTTTTATTACACTTAGAATTTGTATCGTGTCTTTAAATTTATATTCTGAATCATTGATACGAGAGACTCCGGAAGATTAGAAATTAAAACATAAAAGAATCCTAATAATTCAAACTTTCAATCTTTATTCCTTTTCAAACCTCAAACAATATTCATATATTACAAAGTAGAACACAGCCAAAAACGAAATATTTATGGGAAATATGTTTTCCAAATTAATTTACAGGAATTTTTATCGTACATTTATTCGTCGCATAAATTATAAAGAATAAGTTGTCGTATTTATAATCAATACGATAATTGATATTATCGTGCTAGTCGAATATTACGTACAACACGTTAGTTTTTCTGGGAAACATATTTCATCTTTGTACTACGTCAAACTGTTCAAATTTTCAACATAATTGAAACAGTGCATGAAGCAATAAGAAGCATGACGTCACTTTCCTTGAAAAAGTCGTTCTCTTCAAATTCTCAAAACGTGTCTTGCATTTTATGAGAAAGCAACGTTTCCCTTTTCCCTGTGCGAAAATGGCTCTGAATGACTCAGATTAAACGAAGAATAGGGAAAAATGATTTAACTGGTAATTTCCAAGTTTCGCAATTCTTCGTTCTTGGCACATTCTTATGACTTTAAACGTCGCCGCTGTTTCAGGATTAAGACGCCACACTATTCTAGATTAATTCCAATTAAATTGTATTACATTTGTTGCTTTATACAGATAGCTATGGTACCTTAAATGATACGAATGTTTAAAACAACTTACACTGGTGCGTTTTATCGGTTGTTAGAACCACAAAGGAAGAAACGGAGAAACGAAAGAATATGATTCGATAAACTAAACAGAGAAAAATTTTCGTTATAAGAAGTTCTCGGAAAGTTGTAATGAGACTTTTCCCTGAATTCTAAACCAGTTAACATTTTTCTCTTCGATACTCGTTCTTTGATCAATTCAAGATTTCTGCTTCAATGAAAAATATACTAAATTAACTGTATATTATATAATAATATTGAATCTACAATGTAAATGTGCAAACGAGTTCTTCCATTTCATCAAATTTCGAAATACCTGGTTTGTTAACTTTCGATTTTCCTAAGTTCCATTGAAAATTTTCCAGAAATTTTTCAAGCGACATATGGCATATAAAAAAATAACTATGTAATGACTACAATTCGTGTCAAAAGTCCAATGCAAAGTTCATTGAAATCTTTTTGAAACAAATGATATATACTAAAAATAGGGAAATAAACCAAGATGTGGAAAATTCTAGCATAAATATTATTATTAATGTAAGTTTGATTATAACATATATAAACTTTTTACCGATGTAGATGATAGTGGTCGCTAATGACCGCAAGCCGATGCGGCAATAAATAAATAAAAAAATAGATTCATTAAGAAATATCTGACATTTAAAAAATAATTTCAATTCAACGAAAATTGATATATCTGCGTAATTCAACGAACTAACGATTATATTCCAAAGAATTCGTCCAAAAATCATATGAACGCTGGAGTTTATCTCGTTGTTGCGCGCAGAACGCGACACGAGCATACGCGAAACACGTGCGATTCTCGAAGCAACGTGCCCGTAGTGGCACAGTAGTCTCTCTTGCTTAATCGGATGATTATTCTGAGATCATTCTTACAGCTGATGCCAGTCGCCACGATTTTAACTACCATTATACCGACCACACCACTCAATCTGCCTTCTCTTTGTCCTCTCGCGACGCTCCCAACTGTTTCTCGCATCGAGACACGAGACCACTGGCTCGCTCGATTTTTCGTCTTGATCTCGCCCATAAAACACTTCTCATATCGATCGAACGTTTTTAAACGGAATTTCCAACATTTAACTCGTACACATCGTGAGTGACGTTTCATCGATCGTACAGAGACTGGTATTCTTAGTTTATTTTGAGGAAAAAAGAAAGTTGAGCCACAATTTCTGTTTCATCGCGATTTGAGGAGATTGAATCAAATTGGATTTGTTTCGCAATTCATTTGTGTGTTTTGTGTGTATTAGAAATTAATTCAGAGTGTTTGCTGAATAATTAAAAATGTTTTAGTGTAACGACTTTTTACCACATAGACGAGTGTTCACGTAACTTATAGAAATTACAATTTTCTTTTGCATAGACATCTTATTTCTATCAACTTCCATGTCGATAGATATAAATACATCAGTGAACAAATGATCTTTTAACGAAGCAACTAGTAATTTTAGCTTCGAGGAAAATAGTTTTCTGAAAATCATCGTTAACTCAAATAATTCTGAAAAATTCTTTTGACGAGACTTTAAACGGAATGAAAAATACTAGACCTTTATTTCCTACGATTGACCCAAATCCATTGTGATAGACCTAGCAATCCTATTTCTAACGTTGATGGAAATGAATTAAATAATCAAAGACGATGAGAACTGGAGAAACAATTTCGATAAGTGAGCGGACAGACAGAAGAAAAAAGTTGCCGTCCACATTTCGAAACGTCAACGACAACTCTTAAAAATATTACAGCGCTCGTTTCTGGCGCGATGAAAGAAGAAGGCAGCAAATATTTCTCTTCCTCGCAGAATCTTCCCTTTTATCTCATTGTCGAGCCAAGACGAGAATACGTACTTAGTAGTCTCGAGGAAGCTTGAAAGGAGGCAAAGACTTCCGAAAGAAAGATCCTTTCGATGCCTAGCCCGTGAATTTATTTCGTTGGTATCCTAGCCAGCCATTAGCGAAATTGAGGCTCCAAAATTAAAACGTGTCGTCGGCACAGGGACGAAAATATTTCGGCAAATAAATTCCTTTTTCAAATATATAATACTCCGAATTCCTTTGGATTTACTAATCGGTTAATATTTAATTCATCGGTCGTCACAGCTTCTTTTCGACCACTGAAGATTAAGTTTTGGTTCTGAGAAAGCCCAACACTTTATCATCTTGTTATTTTTTTAACAAGATGTCTCGCTTCTTTGCTGTAAGTTTAAAGGATACGTTTGTTTCTTCACATATTTAAAAGATGATTACAATGCAAGAAATAGGGATAAAAGGAATGGAACAGGATATAATTTATCATTGCTTTACATCGGTCTGCGACGTTTAAAGACAAAACTATGAAAAACATTTGAATTTTAAACGATTTCCAGATATCAATGCAAAGCAGTACGAACGTAACCATCTTCGTGTCAAGCTCTTCCGATGATATCTAGAGACAGAGCTATGAATAAATTAACTATTAAAAGATTTACAGTGGAAACGATCTGCAGCTGTCTTTTCAATTTCCTGGAACCTTCGTTTAATTCTCGCGAGAATTATTGGATTTCCTTCTGCGATCAACAACAGTGATCTATTCTGATTCCATGATCAGGAAATGGAACGTATCCGCAGAACGCAGATTCTAACTATAAAAGTGACCTCTGATCTCTCTAGAGCCGCATGTCAGATGCTCGTTTAAAAGTTCGACTAAAAATAGCAAGTTCCGCCTGTAAGACCAACTATCACTGCGACCAGAGATATTTATAACGATGGATTCTTGAAAAAGGGATGCTCACTCGATCTCGGACGAATCTCGATCTTAAACCACGAATTCTGTCCTTACAATAAAATTATCGCGGCCATTCACTTTTACTATACGTTCTGTCTTTGATAAAAATTTCATAAACAAAATTTGATAGAGGTACATAATCTGTTTGATACTTTACATTGAAAAATTTGAAAATTCGAGGACGAAGAAACAATTATGTTTCTAATCGTTCAGTTCTTCGTCATCGGAAGTTTAACCCAAGGTTGTGAATATTTACGACTTCGAATTCGCATTTGCTAGTCTAAAACTTCCTAAGTTCTAAAGCAAACCTGAAATTTCTAGCAATTCGATCTCATCTATCCTCCGACGTTAACGAATCCAAGGACCATAAAGTACCTAAATTTCACTTAGGCGATTATCTGAAGTCAAACAGAAATTCTCCGCGTTAAACTGTCGTTAATACCTCCTTTATCCTAACGTACATATATTTCGATCAGCGATTAGAACGACCGAGAGGTTGCATAATTGAAAGATTCCTCTGGTTCTTGTCATCAACGATCGCCAAAAGGCAACGCAGTAGGATCGTTAGCGGTGGTTCGAATGAAAATTTCATCGTTCGAGATAAGCTGGATACAGCGTGTCCTTGTATTATCAGTAATTAAAGAAAATTCTGAACGGAAGAGCGGGGCAATTTCAGGCAATTGCCACGACAAACGCCCGGTGCACTGTTTCGCGAATGGTTATGGTACGGTGCCTGGTAATTTCAGCAATTCCAACCTACGATCCACGCCTCGAGGGCCCTTCAGACGTAGGTTTTCGATCTGTCGACCAGTTGCCAGTCCGTGATAACGGAGAAAGTTGGTCTTTTCAGAGGATCTCAAGTACCGACATTTTTTTAGCTAGAAAATATCGTGCGAATTACACATTTAATTACGTATACAAAATTTTTAATCATTTGCATTTGGTATCACAATTATACCGAAGGGATGTCTTCGATCACGTGAATTTTATAAACGGATTTACTTTAAAAAATCATTATTAACGGAAATATTTTTGAAATATATTATTTATATCTAAAAAAATCAGAACTAGAGTAATTTATAGCAGAAGTATGCTATTACATTAGAATAATAGCAACGTTGATCGATTTCGACGAAATTTTCAGCACGTGCAAAACTGACATCGACCGACAAAACGTATTGTTTAATTAAATTTTCATTGCAAATACGGATAAGAAAAATTGTAAAAATCGACCTTTACACTATTTTCTTCGCGATTTCAGTCGATTGCAATTTTTCTAAAATTGTATTCACGCGTCGTTCAAACTAACCCTTGTAACTTCTCAAGAAAAATATCAGGTCGTCTGTTCGAATTTTAAAAAAGTTATTCCGTTTTAAAGTAAGTCCCAGTATTTTAATGTGAGCGAATGTATGTGTGTCCCCCTCAGACGTTTCCGGAATATACAGACATTGTTAATCATCGATTCTCAGAAATATTTCCTTACAAATAATTTTACGTGGTCATTAGGTGGTATTGACAAAATCCGCAATCACTTAGTTGTTAACCCAATAGTTCGGCAACGATGATGGACGGTTCATTCAAGTTCGTTCTGAGTCGAGCGTGCGGTACCTGTGGCCATTGTTACAAGATGGCCATTGTTAAAGGTTATATATCGTGTGACTGTTCTATTCTAAAACCCAATATGATATAGGGATAATTGTTGTTTCCATCATGCGGGTGTGTACTTGCAGTCAACTAGCAAAACAGGGCTAGCGGGCGGCCAGTTAACAAGGCAACAACGCCCTTTTGAAACGACGTTTAAAGTGGACTTGTTAAAGATCTATTGTACAATTAAATTACTCCTCTTGTAAAACGCAACATAGACAAAAATAGTACCATGTCCGAATATCAATGTGGAATAACACTGGACCACCATAGTAGTTTCAATGACCCGAATCGATCACATCAGTCTAGTGGCACGCGTTATCCCACGGGAAGAATATCTTCTTTGTTCGATCGTTCCTCGAAATATGTCGCGACACAGACAGACGCATTCCGCTTGTTCGGATGGAACTGCCCAAGCCGCACGAGGAATTCGACTGCTATACGGGAAAGTGCTATATACTGTCCCGGAAGCCAGAGGTCAGGGATCCTCAAAGTATCTATAATTCTTCCCAACATGGTTGACACGCGAGGATACTATTGAAGAAATTTTAACCCTTCACAGTCCTGTGACACTACTAACGTATATAACCACATTCGTAATACATGGCGTAAAGCCGTTTTGCTGCCGCTATAGCGACACGCGTAATTTGCATCGCAATCGAAAATGTGTTAGACTATGTTGATATACGCAACATGCATCTCTGCATGGTAATTTTCAGGGTAAATTGTTGGTTGATTTTGGTTTGTACGATAAAGTACTGGAAAATGGAAATCGAGTAGCTGGAAATCGAGGTTTGAATTTAGCTAAACGACGTTTTGTTAAGTTAAATTCGAGATAAGTGGATTGTTTGAAACACTTTGTTTCATTGAAATAATTCTCACGATGATTGGAGTAATTAATTACGCAACGTAGGGATTAAAAAGTTTTGATTTTTTCTATTCATACAAACTTGTTTAAAAAAATTACAATCGAATCGGTGGTTACTCATCAATGTCAAAAGATTGAAGTTGTTGTCTCGATGAAAGATAAATAAACCTAATGCAAATTTCTGCAAGATTGTCAGAGACAAATGTTTATCGAATCGTCCGTTATTCAATGTTAGCCAAATTTATCATCGATTGTTTTCTCCAGCAAGATTGCGAACTGGGTCAAAGCCGATCACCGCGCAATCGCGATGAAGAAAACCTTCGACGCAACTGTTTCGTTCGATTCGGATCTGCTCTTGCGGCGAGGCACTTTAATTAGACGTTTTAATTGGTAATTAGGCTAGACAGGAGTGGTAGCCACGCGATGGATCCACCAAATTCACTCCTCGTTAGCGATCGTCGTGGAATGTTGCTTTCAAATTGAATAAAAAAGAGAAAAAAATTTGAGAAAAATCTGCAACACTCTCTATTTGCAACACGCTCTATTTTTCATGCAAATTAACCGGTCTTCGAGGGTACACGATCCGATTTCTATCGGAAAAGAATTTATTCAACTCTGAAATTACCTACGATTTCTTTTAACCCCTGCACTCTTTAGGCCATTTCCAATTCACATATATTTTTCTATTCGCAAGAAATTTATTAAATAGATCAAGATGGAGTGGAAAAATCACTTCTTTTTTAACTTTGAAATGAAACAAAATTTTCTAAATATTGCTCGTGATAATATTAAAATATCGAAGGTATTAAAATATTTCTTGTCTTAATAATCGCATCTCTGCCTCTCATAACACTTTTTTTAATTCATCAGTTATTACGTTGATCAGTTAAGAGAACTTACACCTTTGAACTTAATAGGTGGCTGTTATTTCTCGTTGTATTATATTTTTTTATGTGTCATGTTTTTCTCCTGCCATCTTCGTATGTGTAATGTCACATTTCAACTTCAACTCTAACCGAAGACAACATGATCGGGTGCAGGCAAGGGCCTTTAAATATCGGAAGTTAAATTTGTCGTTCAAAGCTTCTGCAATTAACTGGAGTATTCTATACATAGAGTGCAACAAGAATGTGCCACGCTTTGTTAAATGACCGCCTGTAAAAATAACGGCAAAGAAAGATGCGTGACGTGCACAACCTTTATGAAATTCTTCGACAGCTCTATTAATAATTGCTACACTATGTTTCTAAGCTCAGATAAAATCTCGTATATTACGTGTCTTGCATCCGGAAGCCTCAGCCGGCGTACGTGAAACCACAGTACGTAATTAGATGTATGAAAAATTTGCTAATACGAGAGAAAAATAAGCCACATAATTTACAAAAAATTATTCACATTCCTAATAATGTATTCTGTGCAAATTATCCATAATTATTCTGTATCGATTTATCAACTTTCTACTTGATAAAGATTATAATTGATCACTTTCACCACTCCGATACTTCGAATGTAAAATACCACCAACAACGTGATTAAAGAAAAACGTCATTAAAAATATCTTTTGAAGATAAAATCCTTCGTCAAAAGATACGACAAAGGCTGCATAGTCTACTTCTCTAACCAAGATATACCATCGTACAGTATGTTTCTTGTAGAAAATCATACACTCTTTTAACCCAGGACAAGGTACAGCCTCAGTATGGCTAGAAACCATCTAGTTGGAAAATCGAGACAGGGTCGATATCTGGTTGCCTGTGAAGGTGAAATGGTTTGATATCTGGCGGAAGGACTCACCGAAAACTGGAGCAAGGATGGATGACCCAGTGACCTGCAGCCTTTTGCCTGATCCGTTCCTTCATCAAAGCTTTCTTGCTTCCGAACAGCTTCATAGCCAGCTTGTTGTCGGTAGGCTGGAACAGGGCCTGAAGCTGATTCTTCAAGAAGCTCTGCTTGACTTCCTGGCCCGGAAGACCCGGGCCTGGCTCCTCCTTCGGCGTCCCGTAGAGGGACACATCGTCCACTCCGAAGTGGACCTTCCCGCTGCCCTTGTAATTCATCTCGTTGCCTGAAACATAATAACAGAAGCATTTTGTTAAACAGTGTTGTTACGTTAAACCATACACGTTACAATTTTTTCGTCCTGACTCTGCTTCTAATACCTTATAAAAGAATTTGTACGCTTGTAGAATCTATTTAAGAATATACATACACTACCCTGTACTTACAACATAAGAATTAGAATATTTATTGATGTTTAGTATAAATTGAATAATAATGTTCTCTATTTTCATTTTCCAGCTGTTTGATTGTAAGTCAGTTATTTTATTCGCGACATGTGCTTTATAATCTAAAATATTGAATGTAAGCAATGAGTCCAAATGTTCATGACAGATAGTGTACATGTTATGTAAATTCTCACGTAAGAGTTCACACGCACTCTCATACCTTTTTGTGGATACTATGTTGTATAATCGTTGTATTACAGCGTTTCTTTTCGTTTTTACGTATTTAATGGTTATAACAGTTATATTACAGTCTACGGATCCTAATGTCTAAACATCTTATCATCCATCTATCAGTTAACTTAATCAATCAAACGTTGGTTCAACGTCAACACATAAAACATCGAATGTAATCAATTACAATCCTAATTTCGCTGCAATTATCTAGATCGACAACAGTTCCTCCTGAAGCGTCTTTCTCCTCGATATGCGATGTGAAAAACTGTAACCCGTGGAACAAATTATATATACGTGTGAACCTATAGTTGAGAAATTAAAAGAACTCGTAGTACTCGATAATTTCCAATTAAACACAGTAATTTGCTCAAATATATAATCAATGGCTAGCAACGAGCATTCCATAATTCTCGTTTCGAATAAACAACGTTCAAGTCCAGTTACTGAAAAATGCTTCGTCGAAAGCCACGTGAAATCCCCACTACGAGAATTGAGGTACACGCGAGCTCATTCCAATCTCCCATCGACTTCCTTTCCAGCTCTCAAACGCAACCATACGCACTATTGGCTCTGTTGAAGCACACATGAAACGTAAAAACTACCAAGCACCGTTTGCTCGTCGACTCCAGTTAAATACAGTTAACCGACAGAATTCTGTCTTTTTTCGTTTTACATTTGCAACGCATTGCCTCTAATAATAGAGGGGAGAGGGACTTGGAATTTAAGCGGTCGAATATTGTAAATAATATTGGAAATCTAATCGACTTTCAATTAATATTTTCGTATTTTTTTATGAGGATTTTTATTCCAATCAAATGAAAGTTTGATTCGAATTGAATAGAAGTTTTTAGGGGAACTTTTATTGGGAAATTATTAGAGAATCTTCTTTTGCTAGAATAAGTCTTCTAATTGAAATAACGATATTAGCTAATTAAATTATGTAAGCGAAATTGTACGAATAAATTTTGGAACGATTCTGATTGAGGTGTTAAATGTTTATATTTAATTCATTCATTTAAATTAGAGAAAATTACTGTGTTAATTTGTCATTATTTACCCTCTAAGATTCTATCATTTTTTTCTAGCATTAAAACAAGTTATTTTTTTTTTGTCATGGGGCTTTTCTCTTTGCTTCTGATTTTTCTAGTGTAACAAAGAATGTTATTTAAACATTCGTGCAATTCTGACTGAAATTTTCGGTATTACTTTTTGAAACCTTTTAAGCCAATTGCCTGGAGATTTGAGTCATTTTTATATAGAAATGATCCGTCACTCCATAAATGTTTTTGGATAGTTTATCTGTTTATCATTTTAAATAGATAGTCTGTAGTTTATCTTTTTAAATTCTTTTTAAATTCTGAACAAATCAACTGTTCTTAATGTTTTAAGGAATCCTTTTAATCATTTTCATAGATAATATAAAAATATATTAATCTTTGAAAAGCTATAGATCTTGGGGTTTTATAAATATAACGAGCCAGTCATTCTTGTGAACCAGAAAAATTGTTAGTAAACTACTTTGCAATCATAAATGATAATTTCAATGGGATATGAGTTTGAAAATTATTATTGCAGTAGAATCAAAGATCGTCATTGCTAAGAATAGGTTTTTATGAAGGTGAGGAACTATGTAGTTACTCTGCGATAAAAATCATCAATAAATCAATTATACGCACAAACTGTTGCTACGAGGATGCAACAGCTCTAAATCGACTTGATTATTACTAGTTGAATGATGTTGGTTTCTGCTGTAAAAAAGTCTCTACTCTACAGCGAAAGATGTATCGCCATAAGGTTGACTACATCGATAAACCATTTATCATGATCATATAAAAATTTTATAATATAACTAAAATATAGCATACCATGAAATTAATAACCAAGAAATATACTTGAAAAATATTCTTAACGTTCTTATAGAATTTACATATACATAGTATCATCCGAGAAGATACGTAATTAACTAATACAAGATAGGAAGAAAACAACAGAATTATAAAAGTCTTATAATTTCCAAAACGAAACACGATACGGTATTAACCTATTTAGAAGATTTCTAAACGTCGTGCCAATTCGGAATTATTCAGAAGGTACACAAATTTGTATTACTAGGAAATTTTTCAATTTTTAATTTCAGGCTGCATGAGAAGGTCTTATCATTCCACGAAAATAACGCATTGTCGATTCTAGTCTAAAATAGGAGCACATAATAAGTCTTGTAATAAAAATACATAACAAGTGCATGTAATAAATATCAATCAAATGTTATTAAATCAGTGTATTAAATAATGTTTAAAAAATCAAAATGTTAACCACATCTTGTCACAGTGTTAATGAAATTTCAGAAACTCATATATGACGCACACTTTATAACTTTATAAAAGTTCCCTACAATAAATGTCCAAATACTCTCGCGAATGACTATGTATTTATTTATTTAAATAAAGCTGGTTTTTTTTGCAAAATGCACCATAACTTTCATAGATAACTCTTTCTTTCCAAAACACAATGCATCATTTCAGTAGAGGCGATATGAACACATATATAGACCAAGGATATCTTAAATTTTTCCGTTTCTATACATTTAAGGATCAATCTCGTTATCAGATCAACTACAGTGAAACCTTGTCCTCGAAACGCCACCTAGTCTCCATAAAAACCGTGATCCTTCAATTCCTCGGTACAAGACTCACCAAACTTCGGCGTTGCTCGCGCGTGCGACAACTTGGGCCAGCTGGAGACAAGGACAGGACAGCCCTTGTTCCCTTGCTGTTGGTCTAGCTGTGTTTGTTTCCTCAAGAGCGGCGTTCTCTGCTCGTCGAGCTGACTGGCGCGCGCCAGATCGTCGGCCATCGCCCGAAAGCAAGCGGCCTCAGGATCGCGAGAACGGTCTGCCCCGTTTACCGTGTAACTGGTCCCCGATGCAGAGGTTGACTAATGACGAGCGGAACACGAGGAAAAAGAAGCCACGCGGCCGGCGAAAGCCAGCCAACCCGACCAACCCACCCAGCACCACGGCCAGAACGAACGGAACCCAAGTGGAGAAGAAGAGAAAAGCAAAAGCGATGCAGTGGAACAGAGAGAGAGGCAGAGAGAGAGAACGCTGAGACTGACCGGTTTTATTGTGGAACCAAACGACGACGCGGCGTTCGATTCTTTTCCATGGCATTCGACGAGGAACGCATGCAAATCCTCCGCGCGACAATCTCCCGTCAACCTTGACACTGGAGGCGGCTAGAATGTCACGAGAACCAAGCCTCCCTTCCACTAATCGCGAATGATAATTCCATTTGTCTCGTCCCTTGTTTATATCACGCGAGATGCTTATATATACGTATCGCGTAGGTTTTGTATGGCTGCTCACAAATTTGGTATAAAGCATATTTGGTATAAAGGATACTAATCCGGACTGCAACATTTTCTATCTAAAATTTTCTGTCTTTTCCGGGGCTATTTTAGATCGCTGAAGCCGAAAACGAGGACCATCTTTCACATTAGGACAAAGGTTCTAATTGTAGAAATACAGGTACGACCGCGACCATATAAAGCGGTGAGCGGCAAAACAAGCGATGGCATAGTCAGTGGCAAATTCGTCGCTTGCCGCTCTCTGTATGATCACAACCTAACCGGGCGTCTCGTGCAGGTAGGAAAATGAAGAATATCTCAGAACCTAATCCACTTCTGGCCATTCAAATATACAGAAAGTAAGTCATACTTTTTAGTTAGGAACAGCAAATTTGAAAAAAGGTAGCGTCAAAATGCACGAGGACGACGTACATCAACAGGTCGACTGAAATTTTCTCTTCTTATTCTCGTGGAAAACGACTCTCATTTTCGACTCTTGTCAGCAATTTCAAAAATCTCTAACAAGCGTCCTGTTAACCGAATGAATTATGTTAGGCTGTCCGGAAAGTGTCTTTCTTTTACAGACCCGTCTTTTACAACGATGCATTTTTATACAAACATGAAACCTAAATTGTCGAACGTTGTGATCTTTATTTTGACAGAACAAAATGGATCATACGTAATTCGATAAAATAGTATAAAACGGAAAATGTTGTGTATCCATTATTTCCTTAGAAAACGAAAGAAACTTTTCGGACGACCTAATAATAATCGCGTCTTGTTATAATGTCAATGAAATTTCAAGATATTTCACGTGACACGTACTATGAGCGCATAAAAGTTTTTCATCGGAACAGAAAATTCTGTTCAATTCATGAACCATTATGATACATCGTCTAATGAACATTTTAAATGCGATTTTAAAATGTAAAACTATCTTCCGTCGCAATCTAACGAAGCAAGATAACGCAAGATGACGCGACGTACACGACAAGACCTACGCAGAATTCTCCCTGATCTCATTCGCCTGAAGCGAATTCGAGAGAGTGGATTCGCATTCTCATGGAGAGCGCTTGAGAAATTTGAGCGTGCGATCCTTCAGAGACGGCTGTATGCCGCGTGAGAGAAATTAGACACGCCCGGGGAGATTCGTCGAGGATGCAAGGGTGTTTTTAAAGAGCCTTGGTGGGTTTGCAGGTGTTAGCGGTTTGATTGCATGCGAAATGCTTTAGGTGATTGAACTTTAAAGTTTAAGCAGGTAGAAAGGCTTAGCTGGATGCCATACAGTTTGATTTGAGATTTTCGTAAAAGGTTTTAGCAAAGGAATGCATGTTTTGTTGTTTGTGCGATCGTAAATTCTTATCTATAGTAGTGTAACGTTGTTTGATTATTCTAAATTCCATTTATGCTACATATTTTTCCGTTACGTTTTATCGTGTTTGCTTTTGTATTTAGGGAGAGATACTTTAAATTCGAGGAATGTTATTATTTGTTTCATTCAGAGAACATTTTGTGGACCACATAGCTGACAATGATTAGAGAATCGTTTTTGATTTGATGTCATTTTCATTTTTGCATGTGCCTATGTGCAAGCTTGTCCTTGTGTTTATATATATTTTTTAATTATCTTGAATTTTTATTAGTGTCATACGAATAACATGACAATTATTAAGCCTGTTCATGGTAGCAATTTTCTATTTGAAACTTATGAAGATTCAATGTACATAGTTAAATTAACTAAACTAATATTTATAAGCTAAATTCCGATATTATACGTAACTACAAGATTGTCATTAATTAAGTATTAAATAATCAAAAGTGATGCTTGATTTAATAAAAATAATAAATCCTGAAGAACTCCGGACCTCTCCGCTCTAGTCGTTCAATTACAAAGTCTACCAGCTGAGAATCGTTTCGAGCGATTACGAAGAGGAGCAATTTCCATAAACAATGCGAAACGTAGAAGGGTGTTTCGCGTTGAGAAAGGGATGTTAGCGAAAACATTCGCTTGAAAATCAACGTCGTAAGTGGAACGACTTTAACGCGACATTCGAGACCGAGCCAGCGTTACCGTGACAAAATGTTCTCTTTCCGGTGTCTTTGTAGGACCGAGCTTTGCGACAGATAATTTGCCTGATAGACGAGGAGCGAGCAAATTATCTCATCCGAGAGGGAATCGACGAAGAGAGAGAAAAAGAGAGAGAGGAAGGAAGAGAGAAAGAGAGAGAGAGAAAACCACTTCTTACTACGCTCCAACGCGCAATTTTTGCTACGTAACATTTAATTAACTTCAGCTTCAATAATCTTTAATTATGTGTGTACGATTATTCATGTGTATACGTGTGTGATAACGAGACGATATCGGTGAATAATTCACATTCGTTAATTATGGGAGTTGGCGCTTTCAGAAAATATTGAAACGTCGATCTCGTTGAATAAACAGTAGGTTTTAAATTGATATTGTGTTTGCATCATCAGACGAGAACATTACAATTTTCGTCAATTACTGTAATTTTTTTGTTTCGGTTTATATTTGAGGAGAATATTATAATTATCGTTAACTAATTTAATTTTCTCGTGTTGATCGTGTTTGATCAACGAGATACGTTTTTATACGGTTATTTTTAGTGTTAATTTCGAGAAAATAATGGAATATCTCTGTGTCGAATATCTCCTCTTAAATTGCGAGGAAGGTAATAAAAAATTGCTTTAAAAAATGGCCTGGTTGATATTAATTGCTTCGATGTTCTGTAGTTTGCTTATAGCCCGATCCTTGATAATTGGAAGATGTAAAGATTGGAAAATTATTAAATTAATAATTAAAGATGTAGAGATTGAACATTGAAGTATTCTTTTTAAGGTTTCATTTTCCTTGGGAATATCTCTCAAAATCTTCCTTCAAGATTGTAAAGTTTTAACAATAGAAAAGAAAGTTCAAAAACGAAAAAATTTGAAAGTTCCAATGGTCGAAAATTTGGAAAATCGGAACTATGCAAATTTTAGGACTTCAATATTTAAAAATTTGGAAGTTCGAAACTTCGTCAGTTAAAGATTTTGGAAGTTCAAAAGCCATAAAATTCGAAGATTTGAAGCATCGAAAATTGGGAAGTGTAAAACATCGGTAACACGAACATTTGAAAGTTTATACATTCGATATTCAAATTTCCAACATTGGCAAACTGAAATTTTACACGTATTTACAATTCTTCCTACAACCACCTTAATTAGCGTTCTATCATTTTAACCAAACATTTTATTGATCAAAGGAAAATTGTTCTACAGACCTTTACTATAACTTCATCAATTATCTTCATATCAGCCTTTATACGCGTACATATAATTTTACCGAATTGATTTCAACAAAGAGCAATTAATATACTCCCATCCCATGTAATGACATTCCTTTCTCGTTTATGAAGGTTGCTATAAATTTTAGCAAATGAGAAATGTTTTTAATCTCCTTTCCGATAATTCCTTCCATCTTCTCTCTATTAATTAAATATTTTCTTCTATAAATAGATACGTCGTATCTATTTATATGCATTTCGGTTTTATTAATTAAATTCGCCTAAAATACAATTTGCGTAATGTCCTGTAAATACAAGTTCGAGAATAACAGAAACTATTTTGAATATCGCAAACACTGATTCATACTTCAACGTAATTTAATGGCGATTCCATTGAAGCTTGAAATAACATTCACTAATGAATCGACGCCACGATGAAAACCAGTAACGTTAATCGCTTCTTATGAAACGAATATTCCACTGTAGTAAACAGGATTCGTGCAACTTGGTATTTTTATTCAACAGCTCGTTTATATGCGCTTGGAGTTTCGGATTAATCGATTATCATACTGTTCTATATCGTTACGTATGTAATTATAAATATCTGTTAACTTATTCTAATTCCTCACACTGTTGAAAATTTCGATTCTTTTCAATTTTATTTTCCGATTGAGCATAGAATACTCCAAAATAAAATCTTCTGTATTTGCGCCAATTCTTTACGTCACATTTTTCAATTTCCTTTCAATTCTTCGCGCTACTTTAAATTTCGAACGTTGTCTCTTTTGTCGTATTTTCTGATTTACCGTAAGAACATTCCACGAAACAATTTTCTTTATTTTTCATATAAAGCGCTTGCTCAAAGAAAATATATTAGATCGTTCTATTTTCGCCAAAATACATGCACGTTATATTTTTCAATTTCTTTAATTTAGAATATTTCTGAAACAAAATATATAACATTTTTCTCCAACTTTAAACAATTGATCTCTGTAGATAGAGGTTGGGTTAAGAGATGAATTAAAAGATCTGAAGGGATTAAATAATCAGAAGAATTAATGGAAGAAATTAAAGCGTAAGTTAAGGTGGAAATGAATTTTGTCGAAAGTGAAATTTCATTTCTTCTCGGTTGTCAGGTGCTCGTAAATATGCCAACTAAATGTGCGGCTAGCTCGATTGCTTTTCTGTATTGCAACAACCGATAATGGGCTCGTTACGGGCATTTGTCGACGAATAAACGGCTTATTGAACGAGCATTCTTACGGTGCTCCATATTTCCTCACGCGAACACGTGTGCCAATAACTTCGAATTCGCATTTCTCATTTGAGGTTTTCTCGACAGAAATATTCTACGAGCCTTCTCCTTGATTAATTATTATTCGCATACCCATGTCGGTTTAGCATTCTTAATTATCATTTCTTTGTTTCAGATCAATATCGCGATAATTTAATATGGGAAATATAAAAAGATTAGGTAAAAAGGAAACTTTGCATGCAAATCTTTAACATTTCTTAAATATTTAGGGATTACGCAACTAAAACACGTTATATACAAATAAAACATTCTTTTCTAGTTTGAATAATTTCTAGTTGATAGTTTGACGATAAAAAAACTTAGTATTTCAAAATCACGTGTATTTCTTTTTCTTTTTTTTAAATATAACGGTGTGCTATAAGCTATATATATGCGCTATAAGTGATTGCACAATTAAAAAAGATTCCTTTCATAGATTAAATTCTCTTTTAATTAAGTATTATTTTATTTACTATATCATTTGTTCAATGAAATTTATACATATATAAGATATACATGTACGTGTTATATTATACTAAATTTCTTTTTAAATAGAATTAAATAGAATAAAATAATATTGGCTTAACTGGGTCGGAACATGATCGGTTCATGAAATGTTTCAAATAAATATCGTCGTGTTTCATGGCAACGTCATTAATATTCCACATTCTTGATTTTCATTGTTTTTATAACAAAAGCAGATATCTGGTCGTATTAATAACACACGTATATTCATTCTTAATTACCGTACTGTATATATAGTTATAAAATTATTAAACACTGGCTGCTACTGAAATATGCAACTAACCACCTCTGGAGCTGCGTTCTTTTGTTTGATCAGAAATGTCTTTATTTTATGTAACGATGTTCCAATACGCAGTTTGCTGCTTTATTTGCTTGCCTAAATTATTTTATCGAAACGCAAGCGCGAAAACTAAAATCCAATGTTGGTATCACAAATAATCGAGGCGACGCAACATATGCGTTAGATGTAATGGTAGCGGATATATCAAGGGTTAACCGTGATTATGAATTTAAAAAAAGATCAATAGTCGAATTGAACTTAAAACCATCACTTATGGTTATTACGCTTGAAAAATTGCAGTTTAATGAAGAATTATGGAAATTGAATTCTATTTGTTACTTTCCACTTTATCTCAAAATGTTACCTCATCTTTTAGCGCTTAATTGGAACAACTATAATTGGAACATCCTCTCGATTAATTCCTTTGACTTATTCGCTGTCATCACCTTGGAAGTATAACGGAACACTGTTTCATAGGTGTGACAAAAAGAAGGTTAAACTGTTTCGATGACGCGATCACAAAGATGTAGCTGGATTTGTATGTGAAGACAGATGTGTTTAATTCTATGTTGCATTAGATGAGTCTGATATGTCTGTGGAAGAGCGTGGGTGCTCTTTGTATAAGTGCAATCATCCTTAACTCTTGTTTCTTCTTAGTCTTTTTTTTCTCAAGGTAAATTGGGCTTTCAAAGATTGTTCTCTTTTAATTTCAACATCCTCGATTTTGAAATCTTGATTTTCGTTAAGGAGAGAAAGAGGAGCATCGACTATCGATTTCTTGCGAAATATTTAAGATGGTTATTTATGATTATTCACAAACGGTATGAATATTGAATTATTTCGTATAATAAAGTTAAATACGAATGGTAGGAAACTATAGGCAATAATATACTGTTGAAGATTCGCTCTTTCGAGTAATTATTGCTACAATAAAAGAATTGCTCAGATTGTAGCAAACGCTTCTAAATTTTCCACAAAACGTGTCGGAAATCTCGTATGGAATACGAAGAGTATACATATATACGTCGCGAGCTGCGCAATTAAATTTCCGGTGGGGTAAGATTCAACTGTAACTGAACGCCACTGGACAAAACGACGAGCGTTCCTAATCTTGACACACTATAACTTTTATCAAACTTTCAGATCTAATTTCAAAGAAATACAGTCATTGCAAGTATAGTAATTCTTGACTCATTATCGTAACGTAAATTCAGTGAACGATTTTTTTTTTTAATGGATACTTCATACTTCAATGTAATATAAGTCTGAAGAATAAAATAAAATAGAATTTTTCTACATTTATTAAAATATCGGTATTGTAAATTTCATTAGCTTTCTTTCACAGTCAAAGTTATTACTCAAAAATTAAATATAAACTCATATGTGTGTGTGTGTGTGTGTGTGTGTGTTTCAAATTATAGAAGTGTCCATATTCTGAGTTCAGAATAACATCAACGATAGGTTTTCCAATTGTGGAAAGATTTTAATTAAAACTGAATGGAAAATACAATATGCGAAATAATATCAGAGTATTTCTAAACTGTTCATTTAATGTAACAAGAACTGATTTCTCGTGTAGTTGATATCTCAATATTAAACTCGAAAATAGGACGCTAGAGAAAAGAAAGAAAACACGAGAAAAAAGGACAAAGATAAAAATGAGTCATGATCGAAATTGTATGATAAACAAAGTGATCAAAATTAATTAAACAACACCAAGGAATTGAATTTTATTTCGCTGTAAATCCTCTTTAAATTATAATAGCTCAACCAAATATATCGACTTGCTCATATATTTACAATTTCTTAAATATCTGCAATCTCAGAATTTAAAACATTATCGAAAAATCCAGGCACTCTCCGTTTATGTAAAGATTAAACAACATTTGCACAGCGTATACATTTTCTATACCTAATATTTATACAACTGAAATAAACCACCATGCGGTTCCAAATCTTCGATAAACAAACACGAGAAGAACTTGAGAACGTTGCAAGAAAAAATTGTAATATATAGTAGGGAAAAATAGCATATGAATTTATTTGATTCTTCGATAAAATTATCAAATTAGAAAAAAGCCTTCGATTTATTCTACCGATTTAAGATGATACTTGCACGATGCACCATGATAACTAAAGAACGTATCTAATGAAAGCCATAGCAAAATATTGGATATAATACAGTTCTTCACGAAGTAATATAAAAGTTGTACGAAATCGGAAAGACAATGAAACGATGATTCGTTAAAAAAAAAATATCGATAATAAAAAGTAAAAATGACTTACCTTGGTCGGCTACGAAATCGGTGATGAGCAATGTCTCGTCGTCTAGAGCAGTGACGAGGCTGTCCGTGCAAGTGTTCGTGTTCTCGATGCTGATCTTGATGCTGTCATCTTTGTTAAGCCGTGGATGATTGTTCGCGGCGGGGTTATTACCGGCGTGGCAGTTATTGTTGTTGTTGTTATTATTATTATGGTTGTTGTTGTTATTGTTATTGTTGCCGCCCTGCTGCTGGCCGAGGTGGTGATGGGGTGAACGAACGGATTCTGTGCTGCTGGTGTGCAAACTAACCCCCGTAGTCGCTCTTCCGTTCACCAGCCGTAGACTCGGTGCCCGTCGACCTCCACCTCCTCCTCCACCCCCACCAGCGCTGGTCACAGAACGGCCGCCACCGCCGCCACTCTCGCCCTCCCTGAAAAACAACATTTGATTCCTCGGTCAATATTGTTCTGTTACTCTCAACTTTTTATTTTTACTATACTATACTTAAATGACACCAAGTAGATGAAAAAAAGTTTATACGTATACTTAGACTGACGTTCGAAAATGCTTTATTGAAAAGTTATAAACGTTCGGAGATTTTGTAAAATTGTTAGATTGGTAAAATTGTTCTTACGTATTTATGGGAACACGCATAACAATTGGTTTGTGAGAAAATAGAAAGAGAAATAGAAGAAAGTATAGAATATATTCATATGACGCTTCATTTCTGAGAAAATTATCAAAAATGTACTTGGATTCTAATTTTCGATTGGACAGGAGTAAATATCGATAGGAGCTTATTCTACGTGCGAAAATAAATCGAAAATGAAGAATAGAATTTTTTCATGAAGCGTTTTGTGTCCGAGAAAAATAAATTTGAAAATTGATCGTACGTGTGTACCAGACCAGTTCTGAAATAAACACGCTCGGACCTTATTTTCTTGAAAATGAATCTTCAAAGAGAAAAATCTCATCCTATATTTTTTTTTTTTTTTTCGTATCTCTGCCGAGCTTAAGACGCGGCGAATACACATGTATATCTATGGATGTGATCGGAATTGACACGAGAAACTAAAAATATATAAATATGAAAATTGAGAAATATAGATATGAGAAGTAAAGCTATTACAACGTAGGTTTTTATATCTAGAATTTTGACGAATAGTTAAAAATGCAAATATATGAAAATATAAAAATATGCCAAGGTAAACGTACAAATGTATATAAATGTACAAGAAAAGCAACAATGTAAAAGTATGCAATAGACCAGAAGAAGTAGCTTTATAAATCCGGAGGAATATTTAGTCTGGAGAAATATTAAAAAATCGAATAAAATACGAAGAGTATTAAAGTATAATGCAGTGGAAGAAATTATTTTACAAATCAGAAGGAATATTTAGTTAGAAGAAATTTATTGAAAAATTCAAAATAGACAATACAAACCTTGTATTAAATAAATTGAAAATGCTTGTGGAATGAGTGAATAATGTAAAATTTATGAAAACTACACTGCACGTAAACGAAGATAAAGCGTATAAGACACAACGAACTGTATTGCACGAGAAGAAAAACAAGACTGAGAGTCCTTCAGTTATTGTTTTGGTATGGAACCCCAGGGTTGTATACAGGTGTGGTTTCAATATTTACATGCCTTGCTTTCATAATTTGGGATTGGTTCGGAGAATGTATTGAAGGTTTTCCTTGGCAGGCATACGAAGTACCCTAAGGGCAGGTAGTTAGAAAGGTGAAAACAAGTAACGCACGTTTATCACCAGGAAGCGTTTAAAATATTTCAAATATTGGAAGAATTCTTTTTATAATTTGCCTTCTCTTTTTACTTATAAAAAGGTTTTATAAGTATTTTTTATAATTATTTCGTATGCGCTACAGTATAATAATAAAATTGTGAGTGTGGTTTATGTTAGTCATTAATTAAAACTTAGAAGTTCGTAATGAAAATTTGCAATATTTTTATCTTTTTAAAGAAAATGTATAACTTACGAATCTCTAATATAATAAATTAGTATAACAGAAAAACATTGAGAATTTAGTATGCGAATTAAATTTCTTGCATTAAAAGAATATTTATAAACTCGCACACCATACATCTCCCCCATAAAAAAGCTTATTACCTTTTATGATGGCTCTTTTCTTTCGTAAAAACACCATCAACGAGATATAAAAAATCTCATTTTCTTGTCCTCACAACTTCACTATTATCAAAGTTACAATAAGAGTCACTAACATAAAAAAAAAATACTAAAAGCAAGAAAAGAAAGAATAAAACAAATGAATACCTATAATGATTACATAGAAACACATAATAAATCATGCTTTTTTCACTCTTTATAACACACATATATTCACTACGCTATCCAGCAATCGCGTCCATTTTAGCAAATGTGTCTTTATATTTGATTTTAGCAGCAAATTCAAATTATCGGGATTCGATTGTGTAACAAAATTCCCGTAACGAGACTGAGAATCTTGTAAAAAATTTTGTCGGTTTGATTTCTAACATCTTATAAGTTCTTCGCGCTAAAGATCAGACAATAATCTCTAAAAATTACCTTAACAAAACCAATTACCAAAATCTTGAAATCTCAAATCCAACACACAACACAGCTTCTTATTATTAATCCCACTAATCTTCAAAGAAATTATTTTCAGAACGGAACAAGATCGCAAAATTATATCCTAACACACGACTCGCAGTGACTCTCTGAAATCTCAGTACGCTTTTTTTTCCAAACGATCAACGAATTTGTCGATGAAGGAGCAACGCAAGCATCTCAATTGTGATCGGTACACACGTATCACGCGTGTTTGACTTGCACGTTAAGGAAGTGGTATACCCTTGGAAACCATCTACATAGAGCGTAGCGGTTCGTTTGCAAAATCGTCCTCGACCATCGTTCCACTTTTTAATCTTTCCATCTCTCGAAATCGTCCTTGCCATTCTGGATGCTCGGTTATCGCTGCGTATTATCGCCCTCCACAGATTCCCCACTGATTCTTGTCTCCCTTTCTATATCTCCATTCAGCCGATCGACGATCTTTCCTCAATTGTTTGCGTATGGTCGTTGACACGATTAATAGATAAACTTATTTGTTATTTATGCGTATCTAGATCGTGATATTAATGTTCGACAGACAAGTATTTAGTAGTTTGTATGGTTCAAGTGAAAAGAAAATGGTTGTTGTTCCTTGTTTTTGATTATAAGTAAGTCCTTGTAAGTGATTTAGATTTAGAGGAATTGGAATATTTTGGAGAACTGTTGATAGTATGTGAAAATAATGGTCTTTGCATTTGAGCATTAATATCACTTGGCAATTCTTAAGGAAGATAAATCTAAAGAGAAGAGACGATTAAATTACTCTGTTCTTACAGATCGAAACGTTCTTCCAACGAACTTTTACGACTTTTTCAGAGCCGTTTCAAGCGTCTTGGACGTGGTTCTTCTAAGGTAATCGTCAGAGACCACGAAAAGTATCCATCAGATGAAAGCAGATCAGAGGCGGAAGATCAAACGACAAGGAACGCGGGCATAATGACCTTAGGTCGCTGCTATTGACAGCTCGTTTCGCAAGAAACGATTTCTTCCGCGGTTATTCTGTGGTCTGATCGCAATTCAGATAAGTATCTTATATATCTTCTGTTTCCAATTTTTGCATCCTTTTTTACGTAACGTCTACGAACAGGCATCATCTAAATTTCTGTTTCTATTGTAAACGATTGAACAAGTAGAATTTCTATGTTGCATATTTCGCGTAAGTAATTAATTAATCGATGACCAGCTAATAATACTTTTCAATTGGAATGGAAAAATGGGAATCAAGCTTGATTGCATTTAAATATATACTTCAACCGTTGAAATTATTATAATCAAATCTTCAACTTCTATGCACATAATTTAATCTTCAACCTCAATTTCAATAAATTGTCCATCAGCTATTAATAAAGGATCGGAAAATATTTCGTAGGAAGATTCATTCAGCACTAATCTTATCAGGCCCGATCAAATGACTATTTTCAAAATTTAATTTAAGATTGTACATTCATTGTTATTTCTTTTGTTCATCCAACTTCGTGTAAATTCTTATATTAACAAAAATTGAGAAACTGATTAATCAGATAATATAAGAATATACATAATGTTAGATTGAGGTTAGGTTAAGTTAACCTGGTAAGGTTAGCGTTAATTTCAGAATATCATATAATGTTGTCTCAATACCAGAAGAATTAAAAAAACCTTTTTACAGATACATATACGTCTTTCAAGTTAATATTCGCGATTAAAGGATATATGTATACAATGAATATACATAAATACAGTACGAATATTTTAATACTAAATACTTTACCTTACAGATATCCTAATATACTAATTTTTTAATTAAATCTTAGTATCTTAATTAAACGTTTAATATTTTGAAATTGACTATTTTATAATTTATAACTACTGAAATACTTTAAAAACTGCATATTTTATAATACTAATAAAAATTGTCTAACTTAAGGCTATAGTGTGTCAAATGTTATTTATCCATATCGATCAACTGTTCATTCGTAAACGAACTCGCGATTATACCAAATCACGAATACAACTCTCATTCAGCATACAGCGATCGTCAATTTGCTATAACAACGCATAATCAACAAATTCCATTAAGCGACAATTTACACGATCGAAGAATCCCTTTTCCGAAGTAACGTTATTATTGTTATTACTATTACCATCGTGGCGCATAACAAATTGTCCATTTACCCGAGAATATTGTTTAAGCGGTTTAATAAAGCAGTCTGTACACAGCGGGCAGCGAATAATCGTGGTTAATCTTCGAAGAGTACACACGATAATGCCGTTCAATTCTCTGAGGTCAGTTTCAAGTACGCCAATGAATATTTATTAGCACTAAATCAAGGGACTCAGCCTCTCGAGCTCTCGAGAATACAAATTGCCATACGCGTTCACCTCTTGCAAATGCAACCATCAACGTCTTATGGCAGTTATGGCGAATGCATAGGAGGGGACGCCACGAAATTATTACTTGAAATCTTGTGCATTTCTCGTCTACAGTCAGTCATAAAAATCTACATACATCCCTTGAATATAAAATATTATTGTAAAAACAGCTGGTCGAATTTTCTTTGACACGTTAAAACACATATTATTAAAATGTAAAGTAATTAATTCGTCTTTACCATTATTAAGAGAAAAAAAATGAAAAAAATATAAAATACAGTGTTACAAAAATTACATACAGCTGTTATGTCTACATGAAATCATAAAAATAAGTTTGACACTATATTAATATCTGGCAGGATTATGTCGAATTTGGGCAAAATTTATATCAGTCTCCTGTTTGTGTCGAAGGATTATGTGTTGTATAATTTTATAGTAAAATATAAATACACGTCATGTATATATTAATACACAGATAGCCATGAAAGAGTCATATTGTCAAAATTTATCACAAATTATTTAGTTTCGTCTTTGTTAAGGAAAAAGTAGTGAGAAAAATATAAAACGCAATGTTACAAAAATTACATACATTTGTTACATCTACCTGAAATCATAAAAATAATAGCTTCGTATTGTACGAATAGGCGTTGAAAAAATTACAAGTTTTGTAATTTCTAACGTAATTGCATTGCAAGATTTTTGCAAGTTAAACCTTCTAACTCTTTTCTACCTCTTTTTTTAATATATCAATAATAACTATCTCGATATGCAGATATAAATAATTTTCTGACGTAGTGCATTTTTAGCTTTTTGGTATATCACGTACACAAAATTCAATAGGTGTATCTAAACTGTTGTGACTGAGTGTATATTCTTTTGTATGCATATGACTTGCGCAAGATCCATTTCGAGCACGTCGAGCTAATTTATCGGGGAATTTTTACGGCGTGGACGAGGAAGAAGGAAACCTTGACTGATATTGCTTCGAACCACGTTTGGCAGAGAGAGAGAAAGAGAGAGAGAGAGAAAACTGAGTTCGCATCCCGTTTTAAGAATTTTTTAACCTACTAACCGAGGAAGACGAGTTACAGTCATCGACAAAAGTCTTCGACGATATAATCTTGTACAATATAAGAATGTCATTTAAAATAAAATTTACACGGAGCGGTACAGCTTCCTTTTTCCACATGCTTTTGACAAATTCGAATCTAGTCGGCCAATATTCGAAGCTGCTTGTGAGCTGTATTTGAGCTCATCGCTGATAATCATATCAGTCAATTGTTTTCTTTTTGTTATTTTAAAAGTCGCGTATACCGAGCTACTCGTGTTAGGCTTCGCGACGCAACAATTTCTATGTACAATGATAAAATATAAACTCTGAGAAGTACCACCTACGGTACATTATACCTCTGTCACATAAATCCTCTTTGCTTTTCAAGCAGTAGTTCCGTGACAATCGAATTTAACCTGCATTGTTTGCAGGAAAAAAAGAAGATGACATCTCGGCGCGAGCGCGCTGTTGCACAATGCCGCGCGCGCCATTTAACAAGACTCGCTAGCCGCCCGATGAACCGGACTTAATTTCACTTTCATTGAATGCGAGGAAACCTCGCGTCGCGGATAAATTCGCAAATTAATTCTATTGGCTCCGCGCGTCGCGAGATGAATATGGCCTCGCGCATTTATTGAACCGCGCGCCGCGCAGATGATCGTTCCGTCGCCGCGAGCATTCCGCGGAAAAGCCGCGTTTCCATCGCGATCCACCTCTCGACATACAGTTACTCGCATTAACATTCGGACACAACATCATCTATGGTATTTGTTGTTTTTAAAAAAAGATAAGCGTTTTTCTATATTTCGTTTAAAGGGATACTGCGTTAGTCGTTAACAATTGGCTTTAAAGCGTAACAAAAAGATACTTATAGTTGACCGATAAGTACAGAGACTATGTTATTTCTTGTCCGAACTACTCTAAGAAAGTTATACAAGAGCGTAGTTTCAATTATTCAACAAGTTGTTTGCAATCCACTATATACGATCATTAATAAATACACTGTAATCACATGGACATAAAAAATTCGTAGAGGTCAGAAACTTTGCAGATGTGTGGTCAAACGTGGAAACAAAGAATAAACTGGAGCAAATCACTGCAGCTAAGCATTTTTCTTCAAGCGGTTATAAATTTTTTAAACTCGAAATCAAACTAAAAATTGCCATCAACGACAATTCTCGTTTACATAACCAAACGAAATTTTGATTATAAAATAATTACACGAGCTTCCGTAAAAGCTTCCAAAATCCACTAACTTTCTTAAACACCTACAATTTCGCAAATACGTTTCTTTCGCAAAATAAACTTGCAAAATATAATAATCCCAAACAAGCGTGTTGTTCAATGATCCTCTCATGACACCTGCCATGCACAATCCGCCAAACAATATCTCGTCACAGATGCTTCGCCATATCAACCCCCGTCACTATAGTATCATGATCGACGAGGAAAACAAACGAAACGCTGTGGTCCCCAATGAAACGAGAAATCTGTCCAACGCAACCCAACGACCTAGTTTCCATGGTCGAACAGAGATTCGTGTTACACGACCAACCCGTTCACGAGTCATTGTAATCACTCTTATTTGATTCAAGCCAGCCAAGCGACCCTGCCTAATCGAACGCTAATTATCCTACCCCCAATTAACAAGAACATCGATACGGGGCCACGAACAATAAGCGTTGGCCAGGAAAAATATCAACGAGTGGATGTCTCACCTTGCTCAGTTGCTCTTGATAAAGAGGAGGAAAAGTTATACATATAGGTGTATAATAACTTGGACTACAGAGAAACGCGGATGAGAGTCAACTTTAAATCTGCCGCGACCTTCGAATTTTTATACTTCGATTTTATCGTCGGTTTAACCAACGGAAGAATTTTTTATGTTTCAAGAAAGATATTACTATATCTGCTGCGGATTTTTTATGCAAACTCGTATTTTCTTTAAAAACGAGGTCTTAAAAGAAATTCTATTCTACGCTTTCGACTTAGTCTCACACGTAGAATAGCCTTATATTAATTATCTACTCTTGTCTAGTTGCCAATTAGGCAAATTTACATGGGTATGCCTGACAAATTTTCAAACTCGATTTTCTCGAAAATAAGTCCAACGCAATTTTATTATTCTTGATTTTTGCCCTATTTTCAACTTATTTTTTCAAACCAGAAAATCAGCCTGGTATCACTTGCACCATGAATTTAGGATTTTTACCAGGAACTTAGGATAGAATTTAGGATTACGGTGCATGGATGGGTCAGAGGACGTGTGTCAAGAGGAGATTGAAAGGGATCATCTGAGGGAGAACAGATGAGAAACACGAGTAGGAGACGATTAAAGGGGTTGTGGTCTTTTTATGAGTGAATTATGGCTGGTAAGCGTGGGTATTAAGTGGGAGCTGTAGTTGGTGGAAGGAGTGTGGGTACTTTAAGTGCTTGCGTTGGGAGTTTTTTGGAGGTGTTTGATGTTTAACCCTTGACGACGGCCGAGATGCAGCGAAAAGACTGAATTGGAAAGCTGGTTAGAACACGGGTGACTGATAAGGACTGTGTCATTTTAAGCTTCTTTGCATAGGTTGATATGACTGTGTAATTGAAGCGATTATTTAATTAAGATGCCAATGTAAAATGCAAAATATAATCTTCATGTTGGTACTTTTTAAAATATGTTATATGAAACACAAAATACAAATTAAAAGAAAATATTGTAAGATTAAATAATTTCGTCCAAATCGTTACGATCCATCGATGATCTAACGAGGATTTATTAATTGAGGTTTAATAACGAGTATCAGACGAAGAAAGTTGAAAGCTGAAAGACACATCAGGAAAAACGGAAATTGACATTTTTGAAGTCTCCTATTTTTAGTTCTAATTCTAAAAATAGGATAAATAGCTTTCGTCCCTTCGTTTCAAGAGATCCTAATACTTGACACTTGCTACTGCTTGACATCTAGCTGAACCTGCACAACTTTGCTTTCGTATGCCTTTTCCGCTGAGTATAGCTACGTGAACAAATCTCGAAAGTATGTGGCATATTTACAGAAGTAATATCTTAAGAAGAAATATTCTGCTACGTGTTGACTGGGAACAAAGTAATGTTAGTCGCATAATGAGGTTACAAAATGAGTCAGAAACATTTATGAACCGTCTATAGATTCTGAGAAAGAACTAACGATAATTTTTATTCTTCCTAGTTTGGATTGCTTCTTTCAAACGGAATAAATATATTTTTAGCTCGTACGATAATCTGACAGCAACAGTGTAAAAATTCTAAAGAAGCAATTCCATAATTGAATAAGGAAACGACTTAAATCATTTGACGTATTTGGAACAAATATATATATTTACAAAGACTTTGCTAATACGGATAGATGTAGAACGAGTTCGAAAATAAGAAAAGATGGAGTAAAATAAAAATGGCACAGGGAAAAGGGAATAGTTAAGAAATAGAATTGATACGTACACTTCACTAGGGGAAATTATTTCTATTATTTCAAATAACAAATCTAAAGATAGAATATATATAAATATGAAAAAGTCAAAGTTCATTGGAAGTTCGTACGGTCTAAATATATTATTCATTCGAACTTAAATCATTCATCCTTCTTTCGATCGTTAGTTTTCCCTGCGCTTCTTCGGAAAACAATATTCCTATCCTTTGAAGCAGTGTAACGTTAAACTACTTCCCATCCCGAAACACTCTCACGCCCGATAATTAAATCTTCCATTTGCGTATAGAAATGTTCGTATAAATGAATTCAGAAATAGCAAAAGAAATCACGTTTACGTCGTAAACCCAATCCATCTTCATTCGATCATCTCTGACAACTATAATAACAACAAAAAACAAGGGAAAAACGGCGAAAAAGAGGGACAGAAAAAAAGAGGAAGAATGAAAAGGACAAGCAAAGAGGAAAGTAGCTCGACCCTGAGAGAAAAGAACGATTGTCACACTTAAACGCGAGGGATGTTCAGCGGAATTCGCGTGGCTGGCGTGCATGAGCGGGCACATTCAGCCGCGCGCCTCCCTCTTTTTCAACCCTTTTCCAACCCTTCGACCAACCTCGAGTGGCTCGACACTGTGTGTTTGTATCATCGTACGGGACGGGATGTGTTCGCATGCATACAGCAATCTCCGGCTCGGCACTAGACTCTATTTTAAGAAACTTCCCTGCTGGCTGATGCGGTCGACCGAGGAGAACAACACATGTATCCCGGTGTCGAGTGTGTCGCCTCTCGAAAAACGACTAGCACAAGCTACCTAGGCAACGTGGAGGGAGGAGACAGGGACAGAGAGAGGATAGGTGGGGTTGTAAAAGGTGTCAAGGTTCACTTTCGATTGCTACGTTTCCAATTTGTCCGAAGAGAGAGGCGTAAAGAGAGAAAGAGAGAAAAGTTGGCTTACGAGATGTTCCAGCTGACGTTCCAGCACGCGTTCGAAATCAAAAATTGGAGATAAGAAGAAAAGGGAGATAGGCGTTTTGTCGTTCTTTCGTTGCTTTTCTTGAATTCGTTCACCTTTCTTGTATTCGTACACTATTGTATCTATCATGTAAAGAACATTCAAACGATCGGTATTGCTGCCAATATTTAAAGCTGTTGGCGGTATTGTACGTAAGAAAGCCTACTTTTTATAATATAGATATAAATTATAATAATGGATTATAAATGGACATTTGTGTGTATCAATCTCGCTTTAGTTTCAACATATTGTCGATACGATGTTGAAAATCTTAAAAATTGGCAATAATATCAACCCTCCTTTACAGTGGCTAGAAAAAGTGATCTTTTGCGGAAGAATTTTTATATTCGAATAATTCAATGGTTTTGGAACATATTGTCGGTGGTCAGAATCATCAGAATAACCTTACCCTTACATAAATTCGCGGACGGCCCAAATTTCCAAGATATTTGCAATAAAATATCGATAATTATAGTGAATTCTGCTTATAGTTGCGCGCCTGTGACTGCGTACGTGCCTAGAGACGGTCGGATGCAATAACCTAACCCAAACTTAACTCTTATCTTTCGTTTATAATATATACAATGTCCACCAATGTCAGTCGAACGACTGACAGTAACTCAACGTAGTAACCGAAAGATTGACAATCGGTGCTCAGCTTACGCCATCAAGTTGCATGCCTTGGAGTCGTAGGTAAACATTGTGTCGCCTAAAAAGAAGCTACATTTCTTTGTCACCTCTTTGTGTTTACAAACTGAAGCACAGCATATAACACATTGTATATAATATAATCATGTTCGTACATAAACAACCGCGTCTATAGGCAATCGACAAACAATACTAACACGTACGTTGTCACGGACGCACAATGATAGAATTTACTGTAGTGGTAACGACAGTTTTTTACGAATATCTCGGGGATTAAGGTCGTCCGCGGATTATGTGTAAGGAAAAAGTTGTTTGGAATCATGCTTCCGACTTCCGATTAAACAATCATTCAGATCATTCTGTTATTTATTGAAATCATTTTAAAAACTAGTCTTTATAGACGTGTATGTAGCTCAAAAAGTAGTGAATCC
Organism: Bombus soroeensis; assembly: GCA_014737365.1. Taxonomy (NCBI): domain Eukaryota; kingdom Metazoa; phylum Arthropoda; class Insecta; order Hymenoptera; family Apidae; genus Bombus; species Bombus soroeensis. The sequence continues at coordinate 229,560 of JACXIL010005363.1, forward strand.
TAGAAATGTCTGCGTGTATCAGAGTTCAGCCAACCTCCATCGTCCGAAGGTTAAAATACGCCATGTTCATAAAATTAAATATGAAACAAACTGTAGAAATAATAGGAATAAATAGAAAATTACGTTGAAAATTTTACGTAACGCAACTTTTCTTTGCGTAATATGATGTATACAATACAATATATATACGTATGCTCGGTTTTAAGCAGGTCGCCTTGATTCAACTTCGATGTGGTTATTGAATCAATTATTATTATCAAACTACCTGGCTTCCCTTGTCATCGTACATCTAATCTCGATTTCGCTGCGAGTTAATTAATGCGAAACAATACACCATTACATTGCGATATGTGATCGATGGAAGTGCGTTTCGTCGTTCTGTACAGTTTACTCAACAACTGTTTAACTTTCCTCTCTTGTCAGTCAAACATTTCTATCCAAAGACACAACAACTTCCTTTCCTCTTATCTCTTTCACAATCTTTAAATTTTGTTCTATATCTATATTGATACAGAAAAATACAAAATATATTTCAATTTATTATTTTTATTTCGATTTATTTCTAGATTTATCCTTGATATGTAAATTTGCTCGTCTTGATGAGAATAGTTCAAGTAATGTATTTCTTCTATCCAAAAGAGCAGTAACTTTTCTTCGACACATATTTCCCACGATTCTCTTATATCTTAAATAAAAATTCATCAATCGTAAACGATTTTGTATCCTGTAAGAACACAGAACATCTCCAATATCAAAAAATTTGTAATTGTTTTCAACCTTGGCTTTTTCGACAACTGTAGGTACTGGAAAAAACAGGTTCGTAGATTCATATTTAGCTTATAAAACTCAACAAGTATCGCTTATTGGAAGTTGTAAAATTAGATACTATTATTTGACTGAACCTTCGTTCTAAATAACAAATTTTCTTATCACAACGGACAAAAGATCTTTCCAGAACTATCAATCCATTCCAGATAACACGAACCATGATTAATAAACTCATTTCCCCAAAGATTACAGACATCATACATACTCTTAAACGACCGAAAGAAACAAAAGCAAAAAACCTACAATCTTCAAACGTCTCAGGATCCTGTAATTCGTGTTTTGTTTTTATTGCCGAATCGTTTGCGATGAAGTGAACTCTCGATCGATGGAAAAAACCAGAGTCTGGTACTTTTGAGTCGCTTACGAGCTTTGTGAATGATTCGTCGCAGTTGCGAGTAAATGGCTCTTTACCAACGTTTTCCTTCCATCTTTCCGGATTTCACTCTTCGAGCATCGATCTCGTTTTCTTGGTCTACGACGTCGTTCGACGTCTCATTAGCAGGATAATTAGTTTCCTCTTTTGACAAATTTCTACCTCTGTTGAGATGCGATTACATCTTTAGACACAACGTTAGGCGATATTCTGAGGGGACACGAAGTTCTGGAGGGAATGGCAAAGAAAGTTTGATTTATGACACATAAGAATTATTTATTTCATTATGTAAACAGACCGCGGTTTTTTATGTATTTGTGGAAAATTTGAACGTGCAAAATTGCATAGAATGTACGTAATACGACGAAATATATATGCTTCCTTTAATATTTTTCTATAATACTTAATAGGTAATGCAATTGTCTTTGTCTTTTACCTGGGTTTTACTTTTTTAAATATATTCTCGCAGATGAATTTGTATAAAAAATTCGTAAGTCTAATTATAAAATATTATTGTAGGAATTATCAAAAATAAAAGGGGACTACGGGGCCCCAGGGGGATTTAACCTGGAATCTGTAACTGGACTACTAACTAATAATACTGGAATCACAGCCTTATTTCATCCATTCTCCCTCACGTAAGTTCCGTTAGAGAAGAAGAAACTTTGTAAGGCTCAATTCGTGTTGCAGGTACTAAAGAATCATATGAGGAGAAGTCCTTTTTTTTTTTTTTTTGCTTTTTTTTAAATTTTTTAAATCTCAGGGGGTAAATTTCCCCTTCGTCTTAACTTCTCCCCATACTTAACTGAAAGGAATTTCTTGTACAATACTTAAATTATCACACCTTCTTCTGGTTCTAACGATTACTAGAAACCGAGGGGGCGACTGGACTAGAACTGCTATCCTGAGTGTTTGTAGCCAGCTACAGTAACCACATAGCCACCGCAGTCCACTACTAACAGTAGTTTCATAATTCCTATTTGAGGCTAAACATTCTGATGTCGCACTATTAGATATATATTTTTATGTATTTTATATATTTTTATTTTATTTATAGATATATATTATAAAATATATATAAAACTTTACTTCCTTTGTTTTATAGTAAAAAAAAACGTGTATATAATTTTATAATGAAATAAATAATTATTATCCTTTATAATAACGCAAAGGCCAAACTCGTCTGTACAATATTATTATTAATAAATAACATATAACATTATTTAGTATAAAATAAAAGATAAGGTTTCATGTATACTTGTAAATAGTATTATTAATTTAGAAATAATTCATTACTATTATTAATGTTACATCATATATCGTCTAGCATTTAAAATCAGAATAAAATTAAATTACTTTCTTGTAATAATGTTTTCCGCGTTCGTGTTCAAACACTGCCTATCAAAATACAGTTTCGACGTCCAAGAAATAATCAGGAATAATGCAAATGCAATTAGACGGCTACAGCAGGCATACAAAAGACACAGACCGTCGAATAATTTCAGCTCCGTGCCGAGTGCGTTTGGAAACGATTATGAAAAAATTTGCATAAAGCCACCAAGATGTAAATATGCATAATGTGCGCGGTTCAAGATTCTGAGAGCGGGCGAAAGTTTCACGTTCCATACTCCACGAGGTATACGGTTTGTTGGTGACGAAACAATACCATAAAATAAAAGTCTGTTTGTAAAGCCTATTTTGCATTATGAAACTCGATAAAAAAAGAACTCGATGAGTATCGTTGAACAAAAGTCCATATAGTTGAGATGATTGCGAATAAAGCGATTTATGTCCCATATGATCGTGACTGATCGAATGTTTTATGTTTAAATTCGAAAGAATTTTGTCGAATTTTATTGAAATTTTATTAACAATAAATGGTAAGGGACTTGTTAATTGAAAATTATCAAATTAGGAAGGTTATTATTTAAGTTGGACTCTTTTAGAATTATTTGAATAAAATTAAAAATTTGGAGGGAAGAAATTGGAGGATGAAATTTCTTTGATTAGCTACAGAGGGTGGGTTACAATAGCGAAAAGAATTTGTAACTTGTAAATATGTAAAATTTGTTTCACGATGTATCCCTATGTAACGATTTGTCACGCTTGTTATGAAGTGTTTTTCACATGCACAATTACCTATTCCTACGTAAATTACTCGGAATGATTAGTTAAAGAGACGATTATTCAAACAAGATAACCAGTTGACAACGAAATCACATGTCTTGCCAGCATTTATTAAAAATTAAGACAATCTTAACACGATTAATACAAATAGAATAAAAGAACGATTTTGAACACGACAGTCGATAAGAATGAAGATCTCATTAAAAGGCAAAGATATCCTTTCATTCGCTATATACATGGTGAGTTACGTAAATGAATAAAACGAATGAATTGGAGAAAGAAAACGATATTCACATTATCATGTAATTATCAGATTTTTTTGCGTTAGTAAATAAATTATATTACTTTATAGTGTGTTATAAGTAAAAACAAATTTGTTAGAAGAATAAGAAAGAAATAAAGTTTTACTACTTTTTATCCGTAATTTGAGAGATGCAGAACGGACAAATTTTTTTGATCCAGAAATAATTATACTTACTTCTCAAAATAAAGTCATTATATTTTTGTATTGTTACTGGCTAAGAAAAGTGTCCACCAATTTTGAAGGATATTGGATAATATGAATAGTTCTGGAAAAATTGCAAAATATAATAAAATTATCTTCGAAACATCTTTTGAATACTAGACATATCTGGGTTAATTTATTATAGTTTCATGTGTAATAACGAGGCTGATGAAGAACTTTTTATGTTAATAGCTGTAACTCTTTTTACATCATACCAAAGTGATGGAGTTCATTTCATAAGACGACTCTAATCTATAATAAAACCTAATCCATTGTGGAACCTATTAACAGATATACAGCAGAAATACAGAGAACAGAGAAAAATCGATAACATAAAAAATTCAGCTTAATTACCATTTAACATTTACACCCCATTTAAATTCTACTTCATCTTTACATCATTAATGTCCATAACATTTTACATACATTTAAATAACATTAACGTACAAGTACTGCATTACCAGCATTAATAACATAAAATTTCAAAGTAAAATTCAATTGTGCCTCTCAAATTCTGCAAAACCGCAAATAAAGTTCCTTGTAATAAAAAATACAGGATTTATCACCAGTAACACTCTTAAAAGACATATGCGAAAAATATACTATTGATACAAAATCTACAGCATGTGTTTGTCGAGGTGTTATTCAGAACTGTGCACGTGAGCCGATCGATTATTATCGACGATAGCAGAAAGAAACATAAATTGTAATTAAAGAACGAATTCTTCCGTGATACGTGACGAAATTCGCGAGCAATCTTACGCAACGATCGTTCATGGTGCTATGAAAAGTTACACGTATTAACGTATTACGTAAAAATTCGATGCAAAAATACCTCGATGGCGATAAATACCGAGGTCAATCAAGTCTGGCCGTCTTTAAAAATCATCCAACGCCACAGCAAAATGTGTCAACGACCAATTGCTCGGGATTCCATGAGCTTCCTTCGAAACAAGTACGAATCTCGTGGAAAATTCGAATCAACGAGGTAAAGATGCCACGAATTCGTGAGATGTCTAAGATGGACGTAAAAAATTTAATTGGAAAGGCTTGATGATAGTTTGCGATCGTTCTGGACGATGATAGATAATTACCTAGATAGACCACGAAGGTAGCTATGCATTTTTAGAAACTTCAAGATTTCAAAGATCTATAGAATGTATTGTAACGTAAAATAATGTATAAAGTGTTCAAAGTACATCACTTGCTATGATATTTAGTTGTTAGAACGAATTTCTATTCAGATTTCACGTCGTTAATTATGTTCATAAAAATAGAAACACGAACATCCGCAGTACCACTTAAAAAAATTTAAGGTTGTACAGAACAGATGTAATATATACTTTTGCTCATAAGTATGCTAAGACACTGGTTGATTTGACGTCACAGTATGAGAATTTCACCAAAGCGTATAAATTAATGCTGAATTAATAATTAGAAGCAGCACATATTATCTTTTTACAGAATCACCAAGATATAAATCTAAATTGGATATTAAGAAACACTGCAGTCTTGCATGTACTGTAGTATATTTTAGTATGTACTATATGTATATTTATACTATTTAAATATCACTGGTTATATTAACATCGAAAGTATTTCTATCAGTTTAGGAGGTCTAATCTGTCTTATAATTCAAAAGTTAAAGGATTATGATTATGAAGAACCAAACCATTGCAGCTTGATTTGACTGCAGTCTTATTATTAAAATACGCCTGGTCAAAAATAAGCAAATATCCGGATATTCCTGAGCGGTAATGTAATAATTCACAGAAAAGGCTACAAATGTTACGACACCAAACCATCGCCACACTCATACCAAAGAAGGACGTCAAAAGATCCGTAAAACCAAGAGGAAGAAGAATCGTCCCTCTTTCTTGCCATTTGATCACAAGCTAAAAAAAGAAGAGGAAAAAAGATATCTCGCACCCTTCTTCACGCCAGGAAAATCTGATTTAATTAATTCCTATCGATCGACGAGCAGATTGTCGGCTCTTTTCATGCGCCGCTTTTCGGATTAAATTTGACATCCGACGCGCATTTAAGAGACTGTTCAATGTATCGACAACCAGTGGATTAAAATTTTGCTCCTTTTTTCTCTCGATATTTTCGCACAACGCAGCAAGAGAAGCAAACGTGAAATCGATTCGACTCGCGCGAATTCGCAACGCCGAGTTATCCAATTGCACGATACAACGACGACGATACTTAACGTGCTACGAATTGAACCGTCGAGCTCCGCCGGAGAAAATCAAATTTGAAAATTTATCAACTGTACCTGAACATGATTAATTCCGGATTGAACAAGAGAAAATAATCGACGGAAGATTATTTTACAAATGAAAATAAGTCGAAGATGTAAAATAACATTTGTCCACAAGGTGTTCTGTTTCCGAGATAAATAAATTCGAAAATTCTTCATAGTGTACCAAGACAATTCTTAACTAAACAGAAAAATGTTATCCTACATTTCTGTTGTATTTTGGTATGTGGAATAACCTTCTGCTGGTTACTTATTCACATAATTTACTCAGTCGGTATTAGGCAAGTATACCTGACAAATCTACAAACTAGATTCCCTGGAAAAATAAGCTTAGGGCGAAAAAATTTTATTCTATATTTTCTTCTCACTTTTGCAGAAGAAACACGTCATGTCAGTGTTATTCGCCCGGACTTTCTATATTGGTGTTTTCTGAATTTTTGTCTTCTCATGGAAGAAAATAGTGTTTTATAACGTCTCTGTTCTATAGATACGTACATAATAAGTTATAAAAAAGTGCAAAAACGAGCATAAAATCGCGTGGTACATGCGTGACGCAATTAACCTCGCGGGAATGTATAAAAATCACGAATAGCAGTAAAAAATTCAGGTGCAGTAACGAGCATTTACATAAATGACAATCTTGCTGTACAAATTATATATGATTAAGTTTTTCGAACTAATATTTTTTCAAAGAAGAAACGGAAGAAGAAAATCATTGGAACATACACACTTTCCTTTTATTTTTAAAGTATAATTGTATTAAGAACTTCTCTTTCATAAGTGAATTATAGGGCAATAAAATAAGTTAAGAACATCCTGGGGGAAATAGCTTATCGTAGGATTTCTCCTACTAATCGTAATCCCGACATGATTAATCTTTGATAGCTAATTTCGAACGTTTGAGGTAGAAGCCTCAGATAGTTGTGAAATGAAATAGAAGAGAAAACTAAATACCTAAATAAACTATGGGATCGAAAATATCGCAAATTTTCTCAGCGAATTAAATCCTACATCATCGCGAACATTAAATCTAATCGTATTACGAATTTCCTCTAGAGTGTCCCATATATAAGAATTTATTTCGTGTCTCTCAGAAACACTCCTTTAATAAACCCAAGAGGTTTCACCAAACGAATAGACGTAAATCTTTCATGGTTCTAAGATTTACAACGCTTTAAGACACCGGTTTACCACATACTCGCACCTCCACCGAGTGTAATTACACAAACTACTGCTTCTCTTTCCATTTACATGTAGATTCGTGCTCTTCGTTCCAATTTTATCGTTTATTGGAAATTGTTCCGAATTTGTATGTTGAATCTGTTCCACTCATTTAAAATAGCCCATCTCTGTGGATAATTTATAGTTATAGTAAGATCTATAGTTATCGATCCAAACCTTTTTAGGCTTGTCAGGTATACTTGTCTAATACCGACTGAGTAAATTATGTGAATAAGTAAAAATGTCGTATTTGTTAATTCTTTTTCTATCGTTTTGTATAGTTTAAATAAAATTATATCATGGAGATTGTTAGGAAATAATTGGATATTTTTAATCGAATCAAAAATTGATAAAACTCCAAGAAGGCCAATATTTTTTAGCATTTTATATATATATATATATATATATATATATATATATATATATATTATATAGCAGAATTATTCTATCTAAAGTTTGCGTGAAAATTATAATGTATAGCAAAAACAATATACGATATCTGCTGTACTATAGTTTAAAATTATTACGAGTTCTACAGAATCTAAATATTGGGAAAGAAGTCCAAGCTTAAAATCCTATTACCATAGGAAACTTTATGTCAAAAATCTCCTGAGGTATAGGAAAATCAGATTAGAATTCTGTTACCTTAGAAAAGTTTTTCGTCAGAAATTCATCGAAGTAATGGAAAATCGGGTTAGAATTCTCGTTGCCTTAGAAAACTCTTTCGTCACAAATATATCTGAGTATGTAAAAGAAAATATATCAGCTTAGGATACTGCTACTTTGGAAAACTTTTTCGCCACACATTTATCAAAGTAATGTTAGCTGAGGGCATTGTAGCTTCGAAAGACGTCAACATTTTTTGTCAAAAATTTATCTATAAATAAAGTAACAGAAACAACTTAGGACATTGTTGCTTTAGAATACTATTTTTATCAGAATTCTACCGAAGTAAAAGGAAGTCAGTTTAGTTATCTTGGGAAACATCTTCGGCAAAATCTATTGAAATGATAGCGATCTATCAAATGCAAAGTAAATAAGGCCAGAATAATATTACTTTAACAGTATTTCCTAGAAGATTTATCAGTATAAAATAAATTACTACTCATATCCTTGCAACCTTAATTTCAAATTAATAACAAAATTAGGAAAAAATTCAGTTCTTATACACAATTCAGAATATTGTTCTAAATTTTTAGTCAGTAGCGCAAACTGTAAGTACATGGTGTAGAAGGCGTTAATGGATCGGGGGTAGTAGTGAAATTATCGCACGATGTAATGATGCGTTGAGTTAACAACGGGTTGGTAGGCGTGAAAGCTTCGAGACCAGAACGAATCGTGACGGTAATGATGGGTCGAGCGGGTCACAATAACTGGTTGCACCGAGTAAGAAACGTGAATGGGGCTCGAGGTTCGCCCAAGTTATGGAAAGTGAGATATCATAAATAACTATGAACAGAGGAGAATCCACAAAAGTAACGAGGACTTTTAGAAATACACAAAATTTTAGAAACTTGGCAAACTTGATGAAGTATGCATTTTTAATTTGAGTTGAAAACACCAAAAAATCCGTGAAGGTATTTAAAAAACCAGCAAGAAGACATAAATTTGCAAACTGTCATATCAAAGAAACAAAATATGCACCACGCCATTAAAATTCATGTCAGAATTAGATAAATATACTTATATATACGTCTAATTATGCATTACAAATTTCTGTGAAAAACGATTTATATAATAAAGTTGAGTAAAATTGCCAAATCTCGTAAAGAGGGCGAAATGAGATTTTAATCGTAAAATAATTTTCCAACGATTGGAAATGCATTACATCGTCGGTGACGCATGCTTATTCCACGGAAGAAGTCATTAAAGCTTCGTTTGAATCTTTGGATGCATCACACGTCAACCAGGAAGGAATTTTATCTAGTAAAGTATTCGAAATTGTGACCCTCGTCCGGATTCCTGGTTCATGTTGCTTTCCAGCGCTATCCTTGACCTCGACTTCAACGCAGCGGTGCATATAGACTGTTTCAACATCTTAGTTATAAGAAATTCCTACTACAGTTCGCATCAAAAGTTCTTAATTGCTTGAAGAATATAGAAAGAATGATAAGAAATAAAAAATTAGCTACACAAAGATCAATTTGTAATTTCTACAATTACTTCACTACAATATTTTACTCTTCTTTACTGTGTGTTATTTGCAACAAATATCTTACGTTCTCCTTATGATCGAGATATATGAAAAATTCGAATGATCTTTGTCCATTTTCCTTAACATTATTCGATGAGGGACTTTCCCTGATACGTATATTTCTGATGAACATTTTCCGTGTAGGAAAGTTTCACTGCACAGGACAATTCTTCCGCTTATTATACATGTATCGTTTATTATTATATACGAAATAATAGACTGATATACTACGAAATAATTTATCACGCTTATATGTAGAATTAAATAATGTTCATTAAGAAGAATTTAGATTACAAGAATTGCTCTAATAAAAATTATTTACATTAACAGAAGCTTTGAACAAGACAAACAAGCGTACCATAAATTTCACTTTAAATGACCAAGAATGAAGTTTGTTCTAGTTCATTAAAACGAGGCAATAAAAGACACATAAAATCAACAATATACATTCTAGGAAGAATCTTGTATCGTAGTTAATGAAAAGGCCTGTACACGACACGGATACGTGCCAATGGCACCTGAATGCGCAGAATGTATGTTGGTTCCAATGTCAGCGCGCCAATTAAAAATGAACGCCTGCTTAGCAGACTACCTTATTTACACCTCCCCTCCTCCCTTCAGCCCCCTCGTCTGTTTCTCTCGCACCACTTACTGTTTTCACTCTTACGGGCATTTATTATCGCTGGAGCTGAGTATAATCGAAATCGGTAAACAAATAACGAACACAGAGAATCCTCTGTTCATTTGTCCAAGAGTAGCATTCTCGAATTTGCTAACACAATTGATGTATTTGTTGGACCAACGCAAATGAGCTTGCCATTAATAAAGCCACATATTTATTATTTATAATTATTATTTATATCTTCCTGATCGTTATACAGAGATTTTGTTTGCATAGAAAAGTTACTTTTTAATGGAAATTTTTCATATAGGAAAATTTTACTAAACAGGAATATTTTTGGTTATTATATATATATTTTTTACTTTAGTAGAATCTGTATTTTACTTGTATTCACAGGCGAATTTTATTTCCTGGACTTGTATAAATATCTAACGAGCTGGTTAACAGCAATCTAAGAATGTTAATGATTTCTTAACGACGTTGCGTAAACAATTTTTTGCTGAAAGAATATTTTAGCGATATAGCGAATATTTTAGTGACATAGTGAATATTTTAGTGACATAGTGAACATTTTAACAACATAATGAATATTTATGGAATTTTTAACGATCAGTAGCTACTATATTTCTTTGTTCAGAATAAACGAGAACGATATTTTTATGACTGTAGAGAATAATCGGATTAAAATGATCTCTGATGTATTGACAAAAATTATTACACTGTTTTCATTATATTCAGTTTCATTTTCATTTAAACATCAATTAATACAATTGTTAAAGAATGTTTCCTATTATTTAAGTTAGTTCATACTGATTCTTTTTAACCTTTCGCAATTAAATTCTACGATATATGGATTTTTCTACTTTAAACTGAAATTTAGAAAGCAAACATTGTATGGTATTAAAGGTAATGAGTATGTATAGTGACATTCACCCAAAGAGAGTTTAACACTGCCTCGTCTAACACTGTTTCAGGCTTCCGGGAAACTACATTATATATATAATGTGTGTGTATATATATATCTTTATTTCCGCATGCTTTTAGTCTTTGTCAAATATACATATGACCAATCATGGTAGGAAACTATATTATATTTTGATTGCTTTTTTTCTTACTATATTTAAATTAAAGAAAAATAATCACACACGAGTACGTAGCATGGTGGTTATTTTTATTATACCTTGCCCCTTTATACAGAGTCAGGTTTAAGTTAGGTCATAGAAGGTTATTGAGGGTCAAGGTATAAAAAGGAAACTGCTAACATCAACGCAGTCGTTCTTCGGAAAATAATACGTTCAGAATATTCCACTCAATTATTCCCTAAACAGATATAAAAATCATTTAAAAGAAAACGAAAAGTAAGAAATAGAAAACGTAAGATCGTAAGATTTTTCCTTTAGCTCGTTCGTTCGAAGAAAGAAAGGAAAGAAGAAAAATAACGAAAGGAAATCATGGTTGACGGATTGAATTATCAACGGTGATAAAAGGACGGCAGTTAAACGTGGCGTATTATCGCGAAACGGAAGGAAAAATTTCTTTGGTGGCACAGATATCAGGTACTGGCAGCAGGATGTTTAATGATATTCGAGGGCTACTTGGAACTCTTCAAACGCGACCAATCCGATAAAACAAAATTGTATCAGATTCCTTCTGAGAGTTGAAATTAATTTTAATAAAATTAATGGCTCTACTGGCAACCGATCAAATCCGGTTTCCTACTGAATCGCGATATAGCGTTGTTTTCTCAAGGTTACTGAGAATTAGTCCAACTTGAATGTATTCGTTGTAGCCTCTTGCATTTCTCATTTTATTTACATTATTATAGAGTCCTTTAAACTGAATCTTTTCAAATTTTATAAAATTGTAGGATCTAGGTAGAAAAAATAGCGAAGAAAAATAATGTAAACAAACCTTTAGAGTTTACTTTCATAATTATGATATTAGAAGACAGATGTCAATTATGTAAATTGACTGCGCTTAAACTGGCCAATGAAATGTTAAGGCAAATGTTGTGTTAAAGAAAGGTTTGTCTTTAATGGTTCAATTAAATGTTTAGAAAAACAGATGTGAGAAAAGGAAATAGTCTGTCTCTTTTATTTCGGGAATTTTTTAATTAATACTATTAATTGGATATTTCGGTTTTGATGCCAAAGTTTTTATAATCAAAATACAAATCGCGCGTAGGATTAAATTACCTTGCTAATTATTTCGCTTATTTTCCCCCAGAACTAAATAACAAAATACCGAATAAATCAGTGTGGTTCAATCTTAATCACTCGTTGATGAAATGTAAGCAGCGGCTTTGATCACGCATAAAGAAATTCTCCGATATTTTTCTGCGCTGCGTTTAAATTGATTCGTTCAAGTTCTAAGAAGACTTTTTATATAAAACATTATTTTTGTTTTTCTCTCTCCTTATTTTCTTATTTTTTCCTAACGTTTTAATTTTCTTACTTTCGTCACCCTATTTCTCAGTCCTTCGAAATTTTCACTTTCGTCATATGAATTATGTTTCCCTATATTCTCTCGTATTTTAATTCTTTTATATTTCCAAGCTTCTTATTTTTTAACTCCTCGTCACTGGACCTTTATATATATTTTCTCGTATTTCCGTTTTTAGCTGTATTCAATTTTGCTATTCTTTTATTCCTTTTCGTTACATTTTATTATTTTTTTTTTTTTTTTACCTTTTGATGCACGTATTATATAGCTCTGACAGATTGATTTTTTCACGTTCTATTTTATTTTACATCAGGTAACAAAAATAAACGGAAATATCAGGTTTCTCCATTTCCTTTCCCTCAAATTTAAACCAAACCGCGCTATATTTGAAAAGCTCAGTTTAATTCCAATTGTTTCGAATCTTTTTTCGATTGTTATCGATTCTACGGGAATTACATTAATTCTTAAGTGGAAAAAGATATTTGTCAATGTTAATATACATTTAACTCAAAAATATTAATCATATGTAAAACATTACTTACAACAACGATTGTTGTTATTAATATTAATCTACATCGACAATTTAATTAATAACAATAATAATATTATCTAATATCTATCTATACCTATCCGACAAAAAATTCGAAAAAAAGAAAAGAAATAATTTGTTCGTTCAAGTATTAACATAATTTTCATATATATCCTACACTTCAATTTCTACCCGTGTTATTTTAATTTTGAAACAGAATCCTTCCTCTATCGAGTAAAATCGCGTGATTACTTTCTTCAACAATTCCACGAAGCTCTACTAAAATTTCTCTAAAGTACCGAGCATAAAACGACGCAGACCATGCACATCTGTTTCGTCAACAGAAAATTCGCAATTAGTCTCAGATCATTCAAAACAAGTAACGAGCATTCGTGACGGAAAGGTAAGATTACCAGGATGAAACGTGAGCTGTGCTCTAATTAAATCCGGATTGAAGCCGATGGAAGGAAAGGCGGTGGAATTAAGAAACTCGTCGCGATCGATCCGATTTTTATCTTATCGTCGTTCTCGTTACACACTCCAGCAAACGCATCGTGTCATCGCTAATATTTGTGGTACCTATTGACCTTCGTTCGTGTTTGATCTCTAAGTACCTCTTGCCGTGCCAGCCGCGCATCCTCTGGGCTATCGCCACGATCTTTTAATAGAATTTTGTATCCAGAGTCTTTTAATCCTGCTGTGAACATGTCGAATGTTTTCCATGTCTCTATCCTACTTTCGTCTCATTTCGTTCAAGAGATATTACGCTTGAAAATATTATGAAATTGTAAAATGCAATTTTGTAATTTTATACATAATAACTGCACATTACAAATTGTTGTATAAATGGAAAACACGTTTCTTAATCGGGAATATCGTTATTTTCATTCGATAATATCGACTCTAAGATTAAGTATAAATATAAAAATACTTTCCTATCTCTGTTCGTGTTTTCTGCTCTCTGACACGAAGCCAATGGAGATAGAGATGTGTCACAGCACGTTAACCTTAAGTCCCGATGTTGCATTGCAACATTTGTGTTAAAATTCAAACAAAATCTAATCTTTTTGCTACAAAACAGCGAATAACGTTTATAGATCGATTTAATATCAATATTAAATCTTTGACCTATATATATATATAAATTATACGCTCTTTAAATAACTTAGATTTAATATCTCGAGCGTTAAACAGTTAAGGTTGATACAGTGCAGTAGCCAGAACTCGGTGATCAATAATCCGAGACATGAGCACGGTTGCCTTTAATGAATGACAACCGTAAGGTGCACATCGGTATTAGTGCGTGGTTGGAACTTTAATGAAGTCAGCTACAATACCGTGGAAAGGTCGGAACACTCTTCAAAAATGGACGCGACTCGTGTAACCGGAACTTATACACGGAAAATGGTATTTAACTGGAAGAATCTGGGTCGTGAAAGGCCCGAGAATCTCCGGAGGATGTAAGAAATGCTTGATATTAACGCGCAAGCGATACAAGCGATATTATATAGCACAAAGCGAAATGAAAGCATAAAATGTTTATCCTTGATGGGATTACAGGTTCTTCACGTATAAATCGACTTTTGCGTAATGGTTCTTTTTTATGGTTTACTTGAAAACGACGTGCACTTGTTACACTGACGTGTAACGTTGCTGATCTAGAAAGGGGCACTTTCAATAAAATTGCATGAAATACACAGTGTTCCTTCAATGCTTCATAAGATGTTCTGCCAGTTTGCAATAACGTGATGAGGGAAAATCATTGATAAAAATTTATTGTTATACCGTGTTTTTCGAAATAATGTTACTTACTTTTCAAAGAAACTTCTTTTTACCGGCCTCCACACATTTCATTTTCATAGCATCAGATTCTTGTTGTCGTATGAAATGATACAAACTTTAATATATTTGAACCTAATTAATTAGCACGCAAATGCTGTACTTATATACACAGTGGTGTGCCAATACTTTTTATACTTAATGTAAATAATACACTTTAAGAAACCATCCAACGAAATGTCCTTCTATTATTGCCAATTACTAAAAATAATTTTTCTTAAAAGCTAGAAATTCAACAAGCCAATAGAATAAAGCTGAGGAGGAATTCGGTTTCGATAGGATTACATTCTCTGCTTTATTACAAGACACCCTATATGACTTAGAAAACAAGTGGTTAATTCGTCACAAAGCTTTGATGGAAAGAAAAATTCTACGATTAATGTGAACTTCGCGTGAATCTGTACCGTTTCCAAGGAACGTTGAGAATTAAAAATGGGAAAAATAGCGCGAACTAAGTCAACTTTTCATATCGAGAAATCAGGTTCGATGTTTCCTATCTTTTTCGGGCGCGAAATAATTTATAGCGGTGTTGTTCGGTCTAATATACCCGTCAATTGAGCCAACAAAGGACATTCGTCGAATTTATTCGCAGCTTGCATTAATTTCGCCCGGGGAATGGCTGTGATTATTTTTAATTGGACTTAAACGGACCACGGATCAAAACGCCGCGCCTCGTTTTCGAGCGTTTCCTCCGTGCTTTCCTTTATTCGTCAGAGAAACAATTAACAATTTAGGAACAAACATTTTTGCTCTTAAATTGCCACTAGAACGGAACGTTGTTAATTGTTAACGAGATGAATCAAGATGGGTTTGCGCGCTGTCTAAAAACGACACATTGTTGGTAATAATGTCCGCATGAATTTTTGAAAGATTGTTTGAGGACAAATGACAGATATAATTGAGGTTATTCAAACAAAATTAAGCGACAACAGCTTGACTGACAGAATGCTATTCATTGTAGTACTATTATTAGATATTCTTCTTAAATGGTATTAATAATAAATTGTATTAATAAATATTACTATAATTGCATTGTTAAAAACATACTAATCGCGTTAAGAAATATTGCAGTATCATTGTTAAATTATACGAGATATTATTGTGATGATATTATTAACTATGTAGTAATCATTAAAAATTATATAGTAGTTAAGAAACAATTACATCACCGTGTCTGATTTAATTTTCTTATTTTTATTTTTATCATATTTGCAGCTATATAGTCTGTCTGACTTTAATTATAAATACCGTAATCTCAGGACCACAGTGTATACTACGAATTAATCATATCACGCGAATCTGTTTTTTCCTAGTAGGAACGATTAGAAAGTAGACAGACAGGTGTCTACGTGTTTGAATATCGAGGAAAATCGATGAAATGGTGGCAACCGCTGTCAATCGAGGTATCGTTGTTTTGAATGATAAAATAATTTTCATAGGAGTGTCTATGAAAATGGTTCTTTCTTATATCTTGATAGATTAACTATATTACAAATAGGAAACATTTTATATTCTACAATCACATTTCCTTAATATATTTTTATTAGGTAAAATTTAATGCAAGTTACAACGAGTAATTAGAAAGGAGAATGGTATAAATTAAGTCGCATGCTAACGAAGCTCAACATACCTACTTCCCACCTTCAGTGCATCGTAAAGTGAAGAAATGAGATTGTCATATCTACGATTAAAGGTCATGGAAAAGATAAAAATAAAATTACAATTCAAAAAGATAAGATTATCCGACTCGTTAAGGTGTGTCAATTACCAGGATACGAAACAACATCTTTAACATTTGAATTTAACGTTATTCCACGTATTCTCATGTCATAAATTTTAATGCGGGGAACATCTACGCCTAACACAATTACCAATATCGACAGCTCTGCGATTAAACACGAAAGAAACAACAAATACAAAACTCGTACGAAAGAAACTAAACTGAAGTATTATGATAAAATATGCATATCTTGCAAAAAAATTATTCCAGTGCCAAAAATACTCCCTAATAAATCTATCAAATTTTAATTACTCCGAAAGTTATGGAGTCGAATCTCTAACATAGAAAAGGAAAAAATATAATTTTTAATTCCACGAAGAAGAAGAAAACCACTCTATAATATGAATATTGAAAAATATAGTCTTTTAAAAATGTGAAAA
Source organism: Bombus soroeensis (assembly GCA_014737365.1). Lineage (NCBI taxonomy): Eukaryota > Metazoa > Arthropoda > Insecta > Hymenoptera > Apidae > Bombus > Bombus soroeensis. The sequence continues at coordinate 246,663 of JACXIL010005363.1, forward strand.
TCTGACAACTGCCATTTGTACCCCGATTTCAACCCTCATTTACCAACACGCTCAACCGATATTCCCATGAATCGATCGAAACAAGACACTCGAGACACAATAGAGAACGCAATCACGTGTGACAGACGAACATTAGTGACGGGATCAAGTTCAATATATTCTCATAAATCCGAATCAAATCCAATAACCAAGGTTCACTTCATAGCGTTCGAATACTACTCACGAGATATAACGATTCGTTCGTCGTTCTAGCAAAGTATTCGATCTTTGTAAGCTTCTTTCGAACCTCGGAGCAAGTACCTGCAAGTTTTGCAAATCTACTTACAAGTACTTCAACGTTACAACGAATCGATACTCTTGCAACTACTAATAGAGTCACGAGAGTCAGAAAGGCGCTGCATATTCTATAAATTCGATTTTATTGCTTGCACCTACAACTATTCGTAACTGAAAATTGAAACGAGAAGCCACGCGTATCATTAACGATTTCTGCCCGATTTCTTCAAACTTGAGGTATTTTCTAACGTCAGAAGAATATAATTGGTTCGAAAACGACCGAAAGAACCAGCAGAGTTAAGTCTATCGTTAATAAACATCCATCGATAGTAAAATGGTGACAAATTAAAGAAAAGATTTTCTATTACTCGAAACTCAATAGATCGGTCGCTCTGCGGATAGCACTCGATCGAAGTGGCGACTATCGATGGAAATAATAACTCAGTAGGTTCACGAAACCGAGTTAAAGCCGCGTGTACGGCCACAGCCGACGTTATGTTCGCTCATTGTACTATGAGGCTCGAAACGAGCCGCGATTCTATTTCTGCCCCCGCCGTTCCCATTCATTAAACGACGACGATAAGCCAGAACGCGGAGGGCGAACTGAACTAAAATTGCGATTCTGACTTGGTCCAACGTGGACGACTATTCGACTTCAACTTGTATATGCAGTGCACATTCATTCGGTGTAGCGATAGTTAGCCAGTAGTTAGGTTATGTGACAGGGATTGGAGTTTCAGATATTCTTGGGGTGAAAGCGGACCCAGCAATCGATATTGTGAGTTGTGTTATGTTATGACAGTAATTTTATGATGTTTCGTGATGCCGACGAAGGGGAGAGAAGGCGTAATGGAATAGTTTCTAAACGTAATTCTAAAATGACATTTTTAGAATAGAAAGTATTACCGATTTCCGTATTTTATTTTATTATATTTATGCAATCATTTAACGTTTAATACTAATCTTATCAGACCTGGTCAAATGACTGGTTTCAAAATTTAATTTAAGATCGTACATTCATTTTTATTTCTTTTATTCATATAACTTTATGTAAATTCTTATATTGCGTGATTATGAAATTACTTGATTTTTGTTAATATAAGAATTTACGTAAAGTAAGATGAACAAAAGAAATAATAATGAATACACAATATTTAATTAAATTTTAATACAGGTCATCTGACCGGGTCTGGTAGAATTAGCGTTAATTGATACGATAGAAATATTGCATACGTACATAGTATCAATATTGTTAATAAAAATTGGATTGAATTTGGTATTAACACTGTAATTTATATATCTATATTAACGTTGTGTATTATAGCAATGACTAGTCGGCTGTAATGAAAGAAGGCGAGATAATTTACTTGATAATAATGCTAGAGTTCAAGTTCAGGAGATAAACGATAGAAACGGAGAAGAAAAAATTCTGTCGCGTAATCGTCATAAAATTACGGAACACGGTATGAACTGTGACATATAAAATGGATTCTTATACACTGGAAAATTTGTAACATTTGATTGAAATAAAATTCAGATTGAAATTAATAAATAATCACTGATAGCCGTAGCGATTATTACGCTGATTATAATAGAAATTTTCAGTTATCCAATAGATCGTAGGTATTAAAAGTGAGAAATTAGGTGAATCAGTTTGTTTGATGAATGAACGATGATAAATGATGAAAGTCCGGATACAAGGATCAATCGATAATGGAATTCTGAGGTCGAACCACGAGTAATTTAATCTTTGGATCATCAATGATGAAGAACTAGAATTCGAGATTTCAGCTACATAATGAATTATTCACGATATAGCGTAGAACACTGAATTTATATTGGTTAAAGATGTCGGAAGAAGCATTGAATGTAGAATTGAGAAATAAAAATGTCGAATACAACGTTCACAAGTAAGAATAATTGGCAATGTAAAAAATATAATAAATGTATTATAGTTGGAAGTGAACAACAGAATCTTGACTCTGTGTCATTTAATAATGGCGATGAAAATATATAGAAAGGCGTTCGATGTAGTGTTAGCAAATTTAATTAATTGGCAACGTAGAAAAATATGGGAAAGAATCTTCGATTGGAAATTTACAGGCAAAAACGTTAAATGTACTAGAAAGTGGAAATTATTGGCACAAGACAGACAAAAATAACATAAAACGGAGGTTTTATTTGGAAAATAGAAAATAGGATCATGACTTTAAATTATCTAGCGACAAGAATGACAACGTAGAAAATACATACAATACAGAATTGATAAAAAGAAAGTTTGAGCGCAGAATTGGCAAATAGAAAGCTTGAACACAGAATTGATAAGTAGAATTAATTGACAATATAGGAAAATGTGGTAGAACCAAGTTTCTAATTAAACGTCAGACATTTGACTTGACATAGTTCAATGAAAACGAATAGAAAAAGATATTGCATATATAAAAATATCGAATGAAAATCGACGAGCAGAAATAATTTGCAATGTAGAAAGATAACGTAAACCAGACATTCTCATTCGAAGCGTAATCTTGAATTTAAAATGTTGAGCTGTCAAATAAAATTAGCATTGATAAATTGAGTAAGATCGTTAGCTAAAATAATTCGAAATAACATTGAGAAATAGAGAGATTAACGACAAAATTGAAGAGTATAAAAGAACTAACGAGATGAAACAGAAGTTTTAATTAAAAATTAGGAACTTGACTTTAATGCCAACGTTAATGTAAAAAAAAAAGATATTTCAAATGTCAATGAGAACATTCGTTTTATAATGAAAGTTAAAAAGTGGAACAGTAGATTTTTCTCGTCAAGTGTATGGATTACGGTTTAATCAATGGTTCGTCGATGATGGAGAAACTGAACTAGGAATTCGAGTTTTCGCGTACATTATCGACGAGGACGAAATAAAGGCAAACTTTCCGATCATTTAACGCGAACTTCATCCGAATATGAAGTTCTACAACGCTCTACAATGTTCCATAATATTGAACTAGGATTAAAGTACTAACTCGCTTAGTGGACATCAAATGACGCGAAATAAGCGAACACTTTAACATATAATGTTATAGGCTGACAATTATGAATTGGTGATATTTTAGTTTAATCAGAAATGGGAATTTGGTTTAGATCGATGATCATAAATTTGTAATTTCGTTTGATCGAATATAAAAAATTATTTTGACCAAGATATGTCTCTAATTTTTCTATATGGACGATTGGCAAGATAAGCTAAGTCTAAAGGTTAATTACAAAGGCTAAGTACTTCCATTTCTTTACGACATTCTTTTATTTTGTCGTTTAAAATAATAAACACGTAACAACAAACAGTACGTGTTTAATTTAGATTTCAAACAGAGGAAAGGAAGATAACGTTATTTTGAAAAGTATGTTACTCATAAAATGAATTCACGTGTATTTAAATTAAGCTTAGAAACAGAAATTTAGGATATCCAGTTAAGTAGCACGTTCGATGAACCTGCCAAAGAAATAGTGTCGATATTCAAAGATATGCGATGTACTATCTAAAGTACAAAATAACGCCACCCGTTTAATAAATCTTCATTGTCAATAATTTAAGCCGAAATCGTTATTGACAAATTTCTTTTTATTGACAAGTTCCTCATAAATTCCCTGGGATGATAATTCGCTTGGCAGACGACGAATGACAAAACCAGAATGAACAGCTTAACACTTGAAAGACAGTTATATCATTTTTCTTCTGTATCACATCGATTTCCACATATAATGAAATACAGTATACGATAAATGTAGGAAAATTACTTTATAACTAAACTACAAATGTTTACTCATTTCTGGGAAATTTAAATATGCAAAAATGCATAGAATGCACGTAATATGCAAAAATATCTGAAGCACGTAAAACAAAGTATTCGTTGTAATATTCGGAGATAGACAGAAAGCATGGAACGCGATAATTGGCAAGAAATGCTACGCAAGCTTTATTATACAAAAGCATAGAGATAAATACGTTTAACAAGTAAAAACGTAAAATTAGATATACGTAGCTCGTGTAAATTATAGTTCACGACAAGCGTTACTACAAAACGCAATCGGAACACGCGTTCGACGAGTTCTGAACGAGAAATGGTAGATAAAAGCAACGAAAAAACCGTTGTTGCACAAAAAGTTCGTAGGAATGCAACAAAAAACTATTCTTCGTGAAACATACACTCTACTCACGCATGAGCCATATCATATGTCACTCCAAAATCACCTGCTATCCAAACACTACGAAACACAAAAAAGAAGAAAAAAAAACGCGTCACACTGGCGATTCTCTAGCAATTTAAATCTTTTCGCTGTAAATACAATATTATTTGAAACACTTCGCTTCAACATACGTAACGTGAAATATTTCACTCGTCAAAAATGGCAAACGTAAGCATTCGAATATTTTCGCGGCTATATGCTTCACCACACAGAAACCAGAAACCTATCCAAATTGAATATATTTGAAAACAGAAACTAAAGTCTTCGACTTACTCTGTTGATCGTCGACGACCCGGAAGGTCGCTTCACTGTAACACCACGTCGACGGTGGTCCTACTCGGCTCTCATCCAAATACGTTTCACACTGCTCAAAACAAAAGGCTTCCTCAGCACAGTTCCATCCCTGACATTCGTCTTCACACGCGTTTCAACGATCGACGATCTCCGGCGTTACCGAGTCGAAACTTCTCACTTTGCAACTTGCGCACGATCACGAACTCAAATCCGAAACTCGCAAACGTTCACCAAAAATCCCGATCTCAATCCACGTGGATCACAAATTAGTCCCTTCCAATTTCCTTTAAATCGTCGACACAATGGAAAAAGTAGAAGGCCGCCTGTGATGACCCGGCTGATTCCAACGATAAGAAGAAGAAGAAGGAGAAGAAGAAGAAGAAGAAGAAGAAGAAGAAGATGAAATCGAAGAAATAGATTCACTGATAAAACAACGAACCCATGAAACGAACGAATTATATACTTGCAACTCGAATAATTTGCTATTTGTTACTTGTTAATTGAGAAATTCTGTTGTTCTTCTAGTACGGTCGACGATATAATAGTATTCTGTTTGTAGATGTGCGTTTGTAGAACTGAGAAAAAATGGAAGAGATGGAGACGAGACGCGTCTCGCGAGCAAACAGGCTGATGGTTGTAGCTCGTCAGGCAGCGCGGTTCGAATGGAGACGCAGCACACGTGCCGCTGCCTGGTGCTCGTCGACGATCGGCCGCCGCCACCACCACCAGCTGATCATCCGGGGACCGGGAGTGACTACTGCCACTGACTCTGTGTGGCCTGTGCTGACTGACTCAGACTGACTAACTGCACGGCTGAACAGTTTCTCCGGTAGAGGCTGCCAGAGCAGGACGCGGTTCGAATTGCGCCTGCTGGCCCGTGAGTAAGAAACAGAAGGAGGGGAAGGTTAAGGGGCTGGGGGCGGGGAGACGGCGACGAGTTTCCCTGGCGGGCTTCTTGACACGTTCCGGCAAGAAGCGCGACCTCACCTGTGTGACCCACTGCACACTCTTACTTTTGACGTCGTGTTTTTTCATTTCTTTATACAGTTATTCGCTTGCTTTCTATCGCTTTGGATCAGAGGGGATGATTTAAATATCGCGTTGTTTGTTGTACGCGAATGCGATCGTTTACTGTTGTTTGAAAGGAAATAAATAATTTCTTTCTCACGAAAAATTTCAATTGTACGATGGATGCTTAACAAAAGTTGTTACATTTTTAGGTCACGCTAATATTCCTACGTTTATTCACGTTCTGCGATCTAACGATTCTTGGAGACAGTTCGAATCGCGATTTTTGAAACGTCTACGTTAAATAATAAAAGGTCATAGACAAAATTCTGTTCGTTTTATAATCTGAGCTTCAATTAAGATGAGAATTGATCGATCGTTCAATTAACCGAAGATAAACAATCTCAAATTTCAATGAAAATATTTCCAATTTCCAATCTTGCCAAAATACTAATATATCACAGAACGAGAGGCGACGTGATCGTGTTGATAACATTTGCAGGCAATCTGAATACGTATATAGAAGTTATAACTTATTTGCTGTGAACATTCATTTAGTAAAAAATTAATGTACAGTGCAAAAATAGTCATAAACGTAGAATTAATACTACAGACGATCTCATTAAATAATGCCTCGGTTTCCACGAAAATTTTCTATCAAAATAGTACAATTAATAATCATCGCGGAATTTTTCCATGAATCAGCACGGATAGCCGCCATATTTTCCCAGCAATTTATTATAAGATCACCTGCGCTCTTTTATCGCGGCAGAAACTTTCTAACTTCTTGAAATTTACTCCATGACTTCAATCTTCGTGTTTTCAATTCTCAAATGATCTTTCAGCGGTCCACAGAAAACTCAGAAACGATAAAACCTCTAAAAATGTTTCTCCATTCTCGTGTTCGAGGCTAATAGCTTCGGTTAATATCGTGAATGCAAGTTATTTTAAGGGTAATTATTATCGAGCAATAACGGAACATAACCTGGATTTCCGAGTCAATTAACGCTAAACGCGAACAATATCTCATGCCATCTACTGATCGTAATCTAATATTAATCGAAAAATGTTCAACGAGTAAATTGATAGGATTTTTTTTAATTTTGGTAAGAGATAAATGGATAATTAAATATTATATTTTTGTATACGGTTGCAAGTATTTCATTCCAGGTATATTAAATTTATATTCCGAGTAGCCTAAATTCTGTTACAGATGAACTGCGGAGAATTCTGTACTTATGGAAAATGTGAATGTACAAACATTTCTAAAATGCACTTAATGTGAAAGATATAAAAAATATGCAGATTAATTTCTGCAGTGATTGTTGCTAGTAAACACTGGAACGTAGTTACTAGAACGTAAATAAACGAGATAAGTGAATAAGTTTGTTCGACAATATCTTTTTGCCTCACGATAAACTTATCTGGTTTTATTGTAATTTAGTTAATAACAACGACGCGTACTTCTATGTAAGTACTTTGGGACCTATAAAAATGCCGAGATACTAAATCTTTTTTTGCTGGCCTGTTGCTGGAATAATTTCTATTTTGTCATTTATCATAACTTAAAATGCATTTAATAAGGATTTGAAAATCCTTCCGTTGGGAAAAATTAAAAGAGCGAGCTGGATTTCGCGTAGCTGTAAATCCTGACATGGAAAATCTTCCATTCCAAGCTAAGAGTTTTATTTAACACCGGCGAAAAATTGCTTGCCTATGTACATACTTCGTGTTCTTTTCTTTTTTTCATACTTTTTCATTCTTCTTCATTACTTTCTCATCTTTCTTCATTCTTTACTCGATGCTTTACAACATAGTCGATAGATTTACACCGACTAGTATTTATAGAAATAATGGAAAGTGATCGAAGAAATTCGTAACGATGTAACGAAAGCTACGTGTACATGGCGTGACAATGATTAATTTTCATGGCGCGATAGAACGGAATTGATACGCGTAAAGTGGAGCTAACGACGTTTACTAAATAACAAATTGATCGCACATCGCGCTGCCAATGACATATTTCCGATTACGATGATAACGAAATGGAGCGATTAACAGAAACTATCGACGAACGATTTGTGGCAATTTACATTGCAGCTGATTAACCGATGAATGTCTTCATTCGTGACCGATACACCGCTATTCGTACAAACGTGTAACGTGGAAATATACGTGCAATTATTATTGATGAAATTTTAGCGTTTGATAAAGTTTGGGAACGCACGATCGACGAAGTTTACTGATTTCGTTCGTCAATCGTAAAAATGGTAACAATTGTTCATTAGATCTTAACACTAGAACTACCACACCAGTCAAATTGACTGGTTTTACAATTTTATTTTAAAATTCCAACTTCGTTATATTTTTTTCTGCAGTAATGTAATGACTTTCGCAGCGATAACTAAAAGAATAATTTTATTTTGTTTCTTATGTATTCAAACTGAAAATAATTTTGTATGAAGGCTACTTATACCAATACCAGTTAAAATGTCTGGTACTTGTCAAAGTATAAAAGGGTCCTGCAATCTGTTTATCGAACCCCAATTAACCAATTTCCTCGTTTTGTACAACTTCCCACACGTTTTTAAAATTTTTACTATCATTCAATATGGTGATATCAGTTATCAGGAACGTGTCAACCCTTGTTTATGTCAATCATGGTCCCAGATGGATTAATAATACAAAAAATATACCACATAACATGCAATTACTTCTATAAGAAAATAATAAATCAATAAATATAAAAATATTCTATTATTACGTATTTTTTAAAGACCAGTCATTTTCACTGGTTTTGGTAGAAATAGCGTCGTGTTAACTATCGGTAGTTTTAGTATTAATTAATAACACAACGAATACATTTTAAAATTATTAAATCGAATTTCTTAAATTCGCTGTCAAATTTTTATTCATTGTTCGATATTTCTGGAATATTTCCGACGTAATTCTAAGTTGTCACAGAAGCTTCGAAAGTGATTAGTAACAACGTTCAATGAAACATTTTTCTCCATCGAGGAATAAGTTCCATCAAGTATCGGCTTCTTATATATCGATGTGCAACAGTAACTATTATTTATTACGCATATAAATATAGCCGTGGGATTCCGTGCACGAGTGGAACAAAATTTCTTCCGCGGAGGCGGCATTGTTTCGGAGCAAATCGATTTCGGAAGCTGCGAGTGCAGGTGCACTGTAATGGCTCCCAGCAAATGTATCGTCCTATATAGCTGAGCCTACTTGTGTTTGACTTTGCAAACATTTGCATCGGCATAATTTATTTTTTATCAGGTCTACTATCTGAACGAATGTACAGTGTGTATTATCGATCTATCGACTTACTTGCATTACAACCAAATAGAAAATTATGTCTCTCGATCTTGTGTTCCTAGATCAGTCGCAAAGCTGTGTCGATTTTTCTGTTTTTGAAATTTTAATTTTCTCTTTAGTTCGCAAAGTGCTTCGTTTTTCTTAGTTAATTTATTCGATCTTTCCGCTTAGTAATATGCCATTTTTCAATTAATATACAGAGAGTCGCTTAACTGTTAAAATACAGTAAAAAAATGTATTAAAAATGTACGAAGTAATGAGATGTCAGAAGGCTTTTAAAATTTTGTTTTATTTATGAATATATAACAGAGATTCTGACGTAACAAAATTGGAAAATATATTTGAAAAATCATGTATCGCGATCGAGAGAAAACAAATTATAATCTTTTGCTAACTTAAGTGTTGTAAAAGTATCGGTATATTTTATAAAAGTTGGCATATTTGGTAAAATTGGTATTTGATAAGATATCTTTTTATTTTTAAACGTGTACAACGTGTAAAAAATATACTACTCCGTTGTCCACAATTACAGCATATTTCCACAGTTCTTTTACGATCTTCTTACCTTAGTAAGTCTTAATTATCTACTTGTGAATAAAAAATATTAAAAAGTCTTTCGTAATCTTGTTATTTAATAGATTTTTATTGTATTCTCGACTATGCGAGCAATTTTGTAACTCAGTGTAGTTTTCAATCGTTTTCCTTATATTATGTCTAGTTTTCTTATCTTGGTTTTTAAAATATTTTCCATTTAGAAAACGTCATAGCGATCGTAATGGATGGTAATTAAAACAACTCATTGTCAGTCTAACGTGGAAGATGATTTCCACCATGAATAATGCATTAAATAATACATTATCGTTGTTACACCAAAAAATACTTAAAGGAAACGGCTATTTGAAATATATTGTCAAATATTGTTTGCACGTTTCGATAAATTCGAAAAAATTTGCGAGTATTTATGCAATAAAATGATTAAAAAATTTGACAGATATTTTATCATCTATCAAACCTCGCTAGCATGCCGTTGCCACTCGATTAAATGTTATTCTGCCAACGACAGCTTCGCAATTGGTGGAAAAATATCTCGATGGAAATTTTTTTTTCCCCAATTTTATTTAGACTCCTCCATTCGAAAGCACAACACCAAAACATTTGCCGTGGGCGTTTCAACGATTGCCAGAATTTCAATAACGATTTGTATCAATGGTAGCAGTTGCTGTTAAACAGATCAGAGTGCTTGTCGCATATTTTTTGCCATTCAAATGAAAAAAAAATCATAATTCTGAATATCAGCGCTTTTGTTTTATGAGTTCCTATTTATCTGCTTCGAAATTACATTATTTTTCAGTATCAAATAATATGCTCTTTGCTGATACAATATTTACATTGTATAATTATTTAATGTGTGCGTTAATTGAAATCGTGATGGAAGGCTTGTTAATGTTAAGAAAATCTGCTGGATATTACTATTCGACTTAAAATTTATTTTCAAGTGCATTTGCATTGCAAATTTAGTTGCTGTAGTTGTAATAATTTTGTAAAGTAATATGAAAATTACTACGAAAGAAAAATGTTAGGATTATTAAAATTCCAAAGAATCTACGTGCAATATGCAAGCTTCTTGAGTCCTTCTCTGGATGTTTTCAATTACTAATAATCGATATTACATAATTAATGTTTTAAACATTTCACGTTTTAACAATCAAACATTTTCATTCAATATTCTTTCAAGATACGTCAATATAATACCGAACTTAATAAATAATAAAGAAGATACTAAAGCAGAAAAAGTATTATATATTTAATACCAAACGTGATGGATATTAAAAAATACTACAAAGAAAAAATATCAAACAATTTTGAATCTAACGAATAATAAAAAATACTGAAAAGAAATGTCACACGTTACCTAAGCTGACGAAGGTGGAAAAATATCAAAAAAGGAGGAAACATTAAGCAATGCTAAATTAATTAATTAACGATAAACAGTAACAAATATTTACAGAAAGGAAACATTAAACGATATTAAGGCTGAAGAATAGTAGACGAAAATTTTGGAAAAAAGATATCGAACAATAATGAACCAAAAAATATGAAATAGGACTGAATCAAGCTATAACAAACAATAAAGTTAATTTCAAGAATTAAAGTAAATTACCAAAGGAATCAATTTTATTTGCTACTAGGTATAGAAATTATAAATTATAATCGCCCAATGAAACACTTACACTGACTCACACATATTAGATACAATTTTCTAAAGAAACTGTAATCTAAAAAGTCAAGATACTACTAATAGGAAGAATTGATATATTCTTTATCTCTTCTGATTATATGCCTTTTATCTATATTATCTATATGTTTATCTGTATATTATATTAAATATTATAGATGCATGTATAATTGAACTAAAAAAAAGTTTAATAAAAAAGAAGAAAGAGACTATACAAATATTATAGATACTTATATAACTGAAATAAACCTCGCCCGAGTTTCCAAAGTTGAACAAAGAAACAAGAAAGAAAATACAGATTCGTAAGACAATCAAAAACACTATAAAGAAATAATCTACGCTCAGTAATCAAACATGATTTGCAAGAGCGCCATGTCGCAAGATTCCCTCGACGTTGCTCCTCAATTAGTCGTAACAGTTTTGAATATCGTGCGATCGACGTTTCAACAATTGCCGGAAATATCGCGACTCTGTATTGTTTATCTTCAATTGGGCCGGGCAATTCGCAAGGGAGTTCTCGGTAACGCTACGCGGAGAGCTCAATTTGCTTAAAGACCCACTGATTCCTGTCGGTTAATAAGGATTAAATGACCCCATGAACGATTCGAGAGCATCTTGTGTTTCACGCGGAATATGTATATCGGTCCGTTTCGTCGAACGTCCCCACACGCCGTCCAATTGACTAATTGACTTTCTCAAGGAGAACAATGGACGCATACGCAAACGAATTCAGTTCTTGTCTTTTAATCTTTTTCTCCTTCTTCTTCTTTTTCATTTTTTTTCTTTTTTTTTTTACAGTCACGAGCGGATATTTTCTTACTATCCGTTTGTCTCGTGTTAATTACTGGCTACTGAAGGAATGCAAAGGTCATCGTTAACTCGATGAAATCATGAAATTTTTTAGGCTCAAAGTATTTATTCTCTATGCATCTTAGCTTGATTTAAGTTTCTGTAGTTTTCGTTTTCTGATGGTAACAGTTTTCCTTTTTGTACATTGCGATGTGAGAAGTTAATGATATAGTCGACAAGTAAGAGAATTATACATCTTTAGAAGCAATTCGGAGAAAATCAGAGAATTTCCTATTTAAATATATCATTTTACTAGACTTTTGTATTCTTGTTGCTGTCTCTGTTTTTTTTTTCAAGAAAAAGCTGTTGATGTAACCTAAGCATATATGTTATGTTTTTTAAAAGAAACAAAATTGTTAATGTAACATTCGTATGCGTAAAGATTTGATAGTAAATTTGATTTAAGAAACGTTTCGATGGATCTTCGGGAAGGAAACCAACGAGATTTCTCATTGTCTAGTTTGTTTTTCCATTGATGTAATTCCTTCGTCGGAGAATTGTGTCGTCGACCAGAACAAAACTCGTTTGCCCGGATCACACGAATGTTCTGCCTTATCGTCTATGCATACAACGCATTTCTGTAATTGCCGCCATATATAACGTATGTGTGTACATAATCGAGCGAATAATTGCAGCACAGGCAAAGTACAGCCAATGATTGCATCGATGAATTGTAACTCGGAAGGATCATCAGTATTTTCTGCTATAGCTATGATGATAAATTTCTGAGAAACGATTGCACAAATAAAACTAGATAAACGAGTTTCCAAGTCAGGAAATTGTTTGCAAGTACATACCTCGTCTGCGAAACTGTGCTCTTCTTTTACTACCTACTCGGTTAATACAATTGTATCGACGACAGAAACAATAGCAGGAATGAAAACGACCACCGAATTCGATTATAGATGGCAGCAGAGGAGTTTCCTACATTACCAACAGATTAATAAGTGTACTATGTAAGTATGTACATTATACGTATCCATAGAGCAATCGTAAATACATACGTATGTATCTGTATTGCAGATATTTCAGACACTTTTTATTATATTTATTTTATTATCTGTAGTGATAACGAATGGATGTATATTCTTGTTTTTCCAACAACGATCAAATTTCATAGGATTATGAATTTATGAATTATAATTATTTATATAATTAATAATTAGTGATTGATTGACAAATTTATTTGGGTGGACAATTTTCGAAATTTTTATCATTTTCCTAGATTCTGTAATAAACGTTAAATTGACTTTCTGTAATTGGCAATTTTTAATTTATATTTTATATTGGTTTCAGATAAAGAATTATACGAGTAAAGTTTGAATCGAGATGATAAATTACAGCTTGAAGAGATCATTTATTTCCAGAGCTGTGCATTGGAAAACAATTAAGTCTCATAATTATGTGTCTTCTGAAAGGACAATATTTTTCTTCGATAGAAAAGGAAGAAAGAAATGAAATATAGCTGTATAAAATTAAAATACGATAGGATCCATTTATAAATACGATAGGAATAATTATTCCTTTAAAGGGTTTCTTCTGTATCGTGAATTTTTATAGGAGGAATATGTTATATAATAGATACTTTTAATATTTTACCAAATGTGAAGGGCTAATATACGAATAACAGGTACACAGAACTAACTGGCATGTAACAAATTAGACGAAAGGTTTCCAATTAAACTTCACGATTGCTTTTTCTGTCGTTCGAATAACTTCCGCAACGTATATCTTATTGGAAAAGTTTTTCTAGACAACGGAAGATGTGATACCTTTCATATCATGAATGTATTACAGAGAATGTATGAATGATAAAATACTGAGAAGAAAGGAGAAAGAAAACCGACAGAATGTAATTAACACATAAAAATAAAAAAAACATAGAAGTATAATATATAAATTAATGAAAAAATGCGATAGAACTGTATATTTTATTAGCGTCATATGGATATTCTAGAAGTAACAAAAAGAGTTTATTAATATTTTCTACTAATTTTGACTTTCATATATTTATTCTTTATTTCTTTTATGTCAATTCTTTCTTTTCCATTTTTATTATTAAAGTTATACGAAGGAAAACTAGCAAGAAGCAGTTAAAATCATACACGTTTTGCGAATGTGAGATATTGAACAAAAATATCTAAGAGTAAATATGTTAATAAAATATTCGCAATTCAGTTAATGAAATGGAAAATAACCAAAGTAATGGGATGAAAACAAGTTAATCAGTAAACGGAGACTTAACAATACTGGCGTAACTGATGACTATCATCTTCCACTTTACCCTTCACAATTAATTCTCTGGCACTTTCCATCATGATAATTACACGTTCTATCGTAAAAAATTTGATTTCCTAATATTTCCATATAAATAAACTTTACCCGCAAATTTAATCTTTGAGCTTCCATTAGATGTCCGATGTACTATTATGTGTATTTCATTTTCACCACCTATTAAAAGTAAACTCTTTTCGTTACAATTAGACTGTGAATGTTTATGTGTTTATAGAAGATATTGAACTATGCAAATACGCGGAATGTACATAATAAATAAAAACGTTCAAAATATCCAGAACATAATAAGCGAGTAAAACAGCTCTACTTATGAAAATTCTAATTTTCCTCTCTGTTCATAAAAATATAAATCTGTATAAACATCCACAGTTTCGCGATATCACATATTCATAATTTTGATCTTATTAAACTAACTAATCTTAATATCTCAATATCAAATCTAATATAATATTATATTGTATAGTATCGTAATATTGCGCTAAATATCGAAAAGAAATTCGTCTTGAAAGAGATAAATACAGAGAAAATATATGAAATCTACGTGATAGCACATAGGTCGTCGATTTAACTACAGAACAACGCTTCGCGGTCTCGTACTTGTAGAAATGACACAAGCGTTTACGTAAGAAGCGGATTTTATTACAACGCTGGTTCCACAAAACGTCACGGAAAGAAAAGACAAGGAACAGGAGAGAGACCAAGAGAGATAGACGATTGGGGCAGGGAAAGGGTTCAGATGGCTCGGGTTTATAGCGATACACGAGCCTATAAAATCCAGCAGGTTATCGATTGGACTTCTGCCTACTGCAAATCTGGATGTGTGTTCTATTCACCTGGATATATCCGCGGTGTGCCGCGCGATTCGGGTCAGTGGATCACATAACCGCATTTTTTCGCCTGTTCGCGACTCAATTTTTCAATTAACCGGACGCTGCGGTTCATCCACGGACATACCTTCGCCATTCTTCACGAAGATTACTATCCGCTAGATACGTTATCAAGTGTAATATTTTAATTCCGTTTCGATTTCCACGGCACGGTTCGCCTCGAGAGGATTGATGGCCTGATGATTCGCTTGGAACGCGTCCATGGAAACCAAACGTGAACGATCGTGAGAATCGAGATCGTTTAATTCTTGGTATTTGTCGTTGGATTTCTTGATATGTGCAATTTTCTGTGTTTTGAACGCAATGTAATATGAAACTTTAAATATTTTTTCAGAATGAGAGCAGAACGTTTAGAAAAGAATTATGTAAATTGAGATTTTTAACGATCAGGTTGGTGATTTTTCATGAACAAACTTTTTGAAGTACTTTGTGATCAATTAACCCTTTCAATATCGATTAATAGTATGAAAAAATCTAAAATAACATTGTCAACGGATTTTGTATACGGTCAATTAAATGAATTTATTGTATTTTTGTGGAAACGAGTTTAACGAAGACGCGAATGAAAAAGAAGGCACTTCTTACGAATTGTAAAAAGATTTTAGGGAGAACAGTTTATAAAAGATTGTACACGACACTGTGTACACAAAAAAGTTGAATTAGTAGTGTCGAGATTCTTCTTTTATCGACTATCAGAGTAGTAAAACACAAAGGATGACATATCTGCTATCTCGGTAACTCTCGTTACAATCTTTATTAGATAATTTTATACAAGGCGAGTAACACGGTAATATAGATCAAGTTACGAGGCAAAGATACAGAGCATAACGAGATAGATAGCTATATCTTCCTGTAAATACGTTTATTAACAAGGTTATAATTTTCAGTCATTTACTTTTACACGAAGATCGATACACTTCCCGCTTTTTTAACAGCGCTGTCGATGCTATTTTCGATAGTACTCTGTCACAAAATATGTGAAAAAATATGTGAATGAAATTAAAAATATAATAATTCATTTGAGAATATTCATAAAGTTAAAACATATAAAATAAAGAAATACAGCTATGTGCTTTTGTCATGCTTCATACGTAAAGGTATATTTAAAGATTTGAATATGAAAAATTTTATGAAAATGTGGAAAGGTACCTATATTTAATGTATGACAAAGTACATTAAAGATTCATTTAAAGATATGAAAATATGATAAAATATATTTGGAAAATTAAAAATTGACAGAACTGTTCTGGTTTCTGGTAACTATGATTGATGAAATTTTGTTTTAGTTATGAATAGTTATGAATAATAAATAATAATAGTATTAGCAACAGAAATGTTTTTTAATTAATTACAGACCATTCTTCTTTCCCAACAACCATTATGGTTAGTGAAAATATTTCCACAAAATATTTGGTTACTAATAAATATTATATTGATAGCAAACAAATGTTTTAAACGCTTTAGATCATCGTCATTAGTACTAAGCATCAATTATCGGTAACTACTCACCAATGCTAATAAAATTGGACGGTGATCAAAAGAATTAATTTCCTTTACCAAAATTGCTTGCTAAAATCATTAACTAGAAAGTGTTTTACGTAACACGTTGTATATAATTAAAAGCAATTTCCGTCAATGATAACTATTACCAGTAAGCAGAAATGTTTTAAACATCTGCAATTATCATACATAACCGGAATGTTACATTAACTTAAAAATCGACACCT
The DNA here is from genome assembly GCA_014737365.1 of Bombus soroeensis. NCBI lineage: Eukaryota > Metazoa > Arthropoda > Insecta > Hymenoptera > Apidae > Bombus > Bombus soroeensis. The sequence goes on from JACXIL010005363.1 coordinate 263,795, forward strand.
TTTAATTATTTCATCCTCTGAAAAATTTCCTTAAGGTTTGGTGCATTTCTATCTTCTATTTAAATAAAAATTGAATTTTTCTCCATGATGTTTCTCGCAAAGATTTAAAACACAACTGATATTTGTTCGTCGTTGCTGAAAAATCAACAAACAAACATACCAAGATCTTCTTACGATCGCAAGAAATGGCACGTCTCAAAACCAGCAGCCCGGTAATCTCCACTCAAGCAGACACCAAAAATCCTCTCAGACCTATCATCGAACCCCTGACAGAGACATTACAACCATCGTCATCCCCTCGATTCCACCACTCGAGCGCAACCCTCGACACGAAATAATGCTCGAAAGCAAGCGTGTTTCGCAAGGGGTTAGGAAAAGCTGTGGCACGAGGACACGCGCGACACGTGACTATGTAAATGTTACACGCGTGACACGCGTAACACGCGTAACCCACACACACTAGCACGCATACGAAAACGTGTCACAATGGTGTTCTCCAAGTCTAACTTCCGTCATGCTCAATACATGACCTTAGCCCTGGAAACTGGTGATTAATATCGCGGGTCACGTAAGTCCTTAAGTCGGGATCACGAAAGGGTGAAAGTTACGATTCACCGCGTGCCTGAAATGCCTTTTCATTCTTGGAGAAGAAGGTTAAAAAGAGGTTAGAAAAAAGAAGTGGAATGAAATAAAAGAGGAAGGCTAAGAGAAAGGGTCGTTTCCCATAGAACCCGGCCACTGTATTCAGGTCACGAATTTATGGTACCGTGAAGCTTTAAACGGAAGAACCGCCTTTTTGTAAGGAAAATTTTATTTTTTCGCGATATTAAATTAGGAAAATGATTTTATCGCTCTACGTAAGACCTTTCATCCGATTGTTGTCCGTATAGGATTAAAAGGTTATGATGTTTTTATTCGTCCCTTTCGGCTTTCTTAAAAGACGCCATTTTTCCTGAATGAATAAAATAACGGTTAATAGTATCAGTGGATGTTAAATGTGATTTCAAATACTACATTTTCATAGAATTCCATGCATACCAGTTTGTGGCTAAATTTCTTTGAAACTAAATCGCATCGTGGAAAATAACTTTGTAAAATTTACAAACGATAATTGGAACGACCATATAACTTAACATTGGAAAGATTTTTAGAAAAATAACCCAAGGACATCCATTTTCTATATTTTGCATGAAAATGTTTAATGAAACGCAGAAAATTCAAATTCTAAATTTCAGATAGAATCTGGTGCCATTTACGACAGAAAAAAGTATGTAAAACGGGGTCATGCGACACATCTGAGGTAACAGTTGCGTGTAAATTCGTTGCGTGGACTTTCACGTAATGTAGCTTAAAAAATATTTGCAATTTCTCTAATTAGAAGAATTTTTTAACAGTCCCCTTCTCGCATCTTTCACATTTTCGTGGCTGACTCAGTCCGTAAGAGTAATTAAATTTCGCTAAAAGGAAAGTAAATGTTTGTTAAAAAATAACACGATTGATAAAAAAGTGAGAAAGCTTATCTGACATTTTTTAATGGATCTTAGTTAAAAGTCGTCGTATTATGGGTTACCTAATGAAATTTCATTCTCAGGGATGTCGTCTGTGCGCAGTGGATTCGTTTGGAAGAGGTAAATGTTTGTTGAATGTGTTGACAGGTTTATCTTCGAATCTTTGAAACGGTTTAAGTGAAAGAAGTTCGCGTAAAATCACAAAACGAACTATGTTGCTAATGGCACTGCCGTTTACGAGTGTTTGCACATTCTTTAAAGAAGTATTTGTCATTCGGAGAATTAACACGAAACAAGTGTGACAGGGATTAATGGAATTGTATACATGTCGAGGAGATGTTGACTATATAATAGTCAAGCAGTATTTGACATCTCGAATTCTTCAACACATTCCTTACCAAATCAAGATAAACGAACTTTTAGAATAACCCAAATTCATTTTCTTATTTCTGTGATTTTATTCTTCCTTTTTTTTATGATTATAAATATTTTATTTAGCATGGGTTATTTGGCATATTTCGAAAAATGAGCGATATACATATAAATATAAAGAAGAGTCATTTAATACTAAAAGGAGTAGTGGGATCATTTTGATCCATTGATAAATTGGCAAAGTTATTGCTTTTAATAAAAACCATAATAACCCCCAACATTTTTGACTTTAAGAGAAGATGAGTGTTTTTACTTTATTTGAGATACTGATATATTCTTAAACAACTATTTTCAATATATAAGAGGTAATTTATTAAGATAAATTTTAGTTGTTTTGATGACTAGAATGGATTCTTTAAAAATGTCACACGTAATTATAAACATAACAGTACGAGCTCTGAGTCGGAGCTACTTTTATACGTGTACATATATATATTTGTGAGAACCATAATTCTGTAAAATACAACCAAATTTTCTAACAGAGGTATCACATGGTATATTTATCGATCCTTATTTTATCTGTAACAGCCTTGTTATACTCTGGAGAAAAGCGCATGCATCGAAGCGAGCAACTGTTTGAGAGGAATACTGTGTACAAATTGTCTTTAAACAGAGACTATTCTTCGTCATCTGTTCTATCGAAGGAACTTCACCAACTCCATATCAACTTTCAAACTTTCTGTCACGATCGACGAAATCCTATCTTAGCATGCACCAATTCCTTCTTACCGCAATTTCTCAGGTTGAAATCTCATCATCCATTAGGAAACAAAATTGCGTAGAATCGATTCTATAATTGTAGCAAAGATCCAGCATCTTTCAACCTAATTGAAGATAAAATACCGATGTTATAACTTTAAAATTTTAAATTTCTAGATAAAAGATAACAATATTACAAAATTCTCATTCAAAAATTAATCCGATCTTTATTATCTACAACGTAATTTCTTTTATAGTAAAAAATAATTATAGAAAACATTTTTTTCACATAAAACTTCGTGATTTTTAATATATTCCCTTCACTTAGGCAAAAATGTCGAAATATTTTTCCAATCGTATCTGTTAATTTCTCTATTTATTAAAAATTAATGCTACAAACGTCTATCTTATTTATTTTTATATTTTATTATTGTACTTTATTATGATAATAGAATTATCATATCATGTTACCCATATAATTTATAAGAATATTTAATTATGAAATATTCTATCATTATACACATGACATTTTAGCCATCCTACACGCTATCAAGTGAAATACATGTGACAGTGAAAAATATAACAATACTTTGCCATAATATGAAATTTCTTGCTGCCACTGTGTATCTCGACTAAAAATAATATTTTTGAGAAATTGCCTTTCAAGTGACCAATATCATAAAATTCTTCATACTTCCACTTCATTTGCTATACAAACATTAATAATCGCCTTATCCAACGTTTCTCAGCAATGATACGAGCATCGATATAGGATAAGCAGTGGCTGGAACGAACAGAAACCAGAAAGAACGAGGGAAACGCGTTTTATCCGCATTTTCGTTCACAGGACTAAACGCACGAATACACGAGCAATATTTACAGTGCGATCTATAGCGAACAGCGTAAACGTTTGCCAATGGATTAGCAAAATCTAGCCAGTCATGGTTGTACAGCACTGTGAGTGAAGAAAGAGAGCGATGGATCCCTTTCCGTGACGCGTTAAACGGCAAGTCACGCCCTTGACGATTTATACGTCTATGTTACATTTTGCAAATTAGTCGCTTAACTTGATTAAAATACCTTCGCGTAATCGCAGAATCGTCGAAGTACGTGGTAAGTGTTTTAGATTGGAATAGGAGTGGTTTCACGCGAACTTTGGATTCTTGGGACTCTAGAGAGCGTAGAGAGTGTCGATGGTAATTTAACTAAAACGACAATTTTTCTTTATGAGAATGTCCGATGCTTTTCAGAAAGTAGATTATTAGATCGTTACTTGATAAGATCATTAGATCGGATTATTTCCGCTTAATTACATTATTGGATTTGGGTTATTGTTTAGCAATTAAATTATCATAGGGTGAAATTATTTTGATCTTTAGTTATTATCAATAAATTCTATACAGCATTAATTAGATTAAATTGTAATTTGTCCATTTAGTTTACTAGATAATTATTAAATTATTATTATCAGAATGATTGGTATTTTCTAACTAAATTACTACTATTTTATGCTTTTCAATTTAATCTTGTAACCTACTTTATTCTCAATAAGCGTAAAAATTCTGTCTATTAAAACGCATTGCACTTTCCAAAATCGGAATAACATAAATATAATCGTATCTATTTTAATAGATAATGGTAATAATAATAATAATAAGCAGAAAATAGTACTTCAACGTCATAACTAAAACTTGAAGATCAAAGTCAACCTAAGACCTCGCAAACACTGGCAATTTTGGAAAAAGGAGGAAGAAAATTGAATTATAAACTTCCAATAGCAAAAGAATGGTTCTCTTGTCAAAAATAGGACTCTGTTCGCCAATAACATAAGAAAGGAATCCAGTCTCGAATTTCGAAAATGTCAACTCTTAATCCATCACTCTGCGAGAAGTTTCGGCTGTTTGGCAAGATTTCCGTTCGAGTTTCCTCGAACTGATAAAAATTATTAAAATACAGGAGAAATAGGAGGGGGTTGTTGTACAGATATGCATACACGTACCCAGAGGGGAGAGAAGGTGCAGAGGGTTGCGTGGGGATGTGGAATGCGGGGTAAAACCAGATCAATACGGACGAAAGCATACCACGGTCGCGAACCTGCGACACATAAACCAGGAAAAAGGACACAGTCGAACAGACAGACCGACAGACGGACCCAGGACATCAGAAAACAGTAATACGTACATCTAAGATGTTCAACGATAATAAATTATACCCATTTCGATGAACAATTACGATGAACAAATTCGATGAACTTTCCATACTTGCTCTCGATACTTCAATCTCACGATATGTTTTATTTATATATTATAATTAATTATTATTATATATTTATTTGCATTATATATTAAGTTAATCCTTTTACGTATATGCAACTTTGTAAGAAGAAGGTGGATGTCTGTGGGGAATTTAAATATGCAAGAGACGTATAGAATACACATAGTATTGAAAAGTATAGAAAATACCCAAGGTAATGCATTTATTATGATACTTAATCGATCGAACAATGTGCCATTTCTTATATTTCTTTAGCCGCATTCATAAATGTATGAAATTGTAAAATCATACTTGCATGAATACAGTTGAAGAAATGCAACGTAAATGATATGCAATCTAAAATACAACTAAAAAGTGGAATCGAAGCGAAAGTTTGTTTCACCTGTTTTATTATTTTAACGAATATTGTACTTCGGAAGCATATGCATTATGTGTATTTTTGTCATATCTTGTGTTTCCCATAAATACACAAAAATCCGCAGCCTAATTAATTAACTAAACGTTAAATGTATTTAATTTCGGTGAAATTGATCTTAAATCTTAGTATATTCATATATTTTGTCCTCTTTACGTAACCGTCTGAATAATGAACTCCTATTATTAATAATTAATGAAAGGTAACTTTTTCCAAGCGCGAGAAAAGAAATTCGTTTGTGAAAAAGTTAACAGCGAATATTTAGGTGCAGTTGTTTCGTTATTGTACAATAAATTTTGTGTCGTATTTGTTCGTAATACTGGACTTTAGGTTTTAGTTTTGTGTGCGATACAGTATTTTAGTTTTTCGTTGAGGATTTAGTCAGACTAAGGCGCATTGTCAACTAAAAGTTTGGAATTGCTGCGTAGTCCCAACTAGTTCGTTGAACTCAAACTAAAAGGATGAAAAATTTTGATACGTCAGAAAACTTATTAGTTAAGCTTCTATGGAAGCAAAGTAAATCTCAAATTGTAACAACTACGTAAATTTAGTAAACACTTAAAATACTTGAAAATTAGGAGAATCAATACAAGTATAAATGAAGCTGATTATGGTAGATCATCATTAATTTAATAATGTGTAATTGTGAGTAACATTTAGTATTAATAAAAAAAGGAGATAAAATCAAATATCCATTGTATTAGATTAGTACAAACTAAATTTAATAATGTAATATAATGTAATGTCACTAGTTAGATAATGTCATTAATTAGATATGTCTAACACGTTCATTAGCAAAATTATCAAAGATAAGAGCAATTTACGTAATGCAGTTTATGCGATTATTTCAATGCTACAGAATTCTATATTCCGATGAATGATTTACTCAACGATGATATTCCATGACATTTACAGCCATTTTTTTTTCAATTTCACAAATATTGCGAGGCGTATAAAACGAGTGGGAAATCTTTCAATAATAAAACAAACCAAGTAAGAACGTATATCTCCGCTTGCTATAATGCTGCTGAAAGTACGTACGAGTTTTCAACACTTATCGAGTAATAACGAATGAACTTGTCTTCTTCTATGAATCACAGCTCGAGAAACTTTTCCTGTATTTTTCACCGAATCAATTCCGGCTGGAAATCATGCCTTTTGCAGAATATGTCATAAGCAAAATAATTCTTGGATTAGAAAGACTTCAGAACTTTAAATTATATGTAGGGTGTCTTGTAACTAGCGAATCAATGAGGTAGGCGGGGATTCTATATGAAGATATAAATTGAAAATATAGAATAATACTTTTTTCGTATTATGATCTTTTTAGATTATATATGTCCCAAAATTTTATTTATGTATTATATATTGTTTTAAATTAAAGGCTAACATTTAACGTCGAATCGACTGCGTGATTATTAGCAATGGCTTTTATTAACGGCTCTTTCTACTTATATTTATTGTTCATTGTATTAGCTAATGGAGAGTATGTAAGATGATATGACAGTAATTTTTATTTCTCTATAATAAAAGGAATTTAATTTCATACAAAAATTTAATATAGTTGTGTACTCAACAGAATGGAAGATATTTTAAATAGTTATTAAGATAGTAAAACTTATCAAGTGTAAATATTTCATTTCAGTATGCCATTTAAATTGTCTGTGAATTTTTAAAGTAGAGAAATTAAATGAAATTACAAATTATGAGTTATTATTGTATAGAAATTACATTAAATTAATTATCAACTATAAATTACCTAGGACACGAATTAGATTATTAAAACATGATATGAGTACACTAAAATATGAACTGAATTATTATTCATTGAATTATATTTATATAGAAAATCATGAATTACTAAGACGAATAATATACTATATTTCATAGAATACCATATCGTGGATTAATGTAACATATTGTTGTAGCAATATTTTTTATTAAATTCCTATACTTATTTCCACGATATTTCCAAACGTATCTTTATTATACAAACTCTCTTCGTATTTGTATAGCATTGTCTCACGTTTTTCATCATGTTCAAGCGCAAACTTTTAACATACACGAGCTACTAAGTGCGAAAACAACGCGGAGATAAAAAGTTTGAAAATCGAGTTTCCCTCCTTTACTATGCGGAGGTATTACATCCCCAAGCGTTAATTTTTGCAGCATTTTCTGAAGCAAGGGAAAATTATCTTTTATCCACTTTGTTCCTAGAAACTCTTGTATACTCCTATAAATATCTGTTAGATAGGTTATGCTTGTGCAAATCTTCCGTAATCTGATCATTTAAGGTTAATAACATCAAATTTGCAACAGCAGTGTGAGAACCGGAGTTTACTAATTTATTAAAGTATTTGCGCTATATTACTTTGCCTCGTATTTTTCACAAACCACGAATCTTAGAAATGATTCCAAAGTTTTGAGCGATAGCGTTTGTGTATATTGATTAGTAGACTTTTTATACATTTTTATACTTTATAATTACAAATTATAAAGTGCAAAATTATGTAAAATGCGCATGGTATTGAAAAATGTATAAAATATTTAAAGTATAGTGCTATAACATTTAGTGAGTGATACTTTCTATAACATTTAGTAAGTAAAACCAATTTCTATCGAATTGAAAACCATCTTCTTTTTTTCATTATGTTCTTAGAAATATGAATTTGCATAAAAATCCGCAGTCTATTGATGAGTTCTTGATAAGTTTAATCCAATGTTCGTATTAGCTTGTAATTTCTATATACATTTTCAGATTTGCCTAGAATTTTACCGACATAATCACATTCAAAGTGTTTTGTATAACACACATAATATATCCACGTATGTTTTCTATGATAAATGTTCAAATACTTTCGCGTGCCATTTTATACGAATGTTCATTGCCAGTAATTGAGTTTCAAGTATTAGAGATACGTGGAAAAAGTAAGAATGCTTGAGATTAGAATAAAAGAATACTGCATGGCTATCCAAGGTTTCTACTAGACGTGGATGAATACATCCTGAGTACGTCTGCGTAGTTTGTCTGAAGTGGATGAAGGAGAGTTTAAAATGAAGAAAGAACGTACAGATGTAGCTATTCTAGGAAACAAAGAGTGAATGTCTCAAGATGTCTCGTATTGTGTAAAATGGGCTTCTGTAAAGTATCTCTCATTTTAATCAATTTTTTATTTTCCGATAAAACGATAATTTAATTTATTGTTCTTTTAATAAAATTGCTTCTACACAGCCTTTTCACATTTTGTACTGATTAAAACAGAGAAATTAAAACAGTCGATCTATTATCATTTTATATGATACTAAAACTGTTCTATTTTCCATCTCCTTTTCAGAGACAACGCAAATTCCTACAATCCTCCAATATACACATTGCCTCCTTTAAAACGAAGAAAATACAACCAATGGGTGATTTTAACTTAACGATTTGCCCCGAATTCTATAGGTACACACTGTTCTCTATTAGACCATTCGATTTATTTTGCTCGAGGTAGCGACTATCTTTTACGATTTCTCGATCCAGTGGCGTTTACGACCTGTCAATGGCTAATAAACGATCGTAAAATGATCGACAACGTTCACGACACTGGTTCACAAAGAACGGGGGAGCGTAAATCCAGCGGAGCATTTTTATTTCCGTCTATGTACCTTTGGGGCTCCGATGGCTACAGCTGTACATCGTGCTAATATAGCCGCAAAGGTCAGTTACTCGATTAATCATGTACTATCCACGGAAATACACCAGTACCATCGCTCGAATGCCTATAGCATGGCGTGAAATGTATAAACATTTATCGATTCGCATCAGCTGGCCACCTGGCTTCTTACTCTCGCGTCCAGTTGTCATTCGTTTTATCTCACTGGTTTCCTCTTCGTCGATTTTTCAATATTTTCTCATTCTACGTGATCGAATAGCATCGACGATCTCGTGGAAATTTGATACGCAATTGTACGTACTGTATGTACCTTTTGGTTTGTGAATTTATATTAGAAACGATGGATTTTGATCGAGTGGAATAGTTTGCTTTTCTGTTTGATAGAAAAATGTCCTTTTCTTTAAATGAAAATTTCATTTGTATTTGGTTAGTGAGGTTTCTTTTTCTCTATAGAAAGTGAAATTTCTTTCCAAGATTTTTAGACCGACTGACATTTTTACTTTAGAATTGATATTGTGATGTCTTTAGAATTCTTAATGTAACATGTTTAATTAAATAACGAGATGATACAATGACAAATTTTCGTAGGAACTTTGTAACTCTGTGAAATATTCTCCTCACTTTTTGTGCGGTGAGTGAGAAGAAAAATAGCTTTTCTTTCGTGGTTGAAAGAGGTTTTCTTCTTTCTCAGCTTTTTGGGGGTCTGAATGTGATATTTTTGCTTTAGAATGGCTACTGTTTTTAGAACTTTTAGTACGATGCGTTTAATTGAATAATACAATTACATGTACGAATTTCCCCAGGAATTGTTTCCCAAGAATTCCACTCTGCGGAAAATTTCCTTTTCTTTTGTGGCTCGTTGAAATGGGTTTTTCAATTGTGGTTTATTCTCTTAAAAATGTTTATTATTACTTTTTTTTAGAAATGTTTATAATACCGTGTATTTAACTAAATAATAAAATTAAATCTAAAGAGTTTCTTAAGAAGTATACAATTTTTCAATTCTTATAATATTTAGTATAAAACTTTTTTTCAGAATTATTCAACTCCAATAACGTCGAGTTCGGAACTTTTTCTCAGAATTTTTCAATCAATTTTTTCCCTCGGAACTGTCTTAAACTAATAATAAATTGTATAAATATAAATTCCATGAAATATGTACAGTACAAAGAGATTGACAATGTAGAAATTTTTATAATTCTACGCATAACATTTTAGTAGTAAGTTGGATATCTCGAATAGTAGAAAAAAATGGACAATTCCCGTATCTTTATACTTGCAAACAACTGTAGTCACACGAAGAGAAAAGTTACTCAAACAAACTGTTATACATTAAAAAGAAAGTCGCAACTACATTTATCCACCATACTTATCCTAAAAGTATCGTTACGCGCACGTTACATCCCAGGATTTATACGAAACATAGAAATGAAAAAAGTGACTCATGCAACGTTAAATGATGAAACGTCCTTCGATGACCGAGGTCATCGCCTATAGCCTAATTATCCCACATATGGATTCGCTTTACGATAACAACTGATTTTATAGATTATTTGCGCTACCAAACGACGCACTGTTTTCCATAGTTCGCGGTATAGGCTCGAAACAATACACCTGCTGTTTTTTAACATGCTACACATCTGTCGTTAAAGTCGTCCTTAAAATTGTAATATAAGTCGCAGAACGAATATTTATGGGAAAGGGGAATTTAGATAAGATTTAGTCTTAATTATGAAATTTAAATGAGAGAAAATAAAAATTCGAAATTTGTATGTATAATAATCTGTAAAAGAAATAAAGATCTGTAAAATAGTTTACCATTTTTAATTGGTATCATCGAACCATGAGAGTTTCGATTAAGATACTTATTTAATTTCACATAGGGTATTTTTATTTTGCATTCTGTACTATACGTGGTAAAAGCTGTTAGTAATATTCAAATTAACATTTAATTAGCTCCGGTATCGGTAATTATTAATTAAACTGCGGATGTTTCTGCATTTATGGGAAAATTGAAGGTGCAGAAATGCATACAATTCGTGTAATATATGAAAATATATTAAATATCCAAAATAAAGCATCTATTACAATACTTGGAAAATTAAACGAATTTCTAATTAAGCTTCATTTTTTTTAGTTGCATTTATAAAACTTTAGATTTGCATAAACATCCACACTCTAGGGTTTACAATAATTTACGTAAGTTTTAATTAAATTTTAAAGACATTTAAAATTTTATTCAATATGAAAGACATGAAATTATATAGTCTAACCTATTATTGTGTCCAATTAACGTGTTAGGTAAATACTTGTGACGTAATGATACTAGTGGTGGATTAAATATCCTAAACATAAGTAATCTAATTTAAACATAATCCAAATGATTGTAATCATCTACGACCCGTAACATCTACTAAGGATTAAATACCACTGCTAGGTCTTAATAAATTCAAAATACTTCATCAAAATGTTTTACAAATTAACAAAAAAGTTCCATTTCGATTAAGCTTTAATTTTCTAGACGCCAAGAATTACCTCGTGTTACTTTCACTTCTTCAAACTTAAAAATAAGATATTGCAAATTAAAAGAGTCTTCGCTTTATAAATAGTTTCATCGTCGTAAGTCTGCAATTTCTGAGGCACCAACAATTACCTTCTGTTATCTTTATTTCTCAGAAATAAAAAATAAGAAATTTCAAATATCGAATAATTCACGAATATAACATCCTTTGCGTAACTACCAAACTAACATCACATTTTTCGTAAATATCAAACTTACTTGCAACCAGTTCAGCGCGAAACCCAATAAATCGAGCTTCTGAAACACCCTATATTCCTCTAACGTGTAATATCGTATAATATCCGAACCTAACCTAAACCCAATAAATTGCGTTTCTCAACCACCCTACAATCCTCTAGCGTATAACATCGCCCACTTTTCACCCTCTACGAGTAACAAAACCTCTTGCTCAACGTTCCCAAAGCAAACAAACCTGGTAACAAAAAGAGAGAGCGAGCGTCGTGCGACAAAAATCGTGTTTACCGGCAACGATATCCATCAGGCGGGAGAAAATGAACGTCCGGCAGTCCTGTAATCGATTCGAGCGTGTTCCAACGATCGGGAACGCACGTGCTGCGCTGAATAAAGCGTGCTCATCAATCGCTGTCGTGACAAATTACGCGACTTTATCAACAGATTTCGCCGGTGAAAAAGCGCTCGATCCACGCTGCCTCTCGCGCTATTTAACGCCGAGACATTTCGCGTCCCTTCTTTCGTTTCTTCAAAATACCAAGGTTCATCCCTTGATCGGATGGCCAATTTCAGCCACGTGGTTTCGTGCGTGTCGTTTATGTAAATATCGATCGCTACATGCGTGTGATCGTTTTATATAGCGTGCCCTCGTCATAACGATCGTTATACAGCTCCCCAGGAGTTCCTCAAAACGTTGCAGACACATTGAAAGCGACAAACAAAGCGCATTTACGTGTACGCGTACGTACGCTGTGGAAGGGGGATGAAATTTAGGGATCGAAGGGTGGCAGAGCTGAACAAAATGACTTTTCCCTTGTCCACGTTTGGTGAGAGAAAGTTAATTTGTTTCTTGTGTCAAAATTTTGTGGATACTTATTGGTCCTATAAGCTGCTTAGTAAAATGATTAATAAGGGATTGCTCAGGTTAAATCTTTCTCATTCGAAGTTAGTTCGAACTAGCGATTGGATAGAATTCATGAAATTTCAATTAATAACATAATTTTCTGGAAAATTGAAATTAAAATAACGTTAGTAAAATAGACAATTGGTAAATAACTGTGGATTACTCAATTACCAATAGATAAATCGTTTAATATCACTTAATACACGTACTGAAAAATCTGTATCATTCATAGGATGCCTTAATGAATTAAGTAAGCAAAATTCTGTCTTTGCATAATGGAAAGATTAGAACAAAAAGAGTGCCAATGTACGTAGTAAAATCAATTTGCCAATTTTTCAAATAACAATATCAACGGAATATCATATCTAAAGAAAGAATTCTACTGAAACCACAACTTTTCGAATCAAACCAAATCAAATCAAAAAATAATTTCAATTTCTTTCAAGTATCAAAAGATTTCGAATAATCAGACAGCCAAAAAATTATCCAATCACCAAAGAATTACAATCTGTCAATCGCTCTAAAAATCTTCTAAATAGTAAATAACTTTTCCAAAATTATTGTTCCAAAATTCTTCCTAGATTTCGTTCAGCTCTGGCAGCGATATGTGCAAGCGGAATCAAGCGACAACGAAAAAAATAAATGGTCTCGGATGGCTTTATTAAAAAAGACCAACTGGTACAACTGGACATCTGATCGGTGAGACATCAAAAGCACACGGCCAGATTCATCCAGCCACGGAAGCCAGCAGCGATTGCGCGACAACAGTGTTCGCTCTCAAACAACATACAACAAGCTGCTCTCGGCATACATCAGAGGGTTGTTTTCCTGCTGGCTCGTTGGCTGCGAGGTAACCGAACGTCTCGGCCTCCAAAGTGCCAGCCTGGCCAATCCGTACTTCGTCATCCTCCCACGTCAGACCCTTAATAAACCGCGTTGTTCACCAACTTCCACCTGTTCCTGACTGTACCAGCGATCACCTGCTCTTGCTGCAGCTCGACATCGTGCACACGAGTTCAACGGTTCACCTCTTCAGCGCGTGGCCAATTATCTGGCGCGTCTTGTCGATGCACTTCCGCAAGATATTACGGAACGACATGTTGAGCAAAGCGTCACGTCTACGTGCGTGAAGAGTAGCAAAACGGAGAATAAAAACGTACAGCGGGACGGTGATTCGGATTTAAGTATCTTCCTTTTGTTATATCCTCGATTTATTGGCTTGAACAAATCCTCTTTGGAAATTGGAGGCTGAGAAGTCAGTCTGTTTAAATGGACGTTGAAATCGACGACCACGTGTGTACGTCTCGAACGCTAGAAAGGACGTAGCAAAAATATCTTTCTCTCTGTTTACTTCTGTATCTTCTTTGAATCTCTATGTTGTTCTTGGGATGTCTTTCACGATTGATTTACTAGTCGCTATTTTTTAAGCTCAGACGAAGAGTAACAGCACAGCCAATGATTAATTGTTGAACTTGAACGGAGTTGTCGAACCAATTTGTTCCTCTTCCTCTTACTCCCTTTCCTTCCTTTTTTTTCTTCTTCCCTGACCACTTCAACTTTCCCGGGTAAACTTTAGCCACTCCAATGGCTCTCTACGCTCTCTCCACGTCTTCCACGCTACACCGTCCAGCCGCGAGTGACAGGCCTCGCTTTTTATCACGGTTACTTTATTGCGAGCACCACGACGAGCAACTTTGATACTCGTCGCTTCTGTTTCTCTCTCTCTCCTTCCTTTCCTTCTTCTATCCTCTCTCAACCCCCTTGAAACCCTAGTGGCTCGCAACGTCGGCCAAGGTATAGGCGTCCCGTTGGTAGTCAAGGCACTGGACATGCGCGCTGTGAAAACGAGCCTCTGACATTTTACAACCCGTACTCGACGAGGCCAGGAATCAACATAGCCAGCTTTCAACGCTTCTTGGATGGATACTTCTGCATTAATAGGTATTTCTAAAACATGAGGACGATTTTATCGAAACCTATCGCAAATCCCTGGGTATTTAGGGATCGTGTGATTTCGTATTTTTCTTCTATTTTTGACGGTAGATTACCTATCACGTCACGTGGCCGAGAATAATATCGATCCTACGTATTCTCCTTCGAGTAGTTCGATCATTCGAACGTGGTCCTTGAACGAGCCCGTCCAAGGATGTTTTCGAAATGAAGCTGCGATTATCGATCACGCGGTGACGGTATGCCGACCTCTCGTGCTCAAAAAACTCTCTAAATTGACGATAAAACTACGACAAAAGCTGAATAGAAAAACCCTGCGGCTGGTAGAAAACTGAACGGGTAATAAGCTCTGCGTTTATCACCAAGCGTTTTTTATCGTCTGATCGATCTATCGTATCCATTTTTCAAGGACGATTTTTTTTTCGTTTATTACTGCCTTTTATAGTTTCCTTTTTTCTATTTACGGATAAAACGATCAGAATAGCGGACGTATTGACTGATTTCTCCTCGAAGGCGGGCAATTGAGCGAAAAGTAGAAGAACAGTTCTAAACAAAGAATCCTCTGTGATATCGCCTTCGATCAGTGGCTGGCCACAAGATCAGAACACTGGTGTCATTCATGGATATCGCGGTTCCTAGTCATAAATCACCTCTTGTTCGTTTCTTATTAATAAGAGTCTAAAAAAAAGAAGTGTCTCGTGAAGTTTATTTCATAATCAACAGAATCGAAACATTCGCGCCGTTGATTAATTTCGAATGGAAATTTGTTCGAAAAACGCTGATAATTCACTGTCCTCTTCTTTTTCTTTCTCTGGATAGTCATTTGCTCGCGAGCCGAAGATCGATGGGATTGGTTGCACTGGTTTCGCATCGATTATCGAGGTCCAATTTACGTGAGAAGTGGTCACGGTTAGATAATCGATCGACTCGGTGCAAAGCAAGGCATTCGGTCGTGATTCAACGAAATGAAAATCATTATTGACAGAACGGATAATCACAGTTCACCGTCGATCGTTCGACCGATATAGAATCTCATTGTTAATTTACGTGAATATCTAGTCACAGCTGTAACTATAGAATAGAATCGTGGATATATATGTAACCACGGTTGCAACTATAGAACAGAATCGTACATCTATGGAACGCGAGGTCAACAGAACACTGACATCATTGACAGACGTCCAACCTCGATTCTCGCGAAGAACAATCACAGCTCACCATCTTGTTGATAAATAAAATAGATTGCTCGAGATTACTCTCTGATTCGTCGATCAAGACAATAATTAGAACACAGAAATTATTGACAGGGAATCAAGCCTATCCTGTACGATGTTTACGGTCTATCATTGTATTTCCAGGAATCTCCACTCGTCTATGACATAACCACGAGTCAGGAACCAGAACCAAGTTTCATTCACCATCAACTTTCCAGTCTATAATTCGTCTCGTTCCTTAAACATTCCATACGTTTCCCGCACGAGTATCTACATATACATCGAATCACCTTCTTTATCGATACTCGACGAAAATTTTTCATTCGATCTGTGACATAACCACGAGCCAGAAGGACAAATTCCTGCTCTCATCCAAGGCATTTATCACCCGTCAACTTTCCAGAGCTCCTCGAATTCTTCTTCTTCTTCAAATATTCCATGTATTTTCTGCACGCGTATCTGCGACATCGATTCACCCTCTTAATCGACGTGCACCAAAACTTTCCGATTTAGTCGACGGAACAGCGTGAAACTTGGTTCGAATTGGCAATTCCTGTTTGACCCGGTCCACGACTCGATTCCTTCCTCTCGACAACTTTCCCGCTGCTCGTATCGATCCCCTTGGCTCTCTCTTTCTCACCCCCGTGTGGCAGTGTGTCGTGTCGTCCCGGAAGGGAAAATCCCGCGTCCGGCGCGTCAGCGTCGAAAAGTCCGCCGCGGCGCGCGATCCTCGTGATCGATGTCCAGTCCGCCTCGCGAGTCGGAACCGCTCGTATCGGTGACTTGCGTGTCGCGCCGCGGCACACGTGACTCGAAGGTCATATTCCGGGATCGATCGGAAAGCAGGCTAGTTTTTCAGGAGGCCGCACGCCGCTCCCGGAAGCCCGTAAGGTTCTGCCCGTACCGACGATCGGTTGTCTCGTATTTCGCGATCGATGCACCAGGTCTCTCGACGAAGACAACGATTTTCAACGAATGATCGACGAAACCGGAGCAGATTCGTTCGCGGTTGTCGCGAGGTTTCGCCTCGATCCTCGAGGATCCTCTCACGTCCATCTCATGTTTCGAATATTTAAATAACACACGATTAAAGGATTACATTTACGTGTCTGTGTGGGTGGTTCGATCGAGTCCTGGCGGCCATTAGGATCGTTCGAATGGACTGGACGGAGCTTTCTCGAAGAGACAACGTGTCTCCTCGAAGATTAAGTCGTGCGATCGTTATTCGTCGATTCGATCGCACTTTGGCCTCTCTTTGGCACTGCAAGTCACCGTCTACCTTTCACCCGATTATCGCGATCCTGGACAACCGGACGACCGCTCCTCCCGCCTGATATATACGTGTACACGCGGCGAGAAACTCGTCGCTCTCCACGATGACTGCTCCGCGACATCGAACAGTCCCGCGACTGCGCACACTCGATTCCCGTTCCTCGAGCCTCGATTTTCCTCTCTCGTGCCCTTTCTTTCTTTACACCAGCTACGGGGCTGGATGTTCCTGGAATTGGTAGGGACGAGGGGAAAAAGATGGCAGTAACGGTCATCGATGAAGGAAGGTCGAGGTCCTTGATTCGAGATGGAGATACAAGATTATGGAAACTCGGTTACGGGTGTTTCGAGGTTTTGATAACGTTGTTTTTCACGGTTGCGCTGTCAGATACCGGAGGATTTTGGTTTATTGGGTGGATGATTGATGGATTTTATTTGGGCGAGTTACCACGCAGCGACGTTCTTTGGAGAAAGGGTTAAGGAGAAGGGAATTTTGATTTATCGAGGACGTTCGGATGGATACGTTACTAATGTCTAGAACTTTCTTCTGTAAGAAAATAGATTTCCAGTATTTTTTGTATTACAGGAAGTAGATTACGATGGGTAGTGTCTTTCATAAATAAATAAGACTTGGAATTTTTTTAGCGAATATGCGTGTAAATAAAATCTGTTTTTCTATGCTTTATAACGGTCTTAGTATGAGACGTAAAATGATACAAATTTCCTATATTATGTACCATCTTTAATATATTTTGGCCAAATATTTATTCACGCTGTGAAGGTATATGATCTTTTGATTGAAACAATATATAATTCTCCTTCAGGATGTATTATATCTGTTTCAATAAATAAAATTCTCTTATATCATGAAGTATTTACAATAAATATTCTTTGATTTCAGTCAAATCCTACACAACAGAAAGCATTTATATATTTCCAATACCCTTGAATACAGAGTACCCTTCACCATTAAATTTCCTTTTCTTCTTTTACATTACTTGCTATGTCACAAAATACTGCAAGGTCGTTATAACGAGTCGAATTTTTAATAAATAAATAAAATGATTAATTCCGTAGTCAATGTCCATAAATAAAAAATAGTGTTAAATTTACAACAATTCTAGCATCTATAGCTGTTGGATGGAATTTCCTTCGAGTAATCGGCCTAACATATCTTTTAATTTTAGTTGCATCCCCTAAACGATTTCGAAATATACCCGCTCGCTAAATATTTTCCTCGACAAAGGGAATTCTCTTGTGTCAAATAAGCACTAAACATTACTACCTTTGCATCAATCAAACCTACAAAAGAGAAAGCACTCCTATATACCACCAGTATTCTTGAATATTAAACATCCTACTCCACTAAACTCTTCCCTTTAACCCTCCGATTCTTCTCCAAGTACCATAGAATCCTTGAATAAATATAATTCCTTCACCTCGAATACCAATAAACGAATATGAATACTAAGCCCATCTCTCATATATCTCGTCGAAATTAAATATCGACTACTCCTACAAACAACATTAACGACAGAAGTCCAGTCTAATAATTACATGCCTGTTTCACAAAACCGAGAGTGACCATCGAGCCAAACCTTCGTCGACAAGTATTCCATCCGGTCCCGGTCTGTTCGTACAGAAATTTTCTTTTGTCTAGCATCAAGTGGCTTTCTGCTCCATTGACTTAAATAACAATGGAAGCGCAAAGGCAACAAGAACCATCGACTTTCTTGCTGCAATTGTAGGCGCAGCCAGTACATACTCCTGTCCCATTCGCGAAGCCATTCATCGTCGAAGGCAATAATTTCCCAAGGGCAGGTTGGCTGGTTGCATTTGCAAGAAAAATGTACAACCGATCCAAGGTTGAACTAACGCGAAACGTACAAACGGAATCGCGGTTTCTTATCTGATACCAATTTCCAGCCTGTTTGTTATGTTTTCTAACCGCCGTTCCACCCTTCCCCCTCTCGCTCCTCTTTCTGGCTTTATTTCGCTTTTCGTTATCTGCCTATCTGTCTCGTTTCGGTTTGTGGTTATGGACGAATCGATAAATCAATAAAAATGTTCTGGCACCCCGGGGTTCCAGGGACTCGATTACGCGGACAATGAGGAAACGGTGAAGACGGAACGACGACGAAATTCCATCGTCGATGTACGGGCGAGAGGGCGCGAATATGTTGAGTCAGATTTATAAATAAACCGCCTTATCAGATGCCCGGCACGAGGGCTATTTTAAGGTATCGACCAATCAGTGTTAAGGTCAAGCACGCCCACGATTATTCGAGGACTATCAAAATTTATCCGCCAGGGGTGAATCCTTGGGCTTTTTGTTCGTTCGATTAAAGTCGTGTTGGAATGTATTTAATGACCGACGGGGAGAAACACGACAAGTGGAGTTAATAATTATAAAATTCAATACGATGTCAGATCATTCTCGTATTATCGAAATTGTCGTTTTGTTTCGGTTTGGACTTAGATATCCTCTTGAATGTGGAAGAAATTGTTATGAGATTAGTTATGTAATTGAGCTTTTACAAGTCGATTATGGATGTTTATGCTGTTAGGAAAAATTTAAACGTGTAGAAGTGTACAGAATTCACATGGTACGTTAAGGTGTATGTATTTGAACTAGAATATTTTTATAACGTTCGAATGATTACACTTTTTATGTACGTCTTGTTTCTTTAGTTATAATTATAAGAATATGAATTTAAAAACTTCGTTAATTAATAATTATTGCCCTCTAAATAATTGATAATTTCTGCTTTTTATTAGAATTATTTTTCCTAAGTAATCACAATACGGCACACATTTCTAACAGATCTGGTTGCTACAACAACGTAGAAAGTTATTTTAACATTACCTACGAGAATCATATTTATAATAATTGAAAAGAACACAGGAAAAGAACATAATAGATATTCTTCTAAACTTCTTTCTATTCTATTCTATTCTAGACTTCGGATATTTATGAAAATTGTTCATGAAAGTTCATATTTTTATGAACACAAGCAAATAAATGGAACTTAGACAGAGATTTCTTCATTCTGCGAATATTATAACAAATCTTTTCCACATCTTTAAATTTTTTCAGAAATACATAATTATCCGCAGTGTAATGATAAGTCACATTTTATATTCGTCAATCTGATATTACCAAAATTTTCTCTTTATTTAATTTAGAAACTTTCACTAACCTCTTGAACATTGTGAAAATATTGATTGTCATAAGATTAGTTACGCCCTTGGTGTTTTATGAAAATTCGTGGGTTTACCAGCTATTTTTAAAAGGCTTATATTTTTGGACCTAGCAGGTTGTTCCCTGTTTTATCTATGCCACGTTAAAATACTGCCTTTTAACCAAGTGAGTTATCATGCGTTTGTCCTGTATTTTCTATTTATAATAACACACTAATAGTGTTTTTCAGTTCTTAAGCGTGGAACGATTATTATATATTACAAAGATAACGTAGTGCGACATAAAGAGAAAATAGAGAAAATAAAGAGAAGAAAGATGTAAAATCTCTCATTTAAATTTAGGATGAGCGAGAAAAATAATGCGTGTAATATAGATAACATTATCTTTGATTCACTTGGAAAATAGTAAAATATAGATTTGAAAATCTAAAACAGAATTTGGAATGATACAGTGTAAAAATTAAAATTTTTCATGGTTTAGTGACACCAACAAAATCTTAATTGGAGAAATTTGAGTTCCTAAAACGGTGAATTGATAACAGGAGTTCGCAGAGTTCGAATTTGAAAAGTTACAAAGCGGAATATTGGAACTGTAATAAAGTTCGAAACAACGCTTCGGAATTGAAAAATTTGTCAAAGTATCGATGATAAAGGATTTTATTGCAACTTCCCCATATATAGAATTCTGTATTCCACGACTATTCCAAAGTTCCACGAAGTTCTATTATTGGTATTAATTTTCGTAAATGTGGAACCGGTATAGTAATCTGTATTACATCACCAACTCCGTAAGCGCTTCTTTTGCGTAACGTGCATATATTTACGCGAATCGAATGCAATTCTGGATGACACAACAATGAAATATTGAAACGCAACCGCTCATCCACTCAGCAATAAATTCTTATCTCATGAACTAGATTAAGTTGTTGCGTTAACAGCCAGTCCGAAACCAAATTCGAGATAAAGTGGATAAAATATATTTATAATCTAAAAATATATATCTAACTAATGATATATTGTTCGATTAATTAATATTAATATTACTAATATTATAATTCTATTTAGAGAGGAGGAATTATGTTCCTAGTTATCGTTTGAACGTTTACTTTACGTTATTTTTGCAGGAAAGTGTTTTCATAGTCATTCTTCATTCATTTGTCTCTTTGTAATTCGTGTTTTTGCCAAAAGTTCGAAAAATATTACATCCTTTGAAATACAATTACGATCAACATATATTTCGAATATTCTTCATATTTCAAGAACTTGAATGTTGACACGATTGTACTAGATTCATGAAATTTTGGCAACAAAAGTTTCGAACCTTCAAACGCCAAAAATTCAAGAAAATAGACAAATTTATAAGGAATTGTTGCTGACTCATCAAAATTATTGTGTACTTGCTGTGATTGCCTACCTATGTAAATAAAAAACTATTATCGAATGCGTAAATTAATTCAAAATCAAATATAAGCAAAAGATCAAGAAATATAATTTCTTTCAAAATTTCTTCAAAATATGGCAAAAAGAGAAAATATTTGAATTTGATTTTTTCACATTCGATGTTGCGTATAATTAAACAATAAATGTATTTATTTCAAAATTGACCTTAATTTTAGTTTTAAAAAAAGCAACTATCTTCCAGAGAACGAGGAACGTTCGATCTTGAAATAGTGGAAACAAAAATGAATAATCCTAAAGACACCAAATTAGTTTATACATTTAATATCATTTAATCATAGAAATTATTGCCCACCAAACAACCTGCCAATTAACGTCTCTAAACGTTCTAATACCCAAAAACTCTTCCTAGAATGACTAAGTGAAGCATGACAAATTGTTTAAGAATCCTACTTTGCAGCCGTAAAACTTGAGGAAAAGTTCGGTACTCGTTCGGAAATGGAAAAATTCCAAATATCCTTGCCGCTTCAAAAATCCTCGAAGAAAATGCATCGCAAAGAATTATGTAACAATGCTAACGATTCGCGTTTCTCATGGTAACATGTCTATCCGCGAAAGCAAAGTGACCCGGTTTAGTCGGTCTGTACTTTTACTTTTCATCAATCTCCGCGGAATAACGTGGATCAAGGCTCGGAACGTTCGCAAACGTTTCACCGTTGAAAAGGTCGGACGGATAGAAGCAGTGGCGGGCGACGAATAAATTTAGCGAGGCGAAACGGGAGCAAGAAAGCGGCCGATAGAATGTGACGAACAAAGAGGCAGCCCTCGTGGAAATTGGAAACATGCCAGTGGCGCTATCGCACGGAGGGTGGCACAACTTTCCAATGGGTGAGGGTGGCCAAGTAAAGGGTGACATCTAGTCTAGCGGGGAAATATTGACCGTAAAAATGGCGTCAAGCCGGGGCAAGGTATGCGAAAGGAATTCCCATCGAATGAACGACGACGCGTGTCGTTCGAAATTTCATTGTTTTTCCTTCGATTCAAAGAATAAGAGATTCCTTCCACAGGGGTATGAATTGCTAGTCATTCGAATGTTCGATTCGTCGAATTTTTAAACGGCAATGGGAGATTGAATTCGTTAGGGGAATACAATTAGCACGTGACTGATGGACGATTCCTGGATTCCGGAATTTAAGGGAAATTGGTAATTATTGGTAATTATTGGTGACGCGTAAAGAGATAGGTATTGAAGTGTTAGTATGTTTACGTTGAACATGGTAGAATAGAAATAACTGTGGAGAATTCTCTTTAAAGGATTGGTACACTGTGTAAGAATGTTCGAATTCTATTCCCTTCTGACAAACGTCTGTGAAGAGTTCCTTCGGAGGAATAGAAGCGTGCGTGCTTGAACGTTAGGATAATTTAAGGATATTAGATTCTTCGGATTTTTTCAAGAATCTTCGTTGTACCGTGTAAGAACGTCTCGTTGAAGAATTTCGTTGTTCTTCGTAAAGAATTCCTTCCTTTCGCGAAGAATTTCTTTAAACAAATAGCGATGTTAGAGCATGTAATTGTTAGAGCGTCAGGTTGTTAAATGTTGGGACATTACATTGTTAAATTTGTTGTACCGTGCGAGAACATTCGTTGCGTTTCGTAAACGTTTAGAAGTGTTGATTGTTAGAATGTTAAGTTGTTAAATGTCACGATATTAAATCGTGAAAATCTTAGATCTAAAGATTTAAAGATCGGAACATTACATTGTGATATTGATTGTCAATAAATATGATATGATATGATAAATATGATATAAATAAGTGGGGAACTTATTATTCAAAGTTCTCTTCGTCAATTACCTGCGATTTTCACGATGCTAGTGAGCAAAGCGATTCACATTTTTTCCCCCCCCATAGAAAGTCAAACAAAAAATAAGCTTACAGAAGCGTTAACTCTCGCCCGCTTAGAACTTGAACTATTTTAATATGAAATATTTATTTTACACCTAGTTTCTCGTAAGGGAAACATTTCCACACCTTTCACATTCCTCATATGTGACCCACCAAGGTTTTTCATTTGGAAGTGACCTACATATTTCATAGTATTCCTTTCTATTTAATAATTTCTTTCGGTAATGAAGCCGAAAAGCCTTAGAATGACGAGCTACTTGATTGAATAGCCGATCGAGCAAGCAACTTTTCAAAGAAACTTTGTTTGGACTTACAAGGAAAATGGCCAGGAGGTTTCGAGCTTCTGTGACGGACGCTTTTCGTGTTTCGCGGCATGTCGGTTCTCAATTCCATGGCAACTGTATAAAAGGGAAAGAAAAGTTCAGAATTAATTCGTCACGTTCCACGTAAACATACAGATTTTTGCAACTTAGCGATTCTATCGTAGAAAAGGATTCTGTATTTTTCGTTTTATAACTCATTTCGTCAATTTAAATCTTCACATTTATTTATAAAGGTATGAATAGTGGTCCTTCATACGTTAAATTCGTCGAACTTTTAAAGAGCAATGAGAAACTTGATTTATTAAGGAAATATAATTAGCGCGTGAATCAACGATTCCTAGATTAATTACAGTACGAAGGAATATCTTCATGTCGTGTTCATGGGGGCCAAAATTTCATTTTTATTACGTTTGTTACATAATAAATCGATTAGTTCAGATCGATAAATATAATATATCCTAAAACGAGCATCTTGTAGTAAAATAAAATTCTTTTTAATTTTGATCGTAACAAGACTGTATATTAAAGCTAATATATTTTAGCACAACGATATGTTTTAGAACTTTTTATCAAAATAAGAAAATTTGTAATGCAAATTGATGTGATTTTGCCATAGTATAAGTTGGTTGATTTCAATCTTGTAAAAACCTTGTGTTTTTACTCTTTTAGTATGATCCAGTTTGTATTGACAAAGAGAAATGATCCAAAGTACGCCGTTCCTACGTGTTGTGCTTTGAAAGAGAAACTGAAGCTTTCTGAACAAATAATAAGTAATCAATAATATATAAATAGAAATACTTATGAAATGGTTTATGATTTTTAAATAACTAAAGCAATATTACAGTGAGAAACGATATTCATTATATAATATAAGAGACAACGTGTTTGTTATTTAAAAAATGGAAAGAAAATTACTAAGATCAACAGTAAATATGTCAGAGATAGACTGTAGACTGTAAATGTCAATGTAAATTCATATCTTTATAAATGTAACTAGAGGAATGGTATCTAAACAGAAATTTATTTCATTCGCTAAATATAACGAACACTTTGAATATTTTATACATTTTACTCTATCAATCTGCCTTATCAATCTACCGATAGAAAATATTTCAATAACAAAGACACGTTTTTTTTTAAAAAAGCATATAAGACATAAAATGAAAAACACAGAATCTTGTTCTAGATCTAATAGAATTTTTCCTAAATTTGTCTCCAGGTTGGACGAACCATAAATATGATTTACGGTGACGAGGATCAATTAACAATTTTCTGTGTTTTTATGCAATTTCAATAATAATAACGTCGTCGACTAGTGAAAATCTTTTGTTAAAAAAGCAAAACCTTCTGGTTCTTCGAGAATAAAAATTGCCATAGCAAAGACATTGCGATGCGAATGGAAGAAGCAAATGAAAAACTTCATTTTGGAAAACAAAAGGAAAGTTTAATATCTTCTCTTTAATTTATCTTTGTGTTTTGGTTTATCGCGTATCTCTTTTCACGCTGACTAAACCGCTTAATCGAAATTCTCTTGTAAATAAAGCGAAAGATTGGATAGATCTTGCGGTATCGTACGTTGAAGTATTACAAATCTTTTTCTTTCAGAAACAGTATCGTGAGCTTCAAAAAAAAATAAAAACTATTCATATTATCGCATTCCTTTATAATATGTTATAATTTGTTTAATATGTAGATATTTACTATTTTTAAATATTTACTGCCATACTTGGGTGTTGAATATTTTTTAAAATATTAAATGCTTTTAAACATTTATCGTCCTTTTACTATTGGTACGAAGAGAATATAAATAATAATCAAGGAACAAAGCAAAATTGTAGCAAGTTAACCATAAAGTGTAGTACGAAGAAGTTTCTTTAAAAATGAATATTTTCCACATTTATATCGAAAGTATAAATCTATAATTAAACGTAGAAAGTATTATAATATATTAAAATGATCATTTATTGATTTTAGTGGTATTTTACTGTATTCTTTTTGCTCGTAAATAAATATTAATTTACTGTTCAACAATACAACGATACTACATAATATTTGAAAAATGTTAGCATTCATGGTGTGGTATAAGATTACACATTTTGAATAATTTTTTTAATAAACATTGTTACATTTAGACATTAGAACATGGTTCTATATCTCTCCAAAATTAATTAAAATATATGGTTTTAACAAAGTATAGCTTACTACCTTGGCAAAAATAAATTGCATCATCAATAATATTGCATGTAACGCAATAAATACTTCCACTAGTGTAGCAGAATTTGTTACGTAACCATACGGTTCAACGTATATCATATTACACACAACACAAGCGTTTAAGGCTGCAATTTAAACGAAACTGCAGTAGCAAAAAGCTTAAGAAAACACGTGAGAAAAGCTCGATCCTTATAGAAGCTACAATTTCTGGAAAAACACGTGTCACTCGATCGTGGTACGAGTTATCGATTCGTTTGGCGCACATGCTGTTTCATTGTGACCGTTCCAGAACGAATCTGGAAGAAACCCCAAAGGCAACTCTTTTCAAAGTGAAAATCAATAAAATTGAAGTGCTCCACGGACGCGTCCGTGATAAATTTGCCAATCAAAACGATGACAACAAAACGTAAACCTCCTCATCTTCCTTGAAGAAAAGGAAACAGATTTCGCGACCCACTTCGCATAAAACACAAAAGAAAATGAAGAAAAACAAAGTGTCGACGTGTGTCCGCGCGTTCGTCATTTCTCAACAGTTTCTTGCCAGAAAATCGTAATGTTCAACGAACCATTTGCCGCAGAAAGTCTTGGATGAGAAGGATTTCCATAGAAATTCGTCACAGGCTAGAAATTTCTCAAGAGCATCTCTCCAAGGAGATGTCAAGGGACTATACGGTTCGACGAACGAAGCATGAACCGCAGACACCGTGGATTCTCGAGGAGACATTCGTGCGTACGAGGCCATGCATCATAAGGAACGCGAGCGCGAGAAAGAGAGGCGCGGACGCTTAAATAATTCATTAAACGAGCAGAGATTTGCATTGTGACGAGCATGTACGCTACCGGATCGGTGGACGAAGGAGCAAACGAATTAAGCGCTTCAGCTCGGTGTACGGCCTGGGTTGAGAAAGAATATCCAACGGAGAATGAAACATACATATAGAAGACATACACTATCGTTCAAAAATATCCGGACACTTGCTCATTTTTCACATGATGTATTTTACAGTAGTTATAAAAAGTATTGGCGCATAATCTTATACTGCAGTAAAGAAGCGATCTTTTACTAGATTCCACATGCGTCGTTTTCACAGTATCAAATTTCTGTAGTCGTGCGAAGGTAGTACTAAATGTATCGTTTTCGAAGCAAGACTCGACCTCATTTTAGGCTAAAAGAATGTTCAAACGGCGAATGAAACACGTAGACGACATAATTATGCTGCTACTTAGAAGTGTCCGGACACTTGGTTGTCTTTGACAAGATGAATTTTGCAGTAGTTTCTGAGAATTTGCAGAATTTGTCTAAATATCCGCAGTCTAATAATCATTTCTATGAGCAAAAATATATGTGTAGTTGAATCTTTTTTTACAATTGGAAAATTGAATTCTTTTCTATAACTTGGTAAATTTATATCATAATTAATGCCTCTATCGTTTGTATAACATACTCTCGTTACTTTCTGCGTTATTTTGCAATCTTTACGAAGAGACTAAAAATGTATTTAGTTTATATATAAAAAGGGATCTACACAAACATACCGAAATAATTCATACGATCTGTTTAATTTCCCTTAAAATCTATTTGAATTTTGATCAAGTTTTCATGAAAAATACGTGGTAAGGGATGTGAAGAGTACAAATCGCCATTTGCCATTGTTTGAAACTTTAATGAACTTGCGAAACTTGTGTAGTTCATGTAACACACTTTAATTATCTAAAATGTATCCATTTACAGATTGAATAGAATCACCCTATATGTAGAAGAAAGTTTGAGAGGATTCATAAGGCCGACGATGCGCGCCACTGTTTTAAGCTTATCAGAGGCTGAAAATTATAACAGGATGTCGCGAAACATTTGCCTTCGTGTAAAACGCTATTCGACCCAGAAAAACGAACTCGCCAAACCAGTTTTTCCCTTTCTTTTTTAAGTAGCTTATCGTTAGAAAAAGTAATTTGTGAACGTTCCTTTCGCGTAAACATTGCTGGACAAGAGGCTCCGTCGTTGATCCTCCTGTTGTTCGTCTGCTATGATAAATTTAATATTTATTCCAACAATTTAGCTACTCATCAAAATTTCTAAATATGATTCGACGGTAATGCACATTTTGCCTGAAAATATTACTATGCTTTGAATTTTTAATATGTTTTTTCCATAATTCCAGGACTTTTTTCACAAGTTATGTAATAGTTATTTTAACATGTGTTGACTTCTTGTACAAACTTCTAAATATAATTCCAATCTGCTACGTATTATTCACTTACCCTTTTAAGCACTGACAGAGTAGAACAATTACTATAACGCGAGACCAAACAATCTACTCTAAGTGAAAAACGTGCCATTCGAACTCCTTTCTTTGTGGAAAATTCTCACATGCTGATACTACTATCTTCTTGTAAGACTATAAGCTATAGTACAAGAATTTCTTATTAATATTTCAAAATATGTACTTCTTTTACAATTTTTAAACCAATTTTTTCGATGTTTTAAATGGCATATAAATTTGTACAGTTTCTAAACAAGTATTTCAAAATTCAATAAACTTCAATAAAACTCATGTTTTAATAGCAGACAAGAGTGTTTATCAGAATATGAAAAAATTAATGAAAATATTTCTCGTATTTTACGCAATAAAAGTACAATAGAAAAAGAAATTAAAAATGATATATCATCCTTGACTAAATATAAAACTCGGAATGAAATATCATAGGTGATTAAAAAATATGTAATAAAACGTATGTTACAGTATTGAATTAAACAGAAAGTTCTTGCATTTTTTTACAGGGATTTTGCTAAAACCTTATCAATATCCTGCTAAACAATTCGTTAGTATTTTCTTGATTTCACATGCTCATCTAGTATTCTATTACGTAGTTGTATACTTAATAATTACTAGTATGTAAGTATGTAAGTATACCCATGTTCCAAAAACCACTTCAGTATCTCTTCAAAATGTTAACCGATTTTAAATATTTTTATCAGAACTAATTATAATTTCCTTATAAATTCGTAAATAATAAACTGTTTGATTAACAAAGGTGTTGTAAAGATTAACGTTTAAAATTACATTTTATCGTATCAGAATATTCTACGGCAACTCCAATAAAAGATGAAACCATTCTCAGTCTTTCTATATACAATTTTGCAGACAAATTTGTATTCTATGAAAAATAAGCAAGTTAGCCCCCACGCTTTTGAGTGACAGTATACAATTCATCCTGTCTGGACATTGCCCGTATTGTCCATGTGTTTCAGCGACGTGAACAGTTTCGGGCTGGCTTAGTATCGACCATGGGCCCGAATGGGGGCTGTATCTTGCCAGCGGAATGTTTTCAGCCCCGTTTCCGAAGCGCGACGTCGACTCACCCCCTGTCGTGAAAATAGAGTTCGCCGGACGAATCTGGAGTGTATTTGAAATTGGGGCTTGATACGAAGCTCGTTGATTTATTTGTCAACCGAGTCCAGCTCTAAGGGGGGAGGGGGTGGTCTCTGCGCCGGATTTTTCTACCCTATGAAAAACATCACGATTCAAGAATTCTGTTCGCTGTACTGGTTGAAGCAACTGTGATAGATGTACTTCGGTGGTCTGTCGATTTTTTGTTTACACGCGGAAGAAACTTGAGATTGGTTGGTTTATCTATAGTTTTGTACGAATGATGTAAAAATGATAGGAATCTGGAAGCGAGAGAAAAATATTTGGAACAAAATGATAAAGTTGCGAATGTCGAGTGATTTATTTACAGAGATGGAGCGAGAATTTTAAGAGTGTGACGGAAGTAAGTTTGGAATAAGTACTTGATATTAGCAAAAACGTTCCGATTCAACACGTGAGACTATCGTAAAACAAATTCCTTACCAGTTATTATTTATCTTTTACATTTAGAAAGATACTTTCGCCCTGAATGATTACTTTTATATTAATTACTATCATTTATTTTCTCCTTGCATATACCACGATATAATATTTGCCTTTATACTATCACATATCGTATATTTCATCAGAAGGCAGGATATTTATATCCCATTTTATCCAAGCCCAACATTAATCCTCAAATCGATAAACAATTTTTCCCAATAACACAATCCCACTGTAAAAAACGGGAGAAACACACAGTAGTACCGAAGAAATACATCAAAATAAATATCCCAACAGAAATTGTCTCCCATGCCCAAGATAATTCGCAGCATCCGCCATAACATCCCCTCGAACCCCTCGACTTCCATTAAACCAGAGACAATACACATCATACAATCGCTATCCAATAAATTCTCGGAGCCAGGAGTGCATCCCAGATGCCCGAAGAAATAATTCAGAGTGCACATCGAGACCGGACACACAGTGTGCAAGTCCAGGAGAGTAGAGGAGCTTCTTCATTGTTTGGCTCGGAGGGCGCTTGACCTTCTGCAACCTGTATCGAGCACCTGCCTCTGTGCTTTCCTTTCAGTTACTCTTGGTACATGAAAAACCGGGGTCTCGATGTGACCATACTAGATAAAAAAGAAAGAAAAAGAGAGAGTAAAGAAATAAAAAAAACCCTACTTTATAATATAGAGCCAGCCTCTCTTCTCGGATATTAGATATTGTCCTTTGTTGCCATAACCGGAACGTCGCCGGTGCACCGATTCATCTCGATCGTGCGCCAGTCTCGTTCACAGAGACATATTAGTGTAACGTATACATATATACACATAGGTGTAGAATAAGTGTACACACATACACAGGGTGGTAACTATCCCCCACCGTTCTCCGCAGCCCGGTTGCCACCTCGTACGAGGTCGAGCGCCCTTTCGAAATTTGCCGATGGCCAAAGGAGGCCTCGAGGACTGCTTGGCTGACCTCGAATCCGAGATTCTTATCTTTGAACCGAAAGCTCCGGGAAAGACGCCGTTTATCGAACGACAGTACTACTCACGGCCGTCCATGGCCGGTTTTCAATAGAGTGGCGGACTGAACACGTCGGCCGCCGCCGCCACCGCCCCCGTTTGTATCTCCCGTGGCCCAGAAAGCGATTCACAATGAAAATTTTGAAATATAAATATGCCGAGACCGCCTTTGGCCTCGAGCACAATCGACCTCCACTCGACGCGGCACCGTGCTACGTCGCGACGATCTCTATCGTACGATGATCGCGACGGACGTCCGGATCTGACAATCGCATCGGTCTTCACAATCCACGAAACCTGGGAAAGAATGCTTTCACGAAGAGTTTCGTGAATTTTTTAACTTGTGCTTAATTAATAATAGTAACACTAGAAGATTTTTATTAATGTAGGATACAAGTAGATAGCATTTATCAGTATTACTGCAGAATCTATCTTGTAGGAAGAAATAAATTACTAGTTGAATCGAGAAATGTCTAACGAGTAGCAAGAAATTCATCTCGGAAGATATAAATGGAGAAATGTTAACAGACGAAGAATAAAAAGATATTAATACACAAGAAAAATGTTAAGAAACATATGTGTCGAAATAGCAGTGAGACAAATTTTAATTTGAAAATTTATAAAAGGAATAGAAGATCCGAAAGATTAAAGAAAGCCGAGAAATTTCAGTTCCGCGACATTAGTCTCATCCGTTCCACACCATTTGTTCCAGTTAATTTTTCAGTCACTCGTTTAGTCGATGAACAAGACGATACGAAATATTTATCAGAAAATGAATATCGTATCGGCCATCTGGTTCAGGAACGTCCACGTTTCTCGTAGATTGCCACGATATCCGGACGATTGAGTTATCGCGATAGTTCCGAGGAATTCAGTGAAATAGCTTGGCCGATTAAATACACACGGTTGGCGTCAAAATATCGCAAACTGTCTGTTTGATTCTATCGTAGAACGAGATGTGAAACGTAACGCGCCTTTCTATGCGTACACGATGCATCGGACCCATTGATTCTGTGACTGTTTCATGTTACAATCGTACGATATATGACTTAGTATTATTGACATAACTCTAGTATAAATGTGACATATATGTAATGAATGGACAAACTTTGAAAAAATATTTTTCAGCGAAGATTTCAAAAGAAACCGTTTAATGAACATTGATTTTTTTTAAGGCTCGTAAATTCGTATTTAGTTGAGATTATTTAGCGAAGATTTAACTTTTACATACTTATGAATTTTTCGAAATCTTGAATCTTTGATATTTATTAAAATTTTTGAAAAATTTGGATTTCTTTACTTTTCTGCTATTTACAAAATGGAGAACAAATTGTTACTAATTTTGTTATTGATTCTACTTGGATAATTACAAAAGGAAGAAAATTGTATAATGGCGATTTTAATTTTCAAAGGATAACACAAGAAATATCAGTGTACAAATATTAGTTTCTCTTGATTTGTAATATTAGACGTTATCGTAAATGTGTAATATTTTTTAACATAATAACAAAAATTGCAAAAATATTGGCTTTTTCAAATCTGCGTTGTTAAGTTATTTCTAATGTTGGAAATATTTTAGTATTTTAAAAATTCTATTGAAAAAAGTCTTAACCTAGACCTGCGTCACATTCTTTACGCGTAACTTACAAAGCCCAGTTTCCGCTCACTTAGAAGCTAATGAAACGAGTTGTTCAGTGATACGAAATACGCCGATCTTTGACACTCGATAAAAATCTAACGAATCATCTCGATTCACGTACCCACTTTGTGAATGAAACTTTGTTGTAATATATGATTTCATTGGAATCTTCTCAAAGTATTTTGTATAAAAATTATTTCATTTTATGAAATCAATTCCATCAGTTAAAGTTGTCAAATTGGTAAATGCATTATTTGCAGAAAAAAATTCTTTTATCTAAATATCTCCAGAATCTAGAAACAACGTATCCTCATCTTCACGTAAAAACTAAACTTAAAATTTTAAAATATTGTTATGTATTAAAGTCTTACTTAATGGAACGCAAATTAGATTCATGTTAAGTTTGGGTTATATCTGTGTCAGATGTACGCTGGTATAGGTCCATGCTAGGTCTAGGTCAAGACCGAGGTAGAATTGTGATAGGTCTAGATCATAATGCCCGTTAAGTTCAAATTAGACCCAAGGTGTTCTAATTTCAATACATGTTGAGTCTCGATTAAGTCTACAATTCAATTTCTCCATATCTTTGGTACCCTTCAAATTTGATCAAACATTGTTTATAGCAATGTTGAAAATATAGAATTAATTAAACTACAGGACTGCACATTTTGGACTTGCATCAGTATCTTAATTAAATCGTATTAGAGTTAGTTAAACCTATGTTAAGTTAGAATTCAGGACTAAACCTAACCAAAGGCCCCAAATCTACTTAACAATAAAGTTTCGTCCGGGGTAACTTCAAGTAAAAACAAAAATATACCTAAACTTGGGCTTAGATTAAAGAATTACATAACTGAAGAATCAAAATTTTATCTTTTAACAAATAAAAAAAACAGAAAAGAATCGTAATCTAGAATTGCTGAAATAAATTCTCTGCAATAAATCAACTTACTAAAAACGTTACCTCTGAGATAGATTAAAATAAAATAGCGAAACCCAATTTTCACATTTGACTTTAAATTACAAAACTGTAGAAATCCAAAATCGAAAAATTTTCCTTTTTTAAATAAAACTACTAGTGATCTAAAGTTTCAGAAAAATATTTCGTATCATCAATTAACACCGCGATATCCTTTCGCATTTCCACTACGAACTTGTTGCCATAAAAATTACGTTAAAAAATCATGAATAAATGCTTTTCTGAAACCGACTGGCTTTCACAGAAACGCAGTATGTGTTACACCGTAGCTCCTCTCTGTTTGTGCAATGGAGCTTCGCCTGTCTACACAGGTTACAGTGAGTATGGTGGCGCAGTATGGTTCAATGGGCAATAAGTTCATTCGATGCTTCGCCCCACGTCGAGTGACTACGTGTACTCAACCCCATGCACGTGTGTATAGGTAATGATCATCTGATTAACCTGCCTGCTCCTTTTATTGCAAATAAACCGATGGAAAACAAAACGAGCAATCGAATCGACGGATTTAAGTGGAGAGGCTAATCATCGAGCGAGCTTTCATCGTGACAGCTGAAAGAATGGCCTACTACAATGGAGCTTAGCGTCCACTATATATATTGTCTCCATAGTTTAGAATATCGATCTTTTCCTTTGGTAATTATACGAGGAATTATATGAAGCGAAAAATGCAATAAACGAAGACCAAAAGTTCAAAAAGAAATATACATGTAAAAATGTATATTGGTAAAAAAACATATTTTGAGATTGCTAGAAGAATGATACGTCTAAAAAATTACCAATTTTGGCATATTAGAAAGATCAACTCTAAGAGTGAACTATTTTTTGGGGGAGAGTTTTATAATTTTATCAACACTAAATGTGTGCATACTGGGTAAATTCACAAAATTTTTCTCGGAAAAGGATATTTAAGAAAATTATTAAAAGAAATTCTATTTTATAAAAATTGTGTTCCTCGTTTCTTGAAAAGAATTCTTCAATTAAATACCGCACATTTATGTGAAATACTAAAATATATTATTTTATGTTAAATATATTTAGTATTAGGAAATGGCGCGCGTATCATTATCCTGGGGAGACTTAATCTTTAAGCTTTTCTTAATTATAAATCTTTTTCAGAGGAATCTGAATTTTCAATCTAGTGAAAAATGTTAGAAGCTCCAGTGCTTTCAACTATAAAAACCTTCAACAAATAAATATACAACTGTTAAACAAAATAGTTGCATTAAATTAATTTATATGGTATGACGATTTAATAAATAAAGTACCAAGTACGTAACCTATATGTATAGTAAAGATGTCTGTGTAGTTGAAGGTTAAAAATATTCACTGGGATATGTACGTGTTATGGCTTATAAATGTGGGTGCATTTTAGCCGATTTGTTTTAACATCACATGAACGTTATTAGAATATACGAATTAACGACAAACTACTGGTCAAAAGCAGTCTTCTTATGAAATCAATGTATACACATGAAATTTAAATTGCATAATTAAAACCTTATCAATGGTGTATTAAAATTAAATACGTGGTTCGTTGAAGTATTGACCGGTTATAATATTCGTGCTAAAATTAATTGCGATAATCTCTCTATTAATTTGCAAAAACATCTGTACTTCATTTATAACTTGGAAATCAAACGAATAAAAATAAATCAACTTCTTAGAATAACGAACCTGCTCTCTCATATTTGACTCTTACAAATACCAATCTTTTCGTTGCATATTAAACTAAAAGTAAATCCTTTATCATATCGTAATATTCTACGATATTTTAAATAAATAAAAAAATAGTCCTGAATCTTGCGCAATTATAATCCTATAACTGAATTTCATTCTATTAAAAATAAGCAAATGCCTTCATATTTTCGATTAGTGTGTGTCCTACAAGGGTCGAAATAGTTAACGTGTATGTGAAAATTCACTGGAAGCATTCGGACGATCCTCGTCGGAGTAATAAAAAAAGTAAAACACGCTTCAAAGCATTTCTCCGTGGATAAAACTGAGAGAGAGAGAGAGAGAGAGAAAGAGGAAGGCGGAAGTTGTTCTTATACATCCCCTTGAATATATCCCCATGACTCGGAAAAAATACGCGTACGAACGAGATCCAGCCACAAACGCGATTACTCGACCAGTTTCATCCACCGGCCGCGCTGGTGTCGAACAATTTCCTTAACTCACGTACAATACCACTTGGATGACTGTACAAAGGGGCGGTCGCCCGAAGGTAGAATAAAAGTGCATCTTGCGCCGCTAACGAGAGCCGTAGTGAAACAAGGAGAGAAAATTCCAGATAAAACCGAGACACACGCCGCGCCGCGCCGTCTCGTCTCGTTTCGTTTCTATTCACCCTGATCTTGTTCTCGAGCAACAATTTCCCCGCGATTCTTTCGTCGTTAATCGTCGATGGTTCCAGCACGCTTCAACACGCCTGTTTCCTCTCTCACGGATCACTGGGAATATTTTTGAAAATTATTTTCAGCGTGCTGGAATCTCAGAGACCTGAGGCAGTTTGCGGGATAGCGGAACGCAGTGGGAATTGCGTAGTTGAAGAGGTTTTCCGGTGTTTGAGAAAGTTTGAGAGGTACGTAGATGTTTTTGTCGAGTTATTGTGCACTAGCTTTGGTTCAGCATTTTAGTGTATTTTTTGTGGTTCTACGTCAAGTTGAACTTATCATTATGTATTTTACTCCATTCGACGTTTTTCAGCTTTTACATAGCCACGTGGGAAAAGTATGATAAATTCCACTTTGTAAATCTTCTGACTCCGATGTTACTTGGGTGCCACTAAAATATTTTAACATGAAAAATGGCTGAAGAAAGGAGTCGTCTGATAGATTTCAAGATATTTTATGGATATTTAACTTATTCTGCAGCACGACTAGTTTTGGGATTAAACATATGATTTTGTCATAATCTTGAATACTTGAATAATTGAATATTTGAAGGCCTGTATCTTGAATCTATGAAAGACGGGGAATGTGACTTATTTTTCGTCCTCGATGTATTGTTGCCCTTCGATAATTTGGATTTAAATAAAAAAAATGTAATATTCTTTAAAAAAAGAAAATCCTCTGTTCTGCGGTGTTCTTTGAATCGCTTTAAACTCAACTATGTTTTTTCATTAGTAACAAAGTTAAGTTTGAATAAAACATAGAGATATAAAATACGTGAAAATCTTTTTGCTTGTTGAAAGAAGACTAAGATTATGACATAAAAATGTGAAAACCACAGCAGGGTTAAAATTATACAGGTTCGAAGATGGAAGTGAGTATTATCGAAAACAACAGATTTAAAAAACTGAAACACCAAAATTGAATATATGTTACAATTTAATAATTATGTATGTAATTCTAATATCATTAAGTGTTTTTCCTCTCTTTATATTTATCTTATTCTACGAAAACCAAGATTATCAGTGAAAAGATTATTGGAACGTAAGTCTTTCCTTATTCGATAGAAAATATTTTTCTTCAAGTTAATTCTAACCGTTACAGAATGAAAAGACCTCATTACCCTAACTGTGAAATCTCGTAAAATTACCCCTCTCTGTTGCAGGAAGTCATTTTCTTCCTTCACCAACGTGAAACAAAGGACAGAAAGTGGGCATTCCTAAGAAAAGAGATACAATGACCAAATGGTGGAGCGAGACAGTAAATGTATAAAAACAGAATCACGAATAAGGTTTATAAATCAGCTGGTCTAATGATTCCAAATGTACATGAAGATTCATCTGGATTTTTCTTTTCAACACATTAATAGTCATACATTTAATGTAAAACGCGATCGTTTTTCACTGTCCTTAATTAAGTAGTAAGATCGTTTTGAATTTTATTCTGGCGTAGTACCACTCTTGAACCGCTCGCTGTTTTTACTACGGCAGTTTCTTTCGTCGTTTCCACAAGATCCATCTATTTCACGCTAATTGCTACATCA
This sequence comes from Bombus soroeensis, assembly GCA_014737365.1. Lineage (NCBI taxonomy): Eukaryota > Metazoa > Arthropoda > Insecta > Hymenoptera > Apidae > Bombus > Bombus soroeensis. The sequence continues at coordinate 301,338 of JACXIL010005363.1, forward strand.
CTGCCGCGTTATAGCTCGTTAGCACAGTTACAAGCGTCTGCTCAAATGACAGAGTTTAGTAACTACCTTGAAAGTAGGCTATATTAGTTTTGTTAAGACGCGTGTGTAGATAGACATCATAATCAATTACTAGAAGTTTTAAACCTTCAGTACTAAATTTAAGGTATACAAACGTTCAAATGTCAAAGCATGAAAATTTGAAATGCTCATTATGTAACACGAATCTTTAGAAAATCAGGTATATGTACTGTGTGATGTTTAAAAATTATATTTTATAATAAATCTTATCAAGCTTGAAATATACTGCTCGACTTTAACTACTGTAAAGCTGTACAAGTTTTCATTTTTCACCATCAGGTTTAACATATATACTACTATTTAGATTTCAAAGAATTTGAATTGCTGATCTACGATGGTACAAATCTCTAGAAAATCAAATTTCTACTATGTGATAACTCGAAATTATGCTTCACCTATAGTAAAGTAATAGAAGATATCAAAGTTGGAATATATTACTGAATTTGCACCAATTTATTCAATTAGTACTTGGAAACCCAACATTCCGACAAACTATGTACTTTTGCACAAAGTACTCAAAACTTCTGAGAATTATATACTACCTATATACCGCTTATATGACAGAGAATTTATTTGAAACAGAAAATATGTCCAGCACTAGTAAATGTACTAATGTAACTAATACGATCTTATCGAAATACGTCTGGATGTGCAGACGGTCTATAACTCAGTTCGAAGTTGTAGAGCCGACCATGACTCATTCTAGGGTATTAGAAGAACATGTGAGCAATTCCCCAAGGCCGAGATAAAACCCGCGAGCCGCACGGTAGCCGTTAAAACCTTTATAGCGAATCGAAGACTGTGGTACCAGCCACGACCTAGCCCAAAACAGTAGAAACCTGTTCAATTGTATACTAAGATTGGTGGTACCAACAATACTATATCCAAGAGTCGCGTCATAGAATTATAAGATTGTAGTATCAATCATCTTGGAGTAATAAGAACACCAAGACTATGGTACCAATGTCAATGATACAATCGATAGCCATAAAAATTCATGCAATGGAACCCTAAAATTATAATACCAATAACGAAAATAAATTTTAGAAAGTTACCCTGTTTGACGTGAAATTCCAAACTTTATAACATACAATGTGTTCATTGATTTTTATTAATTTTTTATTGACATTTATTGGAATTGCTGCATTAATGGAATAGCATTTCTGTGAATACGAAATTAAATCAATTTATTACATTATTTATTTCAATTAATATATGTCACTCTATGACAGGTCGCAGAATAAAATATATTTATAAAATTCGTGTGGCAATCAACGTATTAGAGGGTTAAAACTCCATAAAACCGTCCTCCATATATTACGCGCGAAATTTAATTTCCACGTTTCACTGACAAGATAGAATCCTATGAAAGAATATGCTTTTTACTCGTCTCTCTTATAACTTTTGAGAATCTTCAGAAAGAGAAAGCCGGTATAACGATCGAAGCGGGATTGATCCATATCGGATGAGACTGCAGATTTTTATTTGATGCGCGTGACGAACGCACGGGACACACGAGGAACGAGCTTTGTTCAGCAGCTTGGTATGGAAGAAGAAAAAGGGTGGCGGAGACGCACACAGAGACACGGGACTGCAAGGTAGACTCGAGAGTCGAGAGTCGAGAGCTTTTGTACGCGGCTGAAAAAGACCATCGCGCCTATCCGTGCTCCACCGGTCGAGCACACCGCGAAGAATTTAAAGACGAAAGGCGCGAAAGATGCTCTTCGCGGGACAGCGACACGGCCTTTCATGCCCATAATTTCCATTGTCGCCACGTCACTGTCAACAATGTTCCTCTCCTGTTCAAAGCTCGACATACATATTTCGTTTACCTTTCGCTATTTTTTTTTTTTTTTACCCTGTGTTCATCTCACAAAACATCCGGATATGCTAAGAGAGAGATACCGGGGAATGGATTTTATTAATATGGAAATTTTCAGCTGGAATTTAGATGTCACGTATGAGCATGTTTGGAATATTGGAACGAAGGATGTGGGATAAATAAGAATTGAATATAAATTAGGATTTTTTATATATATTTTAACCTTAATGTGATTTAAAAAAAAAAAATAATGTCGAGGACCGTTGAAAGACATTTACTGTAAAAGTTTCAATCTGATCATCGAAACCAAGAAATGAAGAATATAAATGTCATTAACCGATCCTTTACTTACTATAGCACAGCATTCGAAAAAAAATGTTAATGGTATAAATGATTTCTTGTCTCAATTTTATATTAAACATCTTCTTAAAATAATCCAAATGCTTATTGTTTACTTATACGCTTACTATATAAAGGTAAAATTAAAATATCAAAATTCGAGGGTTGCAGGAGAATGTTAAATGACTTCTTACAATTTTCAGAACGTAATCAATCTTCCGTCTATGTAAAATCGAGAATACTATAAATTATGAATCGATTTACGTATCAACTTAAATTATTTGATAAATATTTGTATTATCTAAGAATCACTTCTCAATTTGTATATGACAATATACAAATGGCTATAATTAAGACGTCGAGGCACTCAATAAAAAATGAAAGGTCTGGAAGATGATCTCGCGAAGTGTTCGAAGTTCGCGACTCCAAACAGGAATAAAAGCCAGAAGGTTGTTTTTCTTTTTCTGTTTGCGAGGGTGCGCCGACACTCGCATTACGAGCCACTTAAACGACGCTTAACGAGAGGCCTCTATTGTCGCTAGGCCTTTGTTAGGCGGCGCTTTAGTTGCTTCGAATTGGTGCAATCGTAGGAGTGTTTTCAGAGATAATTCGACAAAGTTTTTATCCATTGTTTCCTACTTTTTTGGTTTTTTCTTCTCCGCTGGCATCGAGGAACATCGTGTTTTTAAATCCATCCACAGATGCAATTTTCAAAACTTTAAATATTTCCAAAGAAATACAAAAAGCCTCCTTTTCTCCGTTGTTTACTGATAACAAAAATACATTTTAACTAATCCTCGTGTAAAAAACATAATGTACTAAAATTAAACCCAATTTTATCCAGAATAACAAATAAATAGATTTATCGTTTAACTAGATAATATTTCAAACCATGAGATAGAACATGAAAGATTAGTTCTCAGATTAAAGATAGAAAATTAGTTCTCAAAATAAATAATAAATCTTATTTAAACATTTAAAAAATTAAAAAATATCTGTAACTTGTTACCTCAATAGAGATCGAAGTACCTAGAATTTCTATGCTGAATTGTCCAGCAAAAAAGAAAAATGAATTCAAAATTGCTCCACTGCAAATGAATGACCTTTTCAAAAATTGAATAGGAGGAAGAATTAATTAAAACCTCAACGTAACGAAAAATGGAGTCTCAAAAAGAAAGAATAATCAAAGAAATTTATACTTATCAAAAAGAAACAGAAATTTGAAAACCATGTACCAATTTTGAACAATACCTTTCAACAAAAATTTGACAATTTTTTTCCGCTCTAACAATTCGAATCAACGAATATGCAATTTTCTCTTTCAAGATGCCTTATTATATTCGCACAATGAAACAGCCGACGCTTTTAAGTTGGCTCAATCTGTGAACGCAAGCAGAAGATTAGAAGTAACCTAACGACTTCGATAAATTATTGAAAAGTTGCGAGAGTTAACGGATGATCGGTCGATGTATGCCACTTTGTTGTGTCGTTTTGTACAAAGCTCGACTGTACGGTGTTCGTAACAACTCGCACGATGGTCAGGAAACGTTTGCCATATCGGCGGGAAATTTTCTCGCTTCTGAAAAGGGCGACTAATAATTGTTCCACCGATGGAATTCTCCATTTAAAGGACTTGCCTCATTTCGCGCGTTTAAAGCAAACGTTTTACGACTTTATGAAGATCGGATATGCCATTTTTGTCGCCAACGATTTCCTATTTGTATATATTTTGATATTTTAATTATCAATAAAATATATAATATATTACATGTACGTGTAGTCGCAGCGATATTAAAAGACTTAATGAAATTAAACGAAAGAATCTATTTTATTTAAAGCAAAATTTTTTAAGTATAGAACCGATAAATTCTTCACTCTGTATGGTATCATATTTCCACAAGATAATGATTCAAAGTTACAATGTTTGTCATGAACACGATATTGCGACAATAGTGGGAAACCGTTATCGATCCCGTAACAAATCCTTTGCCAACCATAACGTCGCTCGCATTGTTTAAATAACATGAATGCGTATGCTCCTAAAAACACAATCCATCCCAATTAACCTAACATATTACCTCTTCACGGATTATCAGCCAATTGCTTGCATTATTATTTAATATCTGAACCAGTGAATGACAGAAGCACTTCTGCGAATCAATTAATAATTATTTCGTCCTCGAACCTCGAAACTTGATATCCCACACGAACAAATTGAAATACCAAAATCATGTTTATGTGTCATTTCACTCTTACATATATATATTTTTTTTTTTTCTATATCGTAGAGTGAGCATTAAACTTGCAAACTTTCTGCATTTACCGATTCATGTAAGCTATCGGTCACGTTTCATTAAATTTGAGTATCAATGTGTCCCATAATATAGTTAAGCTGACGTACATCTCTTACACAGGGAAATTTCCCCAATCTTTGAATACTAACGACTAAAAAATAAAACCTCGAACGCAATTTTTTATTCTTGATTTTGGTGCACGGAAATGACCCTTAAAGTTTCAACCACTTTCATCGAAACATCCTGTATATTCGCTAGTATAGCGATCCACTGGACGCTTTCGACATTCTCAAATCTCGATCCACCACGGGAAGAAGTTGCGAAAATCAAGCAGCTGCAAGACCGAAGATTATTCATTTCGAAAAAGTTTTTCAATTTATCCCGACCCTGTTCGAAAAACGGCCGGCAATTTTGTTTTAAGCGGTAATTACGACGGTGTCGAGGGGAACGTGTATACACGGCTAGGTCTCGTTCCAACGAAGGATATCGCTTCCATCGAGGGAACTTTCGGTTCAGGAAGTTCTGACCGGAGTAAGCAAGCGGAATCGGTGCCGCGTTTAATCACCGGGATTTCATTAGTTGCGCGAAGGAGCGCTCGTGATTCGATTCTATTCGAGACGAACGGGCGCCGCGCCGTGGCCGCGAGCAATCGATATGGACGCGCGATTCCTGTGAGATCGACTAGTCGGCCGCGTGTATTGATTACGTTAAATGGCAATTTAGCCGCTTCGCTCCGTGTCTTGCTCTTGCTCGGTTATCACATAACCACGAGCTAGTTCTGTGGAAAAACGTTGGGATAAAAATTAGATCGATTCGGCAGGAGCGGTGTGTCGCTTTGGAACAGCGGATTGTCATTCAAATATTCCAGCAGTCCTACCTCAATTTTCTAATGTGTTTCATCAGCAGAAGCAAAGTTCAGAAGGTTTTACTTTTTTCTGATGAATGGTACGTTCTAAATGTCGAAGAATTATTATAGATCGTAAGTACGGATTTGTGGAATATAAAGAGTAAAATAATTCTCTTCTATTTTTACCATCTGGTTAAAAGGATTTAATATCTTCGTGATGAATAAAGCGTTAAAAATGTTGGAGAGTCATGAGAGATCGTGACTTATCATATATCCAATAGAATGTGGAATTTTGAGATTAGAGCAGTTCCTGTTCCTTTTACGTGTATTTTAAACGATTTTCTTTTCTAATGAATAATATAATAAGTATGTTGAAAGTCGTAAATTATGGATTCATAAAATTTCAAGATGAAAATGATTCTCTTTTTTTATCTTTGCATTTCAGTGTAAAATATTTGTTATTCTTATTAAAGAGAGGATATTTTCGTAGAATTTTGACTTATCATATATGCAATAGATCGTGGAATTTTGAGATTAGAACAATTCCTCTTTCTTTTACGTATATTTTAAACGATTTTCTTTTCTAATGAATAATATAATAAGAATGTTGAAAGTCGTAAATTATGGATTCATAAAATTTCAAGATGAAAATGATTCTCTTTTTTTATCTTTGCATTTCAGTGTAAAATATTTGTTATTCTTATTTAAGAGAGGATATTTTCGTAGAATTTTGATATGATGTTTAATTTTTTTAAACTGCAATTAACCCAAATAAGTCCGCTAATTGCTTTAAAACTATTACAAGTACATGTTTCTAACTAATTTTAATAATTATATAAATCTAAATGGATATAAATTAAGAAGAACGTATGAAAGTGTGAAAATGGTCGTTTTATCCTTGTATGTGGGTCAACGTATCATCTGGTATAATAAAATGGAATTCAACACATAATTGTGTGTATTTAATTTCGCAGAATTTTAGTCTATTATAATATTTAATTTGAATACCTTTTAAAGTATTTGAGTGAGTAAACCTTCTGAATACCTTAAGACCACAGAAATTATTCTGAATCCTCTGAATTATACTGAATCCACCAAAATTGTAACTGTACTGTTTGTTTAGTTTTTCACTTATAATGTAACAACAAAGTCACAAATGAAATAGTCTGCGATGATTTGATCATTAAATTCCGCGCAATGCGAGAGAGTATTTCGATATGACAAAATTGATGTTTAAAAGTTAATTGCTTATAACAGAACAATTAAACTATTTTGTTATTCGAGAAGCTCTTTCCTTTTTTCGAATTACTTAAGTTTTAGATCATAGCTCGATTAAAAATGTTTATTCTAAACTGAGTAAAAAGAGAAAGAAGAAAAATTTTTCTGAAAATTAGGAACCATACTGAATGTTATTTTTAAATAGAATATTTGGAACCAACATACAATAATAAATTACTGCAGTAGAGCGACGAGTAAAGAGAATAACATCTCAAAAATATATATCACTTCCAAATCGCGTAACTTCATAAACAGTTAAATCGATCAAATTATGATTTAAATCCATATTGATTCCGCAAGAACGTAATAATAAATATTGAACGTCGCTTTAAATCGTCGAATTACCATTAATGTGCGTGTTCTTTACCAACTTCAACAATCATATCCCGAAAACTGTACACTGGTACGAATAATAAACAAGCAATTACCAATATTCAAACTCGTAGGAAGCAAAACGAAACTACATATGCGCTGGTACAAACTGCCCAATGAAACCAAATAAAAGATCCAATAACGCCCTTCGACAAAATGTTACACGGCGAAATTGTAATATTAAATCAACCTCGCCCACCCTCTCACGACCCGCGAAACAATTTAACCTGGAAACCGGGGCTAAAACGTTCCCACTAAAATCGACCTCCGCGATTCTCCCCGGCGATTCATCCGTCACAAAGCGGACACGTCCAAAAATACTCGATCCCCCGCGGGCTCGTGTCGAGCTGTGATCGCAAGCGCAAGTAGCTTGCTGGCTGGATGAGTTGGCTAGCCTCGAAAGAGGGGTGACAACATGATCCATACGAGAACGAAAGAGTTTCTCCTCGATGTCGTCGTCGTCGTCGAGACGCTTTGTCTTAGGCGTTTTGTATATCGCCACAAAGGGGTTAATCATCGTCAGGTCGCGGTAGAGAGTGTAAAAGAGGGAGAGAGGGGGAGAAAAAGAGAGAGAGAGAGAGAGAGAGAGTCTCGCGCTCATCCTCGAGAAGAAGTGCAAGATGCCATCGCTTGGCCCCGAGCAAGTCGTGAATCGCGAATCCTCCCTTCCCTGTCTTTCTCTTACTCTCGTTGTGTTTCCCTCTTTTCGCGTAGAATAAAAAGGAACGTTCACCTATACACGTTTCCGCATAAACGAAGGCTCAACGGGCGCTTTAGAGTGCACGAAACTGCAAAACGAACGAGCCTATTGTTTCGCTCTATGCTCGACTGTTTGACGCCTCTTTCGTATCCCTCCCTCCCAGCCCATCTCTTCCCCTCCTCCTCTGTTCTCGTCTTTTTTCCATCGTTTTTACCTTTTTTTTCTTCGTCGTTTTTTGTTCCTTTGCTTTTTTGTTTTTGCAGATACCCCACCGGTGCTCGACGCTTTGTGAGAGCGATTTCACTGAATCGCATCCGCGTGACAGAGCATACTACGAGAACAATGGACTTTTAGGCTTATTTGAGAAGTTATTGGCCGATTTTTTTCGGGGAAAACACAGTCGAGACCACCCGAGCCAATCGAGGAACGAGCGCGAACGTAGCCTGTATCGCGTCGAGACCGGATTTTTTAATGCTCCGCCATTCAAGGCGGCTTTTGTAGCCTGTTCCAAACGTTGGATGTCTGTCGTCGTAGTTTCAACACCGTCTGTCGGTGAAATAACTTTTTCCACGGAAAATAAAGACGTTTCTCAGGTTTGTCCCGAGATATTGAAACCATCGCCTTCGTGTTTATTATTCTTGTGAAGTATTTCGCGTACGGATAAAAAATGTTTCTTTCGGTTATTTCACTTTTAAATATCTTTGAAATTAAAGTAATCTTTTCGTAAACCTACAGAATCTTTAATACGCTTAAATGTTTCAATTCTTTTATTAGAGGGGTAGTTTTATGCATGAACTAAATATTATAATTAAATATCGCAGGAAAAACATAAGTTTTGTTGGCAACTACGCTCATCTAATTGTTCATACTACAAACGATTAATAAAGTATCGTAACAATTTTCCAGTTACTATGTTAATTTGCGAACAAAATTAAATTGCTTGAATATTTCAAAGAAAGATTCTTCCTTTATTAAGGAAATAAGGCATAAAATCATTTTCATTAAGTAACTCAAAGATATTTCCTTCTTACCATGAAAAGTGAAACACGAGTAGCTTCACGACGAAATATGCTGAATTTATTTGAACTTTCCTTTAAAAAGAAATAGATGTAACAAACGCAAGAAATTATGAAGTAAAACAGCTCGATGAGATGCAATCAATTCTGACAAGAGCCGTCGAACGCTTCTCCTTTTTTCCAGAAGAACCGTGATCGTAATAAGCAGGAAAAGAGCGTTTGACAAGCCAGAAATAACATAGAAAAGAAAGATAGATGTTCATTTAGAAGTGCCGCTAACGGAACGTTATCAGTGTCGTTGTCAGAATATCGACAAGTTGGGCTTTATCTACCGATGTAAAAGATATAAGATAAAACGTAACATTAGAACAGGGAAACTGTCGAGGAAATGTCTCAAGATAAAAAGAAATCGCTACGAGTAAGAATACAAGCTTGAAATCGCGCCATGATTCTTGTGCTCAATACGATCGACATATACTTTCTGTACGATACTCTATTTATGAATTCTCATTAATCTGTCTTCGTAATCAGTAATTTTAATAATCTAAAGTCATAGATGATTTCAACGATTTAAATTAGATTTGAATTAGGTTATTTCGTTTTCATTTGTATTCTATATTTTATGTAAATATATTCATTGATGAACTAATAACAACAATTTTAACTTCTAATTTATATTTGATAAACATGTAAATATCCAAAATGTATACTTCATATTATGTAGAATACCAAAAGTTTGTGTTCAATTTAAGCTGTCGATATTTCGTAATTGCTAGCGGCACCTCCGTCTTCTTCTTCCTGAAACAGACTTACCTTCACGAGATCGGAACATTCGTGAACGACACGACGTCGGTAAAGAAAAAATGAAAAAGAATATACAATAGAATTTAAAACAAACGAGAAATACGATGAAAACCATAATGTACAGCATATCGTAGTGAAATGTATTACTTCCTCTGGCGCATGCAAATATGATAAAGGAGAAAGTCAATAATATGAATAACAATGTGCCTCCTACGAAATATGTACATATATATATATATTTATATATAATACATATGTACGTATATACGTATCGTACTTCTAACCGCTTGAATGCACTATAAATACGGTGTGAAACGTTAGATATATAATAAATGTAATTATAAAATAGTGATAACAATGAAAAGATCGATGAAAATATGAGAGAAGAAAGAAAGTTGATGCATGCGAGATAATTAATCAGATATTTTAAGAGGAGAGCTCGAAGCTCTGAAAAAAGGAGAGAAAGAGAGAGAGAGAGATAGCGATTTATTAATATAATGCTTTCTCTGATGTGAACAAAGGTAGAGTATTAATTTAAAAAGACGAGGCAGAAGATAGATAATGAGAGGTATATATATGCATGTATATGTATGTAAGAGAAAACACATGTAGTAAAGAACATAATCTGTTTGACTAAACAAGACCGTAACAAGAAAGATATCAGTCAGTAAACAGTAAGAAGAAAAAGTCCAGGCATAAAGAATAGAAAACGTGAAGGAAAAAAAGAATTCAGAAAAAAGAGAGTTAATGTACCCTATTGCTCATAGTCTGCGATGCTGATCGCCCGGAAGCTCCGACAATACGCCGACTCCTACCAACACAACAACAACAATGATCAGTGACTTTTCCTCGATTTCACAATAGCAATGCGATTAGATGAAGCGGTATCATTAAGGACCTGCTTTATATTGTTCTTGAATCGCGTGAATTGCTTCAGAAATATTACTTTTGTGTATTCCCTTTTACCATTGATCGTCTTCCCTAGGGTCTTTTTTTTATAATATCGTTCATAGGATGAAGTTATCCCCTTTTTCATCGACTGTCTTTCTTCTTAAAAAAGAATTTTAGGATATCATTCGTAGGATAAAATTATTCGTACGATATAATTGATTGTTTGAAGGTCATTGGAAATTAATTTAATTAATTATTAATTATTTGGATAAAATAATAATAAAGCAGCTAATTTTGTCTATCTTATATAAAGTATCAAGCCCTAATTTTTCTTCCTCAATATAAATTTTTAGTTAAAAATTTTAAGATATCCTGTTGATAAGATATTTACAAAATTGAGAAGATTCTTGTAAGATTCAGTGACAAGAAAATATAAAAAATTGTCCATAAACAAAAGAGTGAAAATATGCGTTATAAGGAAAAATGATGGCTCTCGTTAAACCATTTAACTTTCTTCCTTCCATTATGTTTCCCTATCTTCATCTAACAGAGGAGATAAAAAGCAAAGCATTTGCGTGACTCGAGCTCTGTATCGTTTCAAACGATAAATTCTAATACCTTAGGTTATACTGCTAATTTCTGACAAGTCTGACGTGAATCACACTCAATCGGTACTCGTGCTTCATTATTATCTACTATTTCAGTCTTAAACTCACCGTGTTCTTCCTCTTATATCATCAAACAAAAATCTTACACAAAATATTGAGTTATAAGAATGAAGATGACATACTTCCACAGAAAAACGTTATTACACTTATACATATAATTCAACTGTATATTCAGAGAATTAATAATAAATGTCTGATTAATGCTATAGTTATAGCGTAAGTAAAACTTTCCAAGTAATTTCATAAAATGCACGTACACTAAACTAGAAAATAGTTCAGTTCATTTTATAATTAATTTTCTTCCTATTAATGTAGTATATATTTTTATATATAATCTATATTCATTATCACTTGTTTGAAACTAGAACAAGTATGAAATGGAAAATATATTTTAGACAAAGTTTTTTTCTTACATAAAGTACTGTTAGTTTTTTAATAACACATAGCAAGGATATTAAAACTTATGCAAAGTATTTCAGATTTAAGAACATAAAATTTGTAATTTTTTCATTTGATGATAATAATCTGCTCACCAACTGCACGTTTCGTTTCTTGAATTCTATTCAGAAATATTTGGAATTATATAAAAGTCTACAATCTAAGAAACAATAATAATTTTACACGTGTTTCTTTGTGTCTAACTAGTTTAAATATCAAAGTCTAAATTTAAGCTTGACATTATAGTAAAAAGAACAAATTATACTTGACTATTTCAGGCGTCCTTCTGCGTCTGGTTCAAATCGAATCTCAAGACTCTTAAAATAAAACAGACATTTACATCTCAAGTACCGTAACAGCATCAAATTTCAATCAATCCACTTTCAATTACGTTTACTTTCACTCTTTTATACTCCTTAAATATACACATACAAATGCACCAAGTACAATCACTTAATCACTGATGTAACAAAACCACACGATTCTCTCTGTTCGTTTGCTCAAACCTCGGAAACCATTCTTTAAGAGCAAAGTGTTAGCACGCAGAGTAAATATTTGCAACATACCCTTTATCTCAAGTATGAGAAGTTCAGAAGTTCACCCAGAGCTACACTTAACACGTTCAGTGCCACGTCGCGCGGTTACCTGTGACCTATGATAGTCACCACAGCTTTGAAACTTTCACTAGTTTACCAAATTACTTTTCGTCTCGATAATACTGGAGCAAAGTGGCGTCAAAAACAGATCAAAGTATTAGATTGCTTGAGAAGTTTGTAGCGAAATCTAAGACAAATTTAAAGTATTCGTATGGAATATTACTAAACAATCTATTGTATTAATTTAACCTAATTTTACTAAAGAATACTAAATAATCTCCATGTATCGTTTTTCTATACTGATTTTTCATCATTTACCGTATAGTTTGGGATCAAATCCCACTACGTTTGGGATCAGTCAAGAGGTTACAATAGAAATTTAAAGAGAAAATTAGAAGTTACAAAAAGTCATAAAGTAAGACATTAACGCTAGAATTACTGATCTGTAACATCTGCCTAAATATACTCTACGTACATAATTTTAATTAAAGTAACGTGTAATATATTGATGTTTCTATTTGAATAAAAATCATAATTTACAGTCCACGACTATCGAATTAGGACCACTGAAGATATAAAGCAAAAGACCGCAATGAAACAAAGAGAACAACCTCTTTTTTGTTAGAAGCCTACTGAACAGTTAAATGTTCTTACCAGGAAGAAATTGTTTACGTATTTTCAAACTATAAATGGATGGTTCATACGATCGTAAAAGAAGCAATACGATATTTAAATCATTCCCTTTCATGTAAAGCAACAGATATGGTATTGTGTCAGAATATTAATGGGAGTAACTGTATCAAAACTTTGAACGCTTCCGTGGATTTGAATGCGTCGAAATCCAAGAATATACTGTATAACCGCAAAGGACATTAGGGGCTGTACTCTAAACACCTAATGTACGGCTTCTTACGTACCGAAAATGGCCACGAAGCGTGGTTAACCTCTGAAATTCCTAGTCGCGATGTACCTGGTGCAACAGAGCTTCGAAACAGACGGTTGAGAAGCGGCTGGCAGCTAATAAACAGCGACTTTGATATCTCGCGACCGCGTGTTTCTCATCTTGAAGCCGGCCGGCCCCGGTTATATGGGTTAGAACGCAATATTAGAGATTGTAGAGTCCCCTCTCGAGGGCAGCTAGCCTGCGAACCTCGACAGAGATTGCTGAGATATGAACCATTCTAGCACTTCTTCTGCCGGTTGGACCGCTTGGCTTTCAGGCCCACTCGAAAAACGCCTTTGGCTGCCACCTATTTAGGCGACACAGGCCGATCCGCTGCCAAAGAGACGAAACGAGAGAGATCTGGGTCGATGATTTCGATCGGGAAAGGGTCGTCACGCTCGTACAATTAGCGAAATCGTTGCGGCATTTCTTGTTTAATAAAGCTGATACTGCTCGTTGTCCTCTCACTTCTCCTCTCTGACGGATAAACCAGACACGGTTATACTCTGACGCGAATAATTCAACATTGAACGTATGCCAAATGGACGATCAGCTGATATACGATTCTTGCTAATCCACTACGGATTCTTGATGAAACCGCGCGAAAAATACCATCCGCTTTACCTTGGTATGTTTGCTCGAGCGAGATTTGAGAAAGGAGGATTTGGTAATCGTTGTTTCGATTGGATACACTGGTTTTCGTTGAATGTAATATGAGTTCGTCGGACGCCATGCTGATTGACGTCATAAAATACAAACACGACTTTTTGAGATTTATAAACATCCATGGTGTCTGCTTGTGATAAATAAATTTATGAGAATAAGTCGTTTGTTTTCTGAGATGTTGAGTGTTATTGATGTACTTGGAAAATGTAAAACCGTTAACTTCATGAAAAATCAATTTGTGCAGTTGGCTTCTGAGAAGCTCTCATAACGAGCAGAATAAGAATCTTTATCTATTTATAAAAATTTTACCCTTTATACTGCATTGGCGCTATTAGAGGCATTAATAATGTGAAAACATTATATAACAGATAAGAAATGAATAAAACATGGTGTAGATAAGTTGACAGACATTTATAACTTCTTATCATTTAAAGTAAAATACTTGGTTTCGAAAGATTATTTTGTCGAAGGACTGCAAAAGTCTACTAGATAATACTTAAATGTATTCATTGTGACAGAAACAATGTTTATAATCTCATATGTTTATTTGTTGCGTTTATCGATCCAAAGAAAAGGGAAGAAACTTATGAAAGGATATCGTAAAAAGAAAGATGCACTATGGTACTGACGAGTTAAGAAAAAGATGGTGCTTAAATCGTTTAGCAGAAAAGAAAGGAGAATTTCGTAATGGAGGGGCGGCACATGCCAACTCCCTGGTTTTCATAGTATTGGGTTGTTATATTTGTTATATACACGGATTTGCGATCCATACAGGGTGTGTTCTTAATGCGTGGAACTTGCCTCAAGGAGATTTCGAGCTTACAACTTGTCCATGAACTATGACTAGTTTCCTACTATATATAGCGACTATTCTCAACTTTCTCGACTACAATAATTGATAGAAAGAAAAGAAGACATAAAAAATGTACAAAGAACGAATATAATAAACGATTTAATGAATCAATTAAAAATAAACTTAACACGTTCATCTTAAACTTAAAGAAAATTACGTAATAACGTAAAAAAGTTATGATCATATACATACGTAATGTAACAAATGTATGTATATATGAAGTGTTATATAATAAATATGTGAGGTATTTATATACATACTAATCGTAGTATATGTATGTAATATATGTACTAGTGTAATGTAAAAAAAGAATAAAAATGGAGAATTATTTTTCGTGAAATTAACATATGGATAAACCTAAACATTTCTAGGGACGTGAATTAATCCTCGTTCGATCCAGCCAATTCACCTTATCGAAGTAAAGTAGCTACGAAATATTTAATTGCATACAAAATTCAAGACTAATGGCTCTAAATTTTAAATGTATCGCAGGAAGTTCAACGAATCGAGTACGCCTGGCTTAAATCGCGTTAAAGCTTTTCGACGCTCCAAAAATGTCCGAATTTGCAGTTTCACGTAGAATATCGAAGCTCGAAACTTCGCTCGAGACCGACATCAATCATTAAACTTCGAATTTCGCTGAAAAATCCCACGCCCCCTGCGCGAAACTGAAAACACGATCGAAACTAAAGTAAATAAGTACGTAACACGATGGAAACAAAACGGAAACTACAATTTCCCATTTTCATCAACGCCGAAATCCGCCTTTTGAATATTGAACAGCGAATATGCGACTTCGAGCTCAATTAAAGCGCATTAAACATGAAACTCCGACAAAGGAAACTAAACCTCGAAATGAGATTCTAACCAGTGTCAAATAAAACCACTTCTTAAGATCTATTACAATTCCACTTTTATTTTCTTCGTGTAAAATTCTCAAATTTCTGAAAAAAGACAAACTTTGAAATGAAATTTTAACTATAAATCATGTTGAACATAAAATCTATGGATCTACGAGATTTGTACATAAATTCGAAAATGACGAGAAAAGAACAATTTCCATTTATCCGAAACTATCAATTTACTTGCAACCCTGTGACCGTGGCTTTTGTAAATTCGATACGCGACTGAAAACTCAATTGACGATATGCAATTAACTCGATTAAATGAAATTGTAACCGATGTCTCAGGAGATCAGTTCTGAAATTGACAAACATGAGGATGAAAATATTTTGTAATTGAAACTTCCCACAACGACCATAGTTACAAGAATGCCACTTTTATATTTCTTACACAAAATTCTAAAAGGAAAAGGAACAATTTTAACGAATCTAAAACTATCAATTTATCTGCAACTCTGTCACTTTTTTGGAATTTGATGATTAACCAAAAATTCAATTATGTAAGCAAAGTTATAACCAGTGTATCACAAAACTATCCACAAAATGTACAAATACATATACGAACGAAAACATCTGATAATGAAAATGCCGTATAATAAACACGGTTACAACAATTCCACTTTTACATCCTTTTACACAAAAATCCACGCTGAACAAGAGACAATTTCAACACATTCGAAGCTATCAATTTCCCTGCAATCCTGTCACCTATTTCCAAATTCGATACACGCCCGAAAACACAATTAACGATGTGTTAAACACGTCGAATTCGGGATTCCAGCGGCCTAAAAACGTCGGATGGCAAACATTCAAGGTGAAATTTTTCCTGGAACCAGACCTATCCGCCAATTAGCCACAACCCCGTCTGTGACACGAGATATTTTCTGTCTGTGCGCGAAAAATGTCGAAGGCAACGCAAGTGCCTAGTGACGAATTTTCGCGACGAACGAGAAGAAGAATCAACAGAAAAGAAAAGAAACATCGTGAACATACGGTAAAGGGATTCTTCGAGAGAGCAGGAGACATAGGAATCGTAGGGGAAGGGATAAGAGAGGGATAACGGAGGGACATGGAGAAAGAAAGACAGAGCGAGGGAACGAATGCGTTGTAGCAGGGGGTGCAAAGAAGGAACGAAGAGAGAGGAGAAGGATGCGGAGTGAAGATAGAAGAGAGAGTAGAACGAGGACTACAATATGGGTCAGTTATTG
This sequence comes from Bombus soroeensis, assembly GCA_014737365.1. NCBI lineage: Eukaryota > Metazoa > Arthropoda > Insecta > Hymenoptera > Apidae > Bombus > Bombus soroeensis. The sequence continues at coordinate 318,053 of JACXIL010005363.1, forward strand.
ATTGCTCCCTGGTCGACTCTCTGTAACGCCTACTATACACCTCCGCCGTTTCTATCTTGTTATCTTAGATTCCGAAACGCAACCACCACTTACCACCCTCTAACGTCGCCGAACCTATCTCTTTATTGGCATGTATGCAAATGTTATTAGACGATAGAGAACAAGCTAAGGAAATACAGAGAGAAAGTAAAAGAGAGAGTGTGAGAAAGAGAGAGAGAGAAAGAGAGAGAGAGAACGAATGGTATGGGTATTGCAATAACGTTTTCCTCGCCAGTGGCGTGTATTTATGGAATTTACCATGGGCCTCCGACCGACGACCGTTTAACGTTCGTCTCACACCACCGCTGACTCTCTGCATACGTGGCTGTATGTTTGTGTGTAATTTATTTTCGAACGATTCCGATCGATCCTAATGAGACACCGAAAGCTGTGAACGGGCGTGGTGGAAATGAATTTCAGAGCGAAATTAGGAAGCCGTGACGTGACTTTTTATCTTCTTCTCCTTTTTAAATGCACCACTGGTTAAAAGTATCCGGATGCTTGCTTATTTTTGACACATTATATAATTAAATTGTTAAATTACGGAAATTAGAATGTGTAATAATTTCATCATTTATAATTAGATTGTAAATGTTTATGCAAATTCGTATCTCTACGTATTATGAATAGACATAAAGCAGGAAGAGATTTATTTCACTAAATATATGTATATCGTAATGAGTAACTTTGTATAATCAAAGTATCGATTTGGTAATTTTGCGTTGGAGGTATGCGTTTGTTGAAACTAGCTATTAATGTTGTATATTACTTTCGTGGTTACGATATTATGAACGTGATTTCTGAATTTTAAAATGCAGTGTTATCTAAAAAATCAAAAAAGTTTGACAAGATTTGTTTTGTTCCATTATTTGCTTTTCGTATTATATTTTGCGAAACGTTATAATTATATTAGCTGCAGCAGAAATTATTACAGTTACATTCGGATTTAGGATATTTGAAATTATTGAGATATTTAATGAACTACTAATATTGGAATAAATTATTTAAATCTGAACATTTTTGTTACGAACGATCATTAAATAATTTAAAGAATATTAAAATACATGTATATCAAAATTTGTTGTTGAAAGGAGTAAAATTTTGAAATGATGGGTTAAATAAATTACTTAATCCATAAATGATAAGACAAAATAATATGTGTTATATAACGATCCTTAATGCTCTTTTAAAAAAATACGAACGAACTTTATTACTCCACCTAATATATGCATAGGTCGATCAGAAAGTGTGCACATTCACATTTACATTCTCAATTACATTCACTGTAATAAGACATAGGATCGTTTACAAATTCAACATCATTGATCATAGATATTCACAAAGATCCTAAATCCTCTGGCGCAGCTATACAACGTTGCACATAATTTTTCGCAAATTCAATACTACGTTTGCATTGAAATAGGAGAGAACGAGGCGTAGCATGATGTGGAGATTAACTCACACAAGATAGAGAAACTTAAGCACGGATGAACCCAGTGTTCGGGATTTCTGTGGCTCTTGGTATTTCCATTTTTCACCCTTTCGCTTGGCTGCGAGCGAAAAACGAAACGAAACGAAACGTGACTGCTCCCTTTGTTTCTTAACCTTCCCATTGCGCGGTTACGAGTTGTGTATTTTGCTTTTTTCCTTTAATTTTTTTCTAAACGATAGCTTCGCGTTCCTTTTTAATGAAAACCGGCGAGAAAAATCGAATTTCATGCCGGAGAATTTTAAAGCGTTCGTCTATACGCACGAACTGTACTTCGATAATCGCGAAATGTGACCGCATGCATCTCGGAAAAATCGATTTACCTAGGTCGACGTGTTTCGTTCAACAAAAAATATCCCCATTCGAAAGGTTTTTCTTAATGAAATCAACCTTTAGATCGTTTTCTTCGTGCGGAGTGCGCGGAACTCGACGATATAGGAATTGAATTTCAAGACCTTCGTGGAAATTTCAATGTAGTAGTTGAATTTATCGAGCGAACTATTTTTTTCCAGTAAAAACGGGAACTGTAGAATTTCAGGTTGAATGGAGTTCTTGAAATTTATGACAAGGTTAGCCCCTTTACCTTGTGATTCTTTTCGGTTAGATCAATATAAGATATCCTGCCTAATTTTAACTATTTACGATGCCAATATTGTATCTATAAAGAGCAATTATTTACAAAGAAAATAATTTTTCTTTTTCACAAAAGAAATGTCTATATCCTTGAATTTACGAAATGAGGTTATTAAATCTCCAAAAGCAATTTTGTTCTTAGCAAAAATTAAAGATTGGCGATTCAAGAAATTTTTCTTTAAACAAAGTGACCGCTCAAAAAATTTATCGATGCGTTGGACAGATTACATTATATTTTAGTAGAAACAAACATTTTGAAGATACTTTTTTTTAATAATAAACTAAAGATCACTTTAAGATTTATAACGTTAAAACTATCGATCTGTAATATCTGTCTAAATATTTGGAATGTTAATAGTTTTAATTGAAATAATATAAAGGAAACAAATATATATATGTACATATAATGTTGCATTTCTATATATCCAAATAGAACTCGATATCAGTTTTATAAAAAGCATCTGCATGTTCAGTTAGTTCCATTGTGAAGAACAGTGTATTTTTTTTGTCCATTATAGAGAACATTAAGAGGAATTTAACAAGCACAAAACATGATAATTTTATTCATACAGTATCAAGTTTACAGCAATGATATGCGTCAGCGTTAGCCATTTGCTGTTTCAGCGCTATGTCGAAAGCAAAACATTGATATATAGGGTGTCGTAAAAAAGGATCTGATATTTTGTGAGCTTATAGTACTTAATCCTTGGGAGTGCGAAATGTTTAGTGAACATACAGTGGCGAAGATATAAGTAGAAATATATTACGCGTGAGATATGTATTATTCATATCTAAATTTATATTACTGTCCTATAAAATAAAATATTCGCGAAACAATACTGAATATTCAAGAAATATGTCACGTTTTAGGCAAAAATATATTTAAAATGTATAAGATAACTTAATCAGACAAATTATCAGAATTACTTGCACATAATATTAGATATGTATCAATATTAAATATGAACACAAATTTTGAATGAAAATTTCATTGCCTTTGTATCTCCATTCGCGTTTTCCGATCTTTCTCGCTATTCATCAAATTTTCCATTAATCGTTGTTCCGATAATCGAGGTTTCACTGTGATTTAAAAACAGTAACGTTCGAAGATCAATTAATTATCACCTTTCCCATCTGAGAAAATTCACATCTACAGAAGTTCTCAAAGCAGAGTAACAATTTTATTTATTAAAAGCGCCCCTTTAAACGATTTCAACTGATAAGTATCAAATATCTCTGACAAGGACTCCGTTCAAAAAGAACCGCGTGGCCATCGATAATTGGGGAATCGGACTCAGGACACTCACAGAAATCTCAAGACGAGACTGACAATTCAATTTAGCCATACAAGGTGACTCCAAAATAGCTATCTATTCTTAAAACCGTTCCGCCCTGAATCGATCATTCGATTTCCCTCTCCGTGCTATTTGTATTTTCATCTTCTATTCCTTCTCTTCTCCAAGAAACATCGAATGGAATGTAATAGTGGAAGAAATATGGAAGACAATCATAGACCTCGATATAAAAATCTCTACATGACAATCAGTTTCTTCAAAACTCTGTAGCGACGTTATTTTATTTTGATATAAATTCTGTTACAGTATACAGGATATCCCTGTAATTACGGTTCAACTAGGAAGCAGATTATTCTTCATTAAGAAACACGTCGACAATGCGGAATGAAGTTTTCGCATATAAAACTTCGTTTATGGCAAAAGTTATTTTAAAAATTCATTACATACATTTACACTATATTCTACTTAGTACATATATACGTATATTTGTTAACACAATATACAATATTCATACAATGATTGGCAAAAAAAAAGTTTAGAAGGTAAACGGTGCGAGAAAGCAAAATAATTTTACAAAATGGAATTTTATTTGATAAAAGCAATGAAGAGATGTAAAATATTATAACGAACTCTTATGAAATAAAAAACAGAGTCAATGAATGTAATATATGAAACTTTTCATAGGAATTGAAATAGTTTAGAAAAATATTTGATAAAAACAGGTAAAGAATCAAATATCTCTAGAAATCGTGCTTGCTCGAAATAGTTGATTGGTCAGATCGTTTTGAAGCTGCATTTCGAAGCGAAGAATGGTCACCCTTTCGAATAACACCATCGAATTTTTGTTTTACTATAAATATAAATACCGATCAATTCCGACATACAGAATTTATCTCTGTATCTGTAAATACAGTAGTTACCGATTATGCATAACGTTTCGTTTCTTTTCTTTCTTTTCTTTCATCCAATGTATTTTTAACAGGACTTATAACAAGATCAGGTACATCCCGCAAAATGGAACATTTAACGAAGAGAAACACGATTTGTCAACGCCAAGCACAGGGACGCGAATTTTACAACTGCTCGGTTCGTCCACCCATTCCAGGGGCAACATAAATTAATCACCGATGTATATATATTGACATTATGTAAATCACGCACGGATTATGCAAATTCGACGAGCACACACCCGCCGCGTAATCATTTCGCGAGTTATTGCACGGGACGACCGGCACGGAAACGAGAAAAAGATTTCAAGTGGAAACGTACTCGAACGACGCGAATAAACAGATACTTAAAACCTCGTTACTTTGTTTTCTATTCGTTTTTTCTTTCTTTAGATTTTGTATTTCTCCCCACATTTTTATATAATATTAAGTAGGAGAAAAAGAGAATAAAATACACGGAATCACGCAATGTTGGAGCGAACAGCGATAAACATGGAATTTAATAGCGCAAGAAACGCGTTTTTTCGCAGCCGGCTTTTGATTTGAATGAAACGCGCCCAATCCTAATCCCTGCCTTTCATTTAGCTTTCGCTTAACGATCGCGTTGTCGTTAATCCGTCGAGCTCTTTAGGTGGCAGAAAATTATTCCAAGTAATTACAAGACGAGACAAAACGACGCGTAACATTGCACCAAGCTTCACAAACGATCGATCCTCTTGGAAATATACACACAATTATTTTAAACGACGCATCACTCAATTTATTAAGTATTTCGTTTCATTTAATCTTTACTCTCAATGTTTCGCTCAAATGATTGCTCCAACTTACAAAAAAATCGTTAAACCTTAGCATCCACATCAACACCACGTGAAAATGATTTGCATCTGATCGAGCAGGAGCACGTGCAGTCTGGCTTGGCAATTTTTCGCAAGGAAGATGCGGTTCAGAAGTTTACCGACGTTAATGGAGCAGCTCAACACGGATTTAACGCGCCATTTAACGCAAGAATATTTGCATAGGCCCGATAAAGCGTATCAGCCGTAGAACAAAGCGTTCGCGATGACACGGCCAAGTGTGAGTCCAGCCTGCGGCAACAATTTCGTTCTCCAGCAACGTTTTCAACTGGATAGAGGATCTAGCGGCGATTGGAAGGATACGGAGGAAAAAGGGAACAAGCGGACTAGTAGCGAAATTTCGTCGCCTTTTTCAACCAGATATTACGTAACCGTGTCGCTTTCACGAAAATGACAAAAAAAAAAAGAAAGAAAAAGGGAAGAAGAAATAGGAAAACGCGTTTCGATCGCGCCACGATTTCTCCCGAAGCCTGAAGCTGTTGGCTACTAGCAGAAAACGAATCTAAGCGGCCTGCTCCATTTTCAACGATCAATCCATATGGCACGTTGAACAGAGACGTTTCGACGTTTTATCGCGAGAATTAATCGACGTCGTTAAAAGCGGGCGTTCACGCTGCAATGTTCGACTCCACGCCACCGGGCAACCTGTTAGTCATTATCCCATGCCCGTTGCGCCGAGTCACGTCCTATAAGCTCGCGGTAATTGACTTTGGATAATGGTTAATGGCGACTCAAGCTGGGTTTGACCGGTATCAAACATTCTTCCAGTTTTTCTTAGATTTATATGGCAGTTTATGGTACAACTATCAGATACGATACTTGATATGACAATAGAAGATAATAATTGTTAGGAGTACACTGTTCGAAATAAGTAAGGTAGACAGACATGGAATGTCTTGAGAAAGAAGGGGAAAGTAGAGAACCTCTTAGTTTTTTTTTTAAAGTGATGTAGTATAAAGGGGAAAATATGTAAAATTCTATATTGCTGAGTACAACTGTTAAATTTTTAAGTCATCGAACGTTCGAGTTTCTAAATTTTAATCGATTCTTTTATTCTAGTCTTCTTCCCATTTAATACTATTTGCTTTCTCACTTCTGATTGGAACGAATTATTATAGGAAGTTTCACTACACTTCTTGCTATTGCATCTTCCAGTTATTACCTATTAAGAAGTTTAAATAATTTTCTACGTTGAAAAAGATTCAACGATAGCGAGGCAATAAAGTGTGTAGTGGTTACATTCTTCTACTCAAACCCTACCGAATGTTTCAAACTAGATATCGCAGATTTGATAGCAACGATGGCAGGAAGTTAGTAAAAGTGGCTAAACTTATTTCTCTGTATATGATTTTCGTAATAAAGTTTATACAAAAATGCACAACAACCTACGAAATGACCTGCGACAAAATGCAATCAATTTGAAAAAAGAAATCCACTTTTTCCCCAAAACGTTAAATGAAAAACAGATATCGTGGAACAATGTCTGTACATATTCCAGGCCGAAGCTATCAGCCGGTCACAGTCGATTTGGAGGAAACTGACTGTCGCCCAGATTCTAGAGAAACAGGGAGCGCATCAATTAATTCCCGCATTGTAGCCAGGTTGGACAATACTTCTTTCAGAAGGGCGGCGATACGCCGCGCAGATAGTTTCCCCTAATTGTTTTGAGCAGTGCATCAGTTTGTTTTGTCTTGTTCAAAGGCTAACACGCGACTAACTTTGTTGACGCACGAGGGGCGGCGCATTTGCCTTGCCGCGCTGATAAACGCGCGCCGCATTTGCGAGCCTATTTTCGCGCCGTGAGCTTTTTTTAGACGGCCTCTGAGGAGTGCGTATATCACTCCCTAGAGATCTATGGCGATGTACAGGCCACCGGAAACTGGGGAAATACGAGAGAAACCGCACCGTGACGGGATCTCAAACGAAACGGTGAACGACCGCGGAGAGGAATATTTAATTTTTAATTCTTCGAGTTATTCTGGTTTCGCTTGAAGGTTTATCGTGCATAATTTATAGATTTATAGATTTATCGAAGACTATTTTAATGCAGTAAGTGATGAAGTATTTGATACTAGTTAATAATAATATCGTGGATTTCAGTAGGAAGCAAGTACTACCTTAAAATACTAACGTGACTTAAAATACTAGTAGAAAGAATGGAAGAAGTCGTAGTTGCGATAATTGTTCAGTTAAAGTTCAATTGTAGTAGAATACTATTTTGTGTTGTAGTAAAACGGTATAAGAAATTATAGCACAACTGGAAAATTCTTTCTTAAACGAGATCGTTCTTTATGACTGAAGTTGGAAATTTTCGCATCGACTATTTTAATTATGACTATAATTAATAATTTTGATAATGCTATTCTAATCATCTATATGTACATAAGGATTGTCGTTAAGGACAAATTTTTTCACAGCAAGAAGCGTAGATGCACAGCTTAAGGAGAATCATATCGTTCAGCACAGACAGTAACAGTTTCTGCCTCCATTTACTTAAAGCCACAAAACCTAACAGTAAATAATCTTCAACATGATAAACTCCTCGATAAAATACCACTGACACAAAACCAAATCTCCCCAGTAAAAAAAAAAAATGTATTCGGTATCTCAAACTTACTTTTACGCAAGAGATGCACAAATTATACAGTTGCATTATGATTTCATTTTTCTCCTACGTAATACATTATTAATGCGCGAGCAAAAATGTATAAAAAAGAATGCACTAAGAAAAAGAAAAAGTTTCTCAACTTGCAGTCTCACAACAACGGGGACAAAACTCGCATGAAAGACTCGTAGGAGGCGATTATTAGGGCCTGTGAGTCATCCGTTTCCGAGCGAAACGAATCTCATTCATGCGAGCGAAAATCGGTGGGTAAGATCCTCGGAATCGGGCGCCGTCAGATCGATCGTTCCCGATTTAAACGGAAGTTCGCCTCTTTTTTTCCTTCTTTTTTCTCTGACTAAAGAAACGCGCTCAATTTTTCGAGGCGTGCCGATTACGAGCCGTGACGATTTTGCTCGATGCACCCACTCGAAAAAAAAACCCAGCATTATGTCTCTCCGACATAATATTTTTACTGCCGCTGACTGGAATAAGCGCGGATCGATAGTTATATTTATAAACGCGTCATTCTGAAGCAAAATTCGTGGAAAATAGATGAAGCAGACAGGCAAGAGCACACCTCGGGAAACAGGCTCGGTTCTGCCAGAATTAAACTACGAATGCAAGTTCCGCCTTCCAGTTATCGGTTTTTAGCTTCGAGTAATCGTCAGTTTCGCGAGCGTCAAAGGATTGAAGCGTTGCTGCTATACACTCTAGACGCTCCACGAATGGGATCGAGAAACGTATTATAACCAGTAAATAGCAATACATACGACTAGAAAGATGCGTAATAACGTCGACTCTGGATAGAATGAAATTTACGTGAATGGAGAACCTCCAGTCTCGTTTCTAATTACGTCGCGTACAATGCGACGGAGATGCTGGGGTGTTAAGAATGTTGGCTCTACAAAGAGTGTTTGATATTCGTTAAGCTCAGAGTTCTTGGAGAAGGATCCTTTTTAGTTCTGCTTGGGCAATTTCTAGTTTCACGTAGATTCGTTTTTATCTCTGGTTAAACAGACGGTGAAAGTTTGAAACTCCTTAAATTATATAAATAATAAAGTAATTCAAGGATTTTACATAGAATTATCACTAAATTCATGTACATATCCTTTTCAATATTGAATCAATTTGGAATTTGTTTCTAGGTATTTTAAAAATTAAAAATTAGTAGTAATAGCGAAGAATCATGTAAGAGAGGAAATATGGTTGATCTATACTACTTAATATAGATTTAGTATTGACAGTGAGGGAAATAAACCAGTCGTGTAAATTTCGTAAGATCCTCCTTTCAACGAGATGCAGAATATTTTACGCAATAAAATTTAAACAAATTATTTTAAATCGTTAATTGCTTATAAAGAACTTGTAATTTTAATTAGCCGAGAAAAAATTTGAAACTAGAATAATAAATGCGATTTTAATACTGGAGAAACGATAAAAAAATTTTCCGCGAGAAAACAATTTACAAGGAAACCTTAAATGCAAAAACATTTGACTTGTGGAAGTCTGCGGAATCTTAGTTGCGGGAAAGTTCGGGTACAGGAAATTAGACCGAGTTGAACCATTCAAATCTCTCCTCTGCCATTTTTCCCTATGTTCAATTCATAAAGAAAAAAAGACCATCCAACCGGATTATCGGACTATTATTCGAATCCGGATCTTTACCAGACAATTGCTTTACCGAATCGATCAATCCAAGCTGTCAACAGATTTCTGTTCCCAAATGCAAACGGTAGAAAATTCCTATATCTATTTTTATATCGAATAAGAATTTGACGAGAACGTGACCAATTTCACAAAACGATTTTATTGTTGCTTTTTCCAGGTATTTCTACGAAATTTGGCAGGATGGCTCGGTAGGATATTCGAATATCCAAATACATACAAATGTGTACAAGTATGTGTACAAGTATATACAAGTGTATAATGTTTCTTGCATTTAACTCTGTTATTATTCTCGAATTTTTATATCCCAGTCTCACTCTTGTTCCAATGAATGAAAAGAGATACTAATATTTTTAAAAAAACTATAGCACAAAATTTAAGCAAAAGTTTATACATATCGATATTGATTGTTTCGTTAAACTTAAGAATCGTAACACATACACATTTGAGTATTCAAATAGCATATAGAATCTATTCTACAGAATTCCTCTGAGCTTAGCCTGTTTACTTTCTCTATCTCTAGCGATCTCGATCCCATTCGCGTGTCAGCCGCGTGTCATCCAACTTAATCAGCAAAACTAAGGTGAACAATGGAATTAAGTGACTTACGGGTGAGAGACGCGCCGGTGCAGGCTTCTCACGGACATGGCTCTGTTCTTGCGATTGGAGCTCGAGGTCGATCCGTTGGCGCTTCCGTTCGGCGTGGTATGGCGTGGCGCAGCTGCTGGGGGAGCGGACTGCTCCCCCGTGGCCGCCACGGCCACCGCCGCCGACGTGAGGCCCCCCGAGGTCGCCAGGCCGGTACGCCGAAACGGGCCCGAGCTAGCCGCTAGTCGGCGTGCTAATCTGCGGGCGAGCCGACGGGCCAGGCGCGCCCCTGCAGCACCGGCACCCACGCTGACGGTCTTTCTGTCCCACCCCCCGTGGCCAGGGGGTGGTACACGATGCCTGGTGACTGCTCCGGCGACGCTGCTCTAAAGCTTTCTCTCCTCTCTTCGCGCCTAGCTTCACCTGCACTACGCGGCTCCTTACCGGCCTGATCACTGCCTCTCACCTAGGCCTCTCGTAGGATCAACGTCACTTTGCCTTGCATCAACGCCGTTCAGTATGCTAATAGGAAGCTTCTAGTCGCTCGTGGGATGCTTTTGATCTTGAGCCCTCTGCTTCTTGTACTGTTGCGATGTTACGCCGTTGAACTGACTGAAAAAGAGACAGAAGGTTTAGTTTGATTGGTTTTGACGATTTTGTAAGGAGTTTTTATTTAAATGTACATATGTGTATATAAATTGAAAAATCTCAGGACAATTATTACATTAACTTAAAACTTGGAAAAAATTCAGTAGTTAATAAAGACATTAAGCTGCTGATCATATGTTACAAGACCGACCTCCGAGCAACGCGAGGAACCGGTGGGGATATTTTATGGAAATATGGTTAGAGTGTGTTAACAGGTATGTGGACGGACCTGGCGCGAAGCCGAAGAACCAATAGAAATATTGTTTGCAAAAGCAAATCTGATGCGTAATCAGGGAACCTTTAAAATGGAGTCACTTGCGGACGAAAATGGCCTTAGGAAAAAGCGCAACGAACCAGGCGCGAAATCGGGCAGTCACTGGGAAACACAGTGCAGGCGAATTCGATGCGAAATCGAGGAGGTTCTAGAAGGTTGGAAAATAGCATAGACGAACTTAAACGCGAATCTGGGAGCTATTAAGCGAAGAAGGTGCAAACGAATCTAATGCGAAATCAGGGAATTGCAGGAGAGATTTAGTTTTCGTGCACGAATCGGATGCGAAATTGGGGACCCACTGGATTGAAAAGATCTTTTCTGGATTGAGACGCACGCGCGTGCGAATGAACATAATAGGAAATCAGGAAGTCGTAGGAAATGTTAATAAGCCGTCGTAACTTTGATTAACGAAACTCGACACGAAAGTTCATTAGTGAAGATGGAGAAACTGATTTTGAAGTTTCTCTAAATACACGTGCACTTGACCATATCTCAAAGAACAGTATCATAATTCTATACAATCTAATCTACGTTTTTGATGAAGTATTTATTTTCTGAATTATCAATTTTTAAAAGTGTATATGTACATAAATTAATTACAAATTAAAAATGTTCTAAATGATAATAATTTTATTATAATATTTTTAATTTAATTTTTATTTGATAAAATTGTCATTATAATATTATAATTTTTCATTAAAAGAAACAGCCTCATTTATTCATAGCATATACTATTTTATTAATCGCGCAAACAAAAATCAAGTAGAACGATGCCGCGTCGAACTGCTGTTCCATTTCGTCCAACCTGTTCTTGGCCAAGTGCACGCGTACTCGACGAATTTTTAAAATCGATTTCTCTCATAACCTGCTACGAAAAATCTTTATTCCACATTCTCCACTCATATTTACACAAGAAATAATTTGCTTGTTGATTATTGAGTAAATTTTACATACTTTTACTAAATCTTATGCGGTAACAACCATTATATGCAAAATAAATTCACAATAATTAAGATGTTGTTTTTGACATTTCTGTAGTTGAAGCTGAACAGATTGTATGCCTCTTCTCAATAAGAGATTTGTCTATTACACAGTAAATTACTAGTTAATAATATTAATCAATGAATAAGTAACAAAATGCAGGTGAGAGATTTCTTTTCTTTGACTTGCATTTTATAAAATTTATTTGCAAAATTTTCTTTATTTTAATGTCAAGTTTGTATCGGTTATGTGAGAAGAGCAATTGAATGCCGACATTATCTCTTTCTTTGATTTTAGAATTAAATACATGTTTCCGTTACCGTGTTAAGCATTTCAAAGATACTGAACGTTATAATGTTGTATTTACAATATTCTGCTAATCATAGATACTATTGGTCTTTCACAAAAGTTCGTTGATTTGGACCTAATTATTTCCATTTTCAATTATTTATTAAAATAAATAAATCATGAAAATAAACTTCTCGAGTGTAGTTTGCTATCGATATTGGTAATTTGTAACTTGTGACATAAAATTTCATTAAAAATATTAATTCAATGGTGCAAAAGAGCTCGGGGATTCACGATGGAATAAGAATGAATTTGAATGAGTTAACCATGTTACATGCATACGATTAAACCGAGTAGTTGGAGTCAGTTTTTTTCTTTTTCTAAAGAAGCACGACTATTTTGCTCAATCCTGTGTAGCACGAATTTCGCGTGATTTCCACGCGACACTAAACGTATACACGTGATTTTTATCGTTGATCACAACGTATTACTGTACGAGCACCGTGTTGATTCGCGTTTCGTGGCCCCGAGACCATTTTCGAGTTGCGTGGCTCATTTGCAATGATAACACGGAAACAAAGTCAAGGCCGTTCGAACACAAAGCATTCGAATAACAAAAAGAAAAAAGATAATACTTCAAGGAACGATTTGCCTTCGTCTAACACTATATTCCAAATGCTTATCCTATTTTCCTTGATTCTAGTCAGGAACGAACTGAATAATAAACGCGATTCATGAATCCAAAAAGCGAGAAGGCTTTTCTGTATCGCTGGTCGGAAAACAAAAAAGAAAATAAAACAGAACTTTAAACGCAGAGGCGGTAGCCAATTAATTTTCACGCCGCCTTCCTGCTCTTCGCTCAACGATTCTTTTCGGATCTCTACATAATTTTAATTATCTTCCAACACACGAAAAACTGTGCGATGCTTTGGTTTCCTTCTGTTTAACGTACGATCCACGTCTATTTACGTGGTTCCAAGTAGTAAAGCCAACTGAAAACTGTGTCAAATGAAATCGTTAACGAAAAGAAAAAAAGAATGGCTCGACGGTCTTGCAATTGACATATAAATTGTCTTTGAACTCACACGTAATTAGTCATTGGAACATTAACCCACTATTAGAATCAGTGAATCGTGAATGACCCACAAGAGCAGGAATTTCAGAGTAGCTTATCTTAATTTGGATCTTATATTCTACGTGATAAAGACCAGCAATGTATTTATCGTACATACAAGATATGGAATAGAAATAAAAATTAAATACCTATGATCATAGTTATGATAATAATAAGGATAATAGTAAGGAACGGATGAAAAAAATACCACGTACCTGCGAAAGAATCACGAGGTGGCTGAGAACGCGACTCGAAACCGGCGATTCATTCCACTTTGTTTCTGGATAGGTCGGTACACGCGATTCGACGTCAGTGATCGAACATCAAGCTTTCCTCGGTGTGGTTATCGGTGTATCACAGTTTGTAGATCCGACGCATGCCCCGCGATCGACCATCGTTTCCATTAATTACACTCGCATTTCAGCCTGGCACACTGTGTCGCGCCCCCTTTCATTCACACCCATCTCCTTGAGCGCACGTGTTCACCTAATTCTCGTTTAATATATCTTAGTATCACAATGGACGATTTTTTATATTTTTCTATCTCGCTTGTGTTTAATAATTTATATACTTCCTCCGCTTCTTACTCTCTCGTCTCTCTTTTTTCTTCTTCGTCTTTTTCTCTTTAATATTTGTTTATAACCTTAAGTTTAGAAATCACAGTCGCGAATTGATACGGATCACCGTAGCATGTGCAGCTGCTGTTGCCGTTGCTCTCTCAGAAGCAAAACCACACCGTCTCGTATACCCAGCATGCCCTTCTATCTTTCTCTTATTCTTTCTTTATTATTCTCAACACGCTGCACACGATTGGTACGACTAGTCACCGATTATTCTCCTTGAGATACGATGGTTAGCCGTTGAACGATTCTCGTTCTCGAAGGGCTCCACATACACGCCGTTCTCTTCAGTTCTTTTATTTTGCTTTCTCCTTTTCTCTTCCTTTTTCTTTTCTATATTTATTAATATTCGTTCTAGGACGGAATGCGCGTGATTCGTTTGCCAGCCGTGTGTGTGCGGGCCGTCTCTCACCTGTTCGACACGAAAACTCGACACGAGAGAAAGCACAGGATTATTCCGCGTCTATCTGCCTCTGAAAGGAGTTTCACTATCGACCATCAATGCGCACGTGCAGCCGACGGGCAATGTGCCGAATCCTCTCGCTCGTCGTCACTCTGACGAGGAGGTCACATAAAAACGACGTCGACGGGGCACCTTTCAGAATCGAGACACAGCTACGAGTTGCGAAAAACGAGTTACCGCAGTCGCGTACTTCTTCGCCTTGTTTCGTTCTTGCTGCACCCCTCGTTTCTTCGCTACAAAGCGATTCTTCACATTCGGCTTGGCCACGCACGAGCATCGAGGTGCCATCCTCTCGTTCTCTCTACCGATCTGCTATATTCGCTTTCCTTTTCTTCTTCGATCCACCTCACGTTCTCTATTTCTTTCTTCGTCTCCCCCCTATTACTCTCAATTTTCCTTATTTCTTCCTCTTTCTCGTTATTACTGATCACCGTGCGTTTCGTCTCCCTCCGTCGACGATGTATCTAAGCATCGTTTGGAAGAAGCAGATGTCGTGGCGACCGTTGTTCTCTCCTGTCGATCCTGTCAAAAGTGACACATCTCAGCTAAGTGTCATCGTCACTGAACGTCGGTGCGCATCTCCGGCGGCACTTCGACGGCATGGCAACCTACACACGTAACAAGACTCGGTGGCGCGATAGTCTCGATGCCGTGCGACCGTCAATCGATCGAAAATCATCTGCCCGCTTCGAGTCGTACTCCTCCGTTCCTCGCTGGCACGCTTCGACTCGATCCAGCCGTGTTCCTCGCAATCCCATCGACTCTTCAGCTCCAAGTAGGAAGCGGGAAGGGAATCAACGTTCGACTGACGACAACAACCACCGCGACAAGCTGTCACTTCGTTCTTGATGCTCGCCTCGTTTATTCGATCGCCACACCGTTTCTAACGATATATCCGTTCCGGGTTCTGGCAACGGCCCTTAACGACATCTGATTTTCTTCGATTGCGATCCCGCCGCTTTTCCGGCAATCAACCCCCCTCTTCCTCTCGTTTTATCCAAGCCTATCAGTACCTGTTCCCACTTGCCTTCTCTATTTTTTCTCCTTTGGCCTTTCTATCTTCGTCGTCCTGCCGCGTTATTCGGATAGATGTAGCCAGTGTACACTAGTGGCCGCGCACACGCTTCCTCTGTCTTTCTCGCTCAATCGCGACCAGCCATTATTACCGAGTAATCCCGCGACTGCTTAATTACTCTCGATACCGCACTCACCGCCAATATATCTCGATACTTCCCCCTCGAAGCACGAGACACGGATGACACGGTCTGCTCGCGTGACCCGTTTACGTTCCGCAATTTCCTTGCCCGTGATATCACCAGCTTCTTTTCTCTCTTTCTGTTTCTCTCCCTTCCCCTTTTTCTCTGCTTGTCTATCTAAATTGTCCTGTCTACAGTTCACTCTATGTTGTCCGCGTTCCACTCTTCCGAGGACCGGTTGTTCGTTTCGACGTGTGGCGCACCGTTGATCCTTTTCTGCGACTGTCAAACGAAAAGAGACTCGTTACGAAGAATCGAACAGCACGATGTCCACGGTGTCGAACGTGTCGAGCTGCTTCGATTGTTTCTTTATTTCGTTTTTTTCTTTTCTTTTTTCTTACTGCTTAGAGACACACGCGCGCGCGAATTTCTCCTTGTCTTTCCTTTTCCCCCCACCCCGTTGCCCTTTAGTCACGGTTATCTCTTAACCTCGACACCTATGATTCCTCTTACGTTTGCTCCTGTCTCCCTTTCTCTCCCTCACACGCTCGCACTCACCTCGTCCAAACGTACACTCTCTTTCGTTTTCTCTCTCTCGCTCTTCTTTCTCTCGCGACTTTCATTCATTTCGACATACTCGAAGGGCGCGACGTTTCCTTTAAGACGATCCTATACACGCGCCCCGCTCCTGTCCTTATCGATTATGACGCATACTGCATGGAGAAAGGCTGCCCACCCGTCGACGACCAAAAAGGATTCCCCGCGTGAACAGTTCGCAGATCCCTCTGCTCGCCTAGCCCACGACAAGAGAATCCGCGAGAATCCGTGTACGGGTGTCGCAAGTGTGTGTATGGGTGCCTGCGGCAGCCGTGTTACGTATACAAGCGTAACCCCGACCTCGATGTTAGGCGGCTGATAGCCGGCCTCACACTGATACGGCTCCGTCGTTACGACCACGGGCCATACCCGCCCCTTCGACACCCCCTCCATGTCATCCGAAAAAAAACTACACCCCTCTTTAGAGGGACGACCGCCGCGCCTCCATGTGGCATTTCTGCCAAGCGATTCGTCGGCCCTTCGATTCCTACACTATGCGCTTGCGTTAACCGCCGAATCTACGTTTTTCGGACAGAATTGCATGCTGTTCCGTGCCACCTGACATTTTTTCATGGCTAGGATACTGCGAACATTCCAATCGAATATTTCAAATGCGACCCTTTCACGATACAATTCGTCAAGGCGTCATTGGAACGTACGCTTCGATTTTATTATGTGGAATATGTATCACGTTTAAGGAGACTTAGAATAAAATGTAAAAGCTCAAACATTCATTCATGCAAATTGTACATTTTGTTTGTATTCCTAAGAAATAGACGTAAATGTATGTTTCTAGCGTAAGTATATATGTCTTGTTGTTTTGATACACTTTGAAAAACATTAAACAACGTGTGCGTCATTTCTCTGTATATATGTAGAAACATATACATATAAGATGAAATAATAAAAAGGAAATAAACGAATTATTTTTTATTCTCATAGTTTATTTCTATATTTTTTGATAACGTGAAATATGTACTTTACGGATCAGCTTCTATCTTAATTAATACTTAATTGTTCATAAAAGAAATGAAGTTCCTTTGTGTGTATGGCTGAGTTTATCATTTACATAAATAGTAACACGTAAAAGTGTATCTTCCGATTCTTTTCATGAAAATTCACTAGTAATGTTCCATTTGAGGCTATATGTTGAACATTTAATTGCGTGTGTAAAGGAATATTGCAGGACTGTACTTTATGTGGCGTTTCCTGCGGCACGAACTAACACTGAGGTTATACGATACCGAAATCACATATACATTGACTACGTTTAATCGATGCCGCTGATAAAACCAGCATGAATATATATATACAGGACGAATTTCGTGATGTTGAATTTGTACCTTTTTACGGAATGATAATTTACTGAGAATAAATACAGTCTTTGCAATGTAAAATTTGTTAAGATATTAGAGTACATCATTTACAACATGTGTTAAATATTTTCGGTATAAACTTAAACTTTGTACAAGTTCATAGATGTCTCAAGGAATAATACTTTTAGTATTTTTATATACGTTTTCATCAATCAAAAAGTAAACGAAAAATTTAAACCGTGAAGTAAGAAAATAACGTTATAGTAAATTATTTTTTCACATTAATTGATTTAATAAAAATGAAAACATATGATCGATTGTAAAAATAAGAATGTGGAATGTATGAAAGCGCATTTTCCAGATTGCTTATTCTATTCTGATATCCATGACTTTGTTAATTTTGAAATCATACAGGCGTTTGAAACGATTCGATCGTAACAACGCATGTAGAGTATCCGTTGCGACATCTTTTCGTGCACATTGGAACTTTCTCCTATTCTTTTTCTGTCAAATTTTATATATATATATATATATATATATATATATATCTTCTATATATTCTATATATATATATATATATATATATATATATATATATATATATAGAAAATTTGACAGAAAAAGAATAGGAGAAAGTTCCAATATATATATGTATGTACAAAAAAATGTTAACTTAATTAATAAAGATATACAACCTCGACTTCCAATCTCTATACGTTTGCAAATATTTGATTTAAAATAAACATGTATTATGCACAGCTATAAGTCACAATTGAGTCTTAGCCTAAAGCTATTTAAAGACTAATGTTTTTATCATCCAATAAATATACATGTACTTACATTTTATTGTTACCGGTCATTTTCTCATCACATGTATTCAGATACAGTTAAAAATAATTGTAGCTTTAAATATGCAACAAAATTGGTACATTCTTGGACTAATTTACAAAACGGTACCGAATGACAGCGCTCTTATATTCGAAAATGTATCCTCAATTCGAATCTCAGATATCGCTACCATCCAACCGAGCCTTCCGTTAATCGTTCTACGTACAGTCGATAGATCGAGAAATCAGTATCGATCAGAACAGCGGGCGCAGCCTGTCAGAAACACTGGCGACGGGGTTTTTGTTGCATCGGAATTGCACTGTTCGGAGCTGAGTTTTTTTTCTTATCAAGAAAACGAGTAATGCCGTCGTGACGGTCGCACAACAGAATCGTGTTGTGAGCAACATAGCATTTGTAACAGCTTCGGTTTGCGTTCTTTCAAGAAACGATAGCATTTTGCACCGGAGTACTGTTTAGCCATTTTTGTAGTCCTGTACTAAACAAACTTGCCTCTTGTGATCCGCAATGGCGGAGACAAATGGGGCCGCAAATTTGAATACGAAAAACGGCAATTTTATCTGCGGCGTCGTCGAAGGTACATAAACGGTTTTTCTACGGCGTGAAACATACATATTTGGTCATGGTTCACAATGGCTTCACATAGGAGGGGGAATGATTGGAATGCGCTATTCATTACAGTAACTCATATTGTTTGCATAAAATATACCATTTGATATTTCAGGTTTTTATGGGCGACCTTGGACTACAGAACAAAGGAAAGATTTATTTCAAAAGCAAGTATTTTACATCAGTTTTTATTCATGCTCGTGTTACAGACAGTATTCTAAGCTTCCTTCGTTAATTTTCAGATTAAAAAAATGGGGTATGGATTCGTATTTATATGCTCCAAAAGATGATTACAAGCATCGAGCATATTGGAGAGACTTATACACGGTAGAAGAAGCTGAACATTTAACAGGGTTGATAACAGCTGCAAGAGAGTGTGGTATCACGTTTTATTATGCATTATCACCAGGATTGGATATCACTTATTCGAGTGCAAAGGAAGTTAGTGTATTAAAAAGAAAATTAGAGCAAGTTAGCCAGTTTGGCTGTACTGCATTTGCATTATTATTTGATGATATAGAGCCAGAAATGAGTGAAGCAGATAAAGAAGTATTTCAATCTTTTGCTCATGCGCAAGTATGTATTAAATGATTTAATCAGCATAATAATTATAAAATATCTTATTCATAATTAATTAAAATAATCTGTTTATAGGTTTCTGTTACAAATGATATTTTTCAACATCTTGGCCAGCCTAGATTTTTATTATGTCCAACACAATATTGTGCAACTCGGGCAATGCCAAATGTAGCATCTTCAGAGTATCTTAACACACTTGGTAGTAAATTGGCTCAAGAAATTGATATAATGTGGACTGGTCCTAAAGTAATATCCAGACTTCTAACTGTTGAGTCTATTGAAGAAATTACAGAAGTTCTGAGGAGGCCACCAGTTATATGGGATAATTTACATGCCAATGATTATGATCAGAAACGAGTATTCTTAGGCCCATATTCTGGTAGATCTCCTGACCTGATTCCTAAACTCAGAGGTGTTTTAACCAATCCTAATTGTGAATATGGAGCAAATTTTATAGCAATTCATACATTAGCTCAATGGAGTAGATGTAATATTGATGGCAAAAGGGATTTAAGTTTGAGTGAGTACCTAATTGCTTTCGATTAAAAGATAAATTAAGTCTGCATTATTTTGTTCTACTTTATGCTTTGCAGATGACACTGTATCAGCTGACATAAAGTTAGAGACTGAAACAGAAGATGGTGTACTTGGTGAAGATGTTCCTTTAACGATGTCTCCAAATATATATCATCCTCGGCACGCTTTGAAAAATGCTATTACCGATTGGTTAGTGGAATTTAACAAAAAACGGTCTGCATGGGGTGTCATAGCGAAACCACAGCCATGTGTCGCTCCAACCGTACCAATTCCAATAATTCCCTCTGTAAATACGTGTATGAGTCTCACATCCACGACGACTACAACTACCGTTCCTGCAACACCGACGCCAGTAAATAATTCCAATCATCTTCAAGCATTAGCTGAGGTTTGCTCAAGTGTGACAACTACTGACAGCTACGTACAACCTGCCACTGGTCCCGTCATGAATTCTTTGGTATCTGAAACGACTGTTGTTAGTGAACCCATTATTCCATCAATTTCTACTAGTGTGGAAAATGTACCAAGTTCAAATACTTTGTCATCCATGGAACCAATGGATTGTAATACAACACCTAATAATTCTCCAGCACATGCAGCCAAGGTTCAAACGGAGGATGATGCTATGGTAGAAAATACTTCTGTGAGTTTCTTTAAATGTCATTAGCTATGGAACTTGTGAAATTTATACAATTGTTTATTTTGTTTCACAGACATGTAGTGAAGCCTCTGGCAGTATGCAAGTAGAAGTGGATGGCACCTCCCCTGTTGTAAATGGTACTCAGATGATTGTTGAAAATGACAGTGAAAATCATGATAACAGTGATAACGCATATCAAGAGTCTCAAGAATCGATAGATGCCGACAAGCGATTGACGCAAGAAGATTTATCGCTCTTATGCGATCTTTTCTATCTGCCATTTGAACATGGTGGTCAAGGCATTCAATTACTGCAAGAGTTTAATTGGTTGAAAAGTAATGCTCATGTCGTTATGAGAAAATCAAAAGAGGATGAAACTGTATCAGAATCTGATGTATGCAATTCTTTTATCAATGTGTTACGACTAAGATATATATATTATATTGTAATGTATATATTACATTATAATATATAACTATATATATAACTGTTTTAAATAAATTTTAGATCGAAGAATGGCACACGAGAGCAGCTAAGTTAAACGATATGTGCAATGCCGTAAATAGACTATTTCAGAGGCTTACATATTGTAATAATCGTGAGTTACTGTATGATCTGTATTCGTATGTGTGGGACATGCGAGGAGTCGTGTCTCTCTTAAACAGTTACGTGAAATGGTTGGGTAAGTTACATTATATTCTTACAAACAGTTCAATACATCCATCAGTATGCCGTTATGTTTCGATATTTCTTTAAAAGAGATGAAAGAATCTAAGGAAAATGCTCCAAATCAAGTAGAAAGTAATATCAAAAGTATTTCATATTTTTAATTCTATTTAAATACTTCCTAATTTACCCAATATTCATTCCTTTAGATATAAATGTATAGAAATATGGATAATATTAAAATAAATGAAGAAAGTTCATTCAAAATGGTAGTATGCTGGTACAATGCCAAAATTAAAAAAACTACATAACACAAAATTTCATTATGTTTTATTTTTTCTTTAGTTTTCGTATTATGTCGCGATAAGTATTTGTTGTGCTACAGATGAGTGCTGTTATTAATTTTTCTCAAAAGTACTATAATTTATTACCTATACTTATATTTCAGAACAAAAGTGTCTCGAGTATTGGTAAGTGTAATGTTATATTCGTTCCTTAACTCACTCATTTTGTCTTTTTACAAGAAAGATATTTTTTTTTAGGAATTAGGCAATAATTTTTGTAACTAATGATTTATAATACTGTAGGAATTGGAACTATATATAATTTTAATATACTAAAAAAGCCGTTTATATACTATTTCTTAAACATTTTTCTCTAAACATGTAACTAGAAAATATTTTTCTTTTAAACTTGTGAATTTGTTGCACTGTATATAACTTCCTTGTAAAATGACATAATTTATACAATCATAAAACACGCAAAAAACATTAGTTACTAATTTCAAGAGTTACTGATGTTTTGTTAATCTATTTTTAAAACAAACAAAATTATTTATTTTTTGCATATATAATTACCAAAAAATAAAAATTGATATTAACCTTTTTAATTAAGAGCCACATCATTTCGTGAATGTAACATTCTTACGTATAAAATATTAAATATTATTTTGAAAATCTGTATTAACAATAAATGCTATATATACTTAAAATTTACATATACAAATATTTACATAATATAAAAAGTTGACAAAAAAGAACTCTCAATTTGACTGAATTCACTAAATTCTTTCGAAAATTGTTTTCCATAACTTGATTATTTTTTAATTGATCAGGATGTAAACATGCATCAGTAATACTTGAAACTGAAATATTTCATAGATCGCATATCTATGAAATTGCATCGGTACATTTGTTTCTGCGCTTTAGAATCAAATGTACTATGACGCGCGTAAACGAACAAGCAGGGTTGCCGTAAGTCATCGAGAAATCAGAACAAATTAAAAATATAAAGTAAACTTACTCTCCTTACCTAATACATTCATATTTCCCGAAAATACAGTTGCACTATAGAATTGCATTATACAATTGCACCAAACATTAATTCTTATACGAAACTGAAACACGAACTTGATAAGTTATTCTGTATTTAAGGCTAATTGAAATAAATTGTTTGTATGTAATATTTTACGAAGTAATTTTCTTATTTGTCGACTAACGGCTTCCTATTTATAGTTCTATTAGCGAATAAAGAATGTCACAACATTTCTCATTTACTCATTAACTTTTTCTGACAATATGATTAAAATACTATATATGTTTTGCTATACATTATCATGATAGGACAAGTCATGAAAACAATGAGAATTGATGTGACTTTCTAGCGCAATATTCGACAAAAGGATTTCTCATAGCAAACACTTTCTGGGAAACTATTTAACAGCATCTATGTGGACCTGAACAAATACCATGTTTGAAATAACCTTGTGCCAGCTATTAACATATTGGCTGACTTTCTTTCACAGATAATGTTTGGTAGAAATCTATTTGTTGTATTTATTTACCAGAAGTTCACAATCTATATATTTCAACATGTATTTGGATTATTACCATGCGGTGAACAAAGATGAACTTTCAGCAAATAGTTTCTGCCAACAATATAAGTGTATCAGGAACAGTACAGCTTCAATTCACTGACTAACGTGCGTTTCTGTGTTTTTTGTCTTGTTGATAGCGTTTGGCAGATTCCCGTCGACGATGACAACGTTTACCCAGGGAAGCTACACATGTATGCGATTCACCAGTCTGAGTAATCCAACAAAAAGCGCGCGACAAGCAAAGCTTCAAACCAATGGAAATTATGACAGAATTTCAGTTCGAGTTTGAAGCTTTGTAAAAGTATTATTATTATAATTAATATAAGCAAGAGATTTGCGCGTAGAAGCAGCGTTCTGATGCCTTGAAGGATCTATGTATATTCAACAAAATATCACTAGTACTTGATGTAGTTTGGTACGCGATGGACATACTTTCCTATTTTGCAAAAATTCTTGCAAAACATTTATTGAAATTTTATATAAAGCGTTTTTGTATCCCATTATTTGATTTTTATTTTATTTTACAGCATTCATATCTGTAACTGTATTTTAGTTTATTCGTATATATATGTATTGCAAATATACTTCAAAATTGTATTAATGTAAACTTCACTTTTATTTTTAAAGATAACATTTCGATAAATCTTTTGTAATAATAATTTTTGCATGTGAAGTAAGTCCATCTAAAATTTCGAAAAGATTGGCGAAGTTAGGACAATGTTATAAAATATTGAGAGCTTTTTCCTGAGAATTATACTGGTCAAACATAATCAACAAAAGTTGTATCGTCTGTGCTTTTTTTTTAATTTCTTCGAATTTTTTAACATATTATTTGCAAAAAAACAATAATGTTCACTGCATATTATGCTTTTATTATGTTCATTGAAGGCATCTTTCATGAATTGTGAATGACCAGTAGTATATCCTCCTTTTGCCAACTTGCCTGTACTAATTTCTTTTAGTTCCAGAAACTGTATTCTTTTCAGGAGTAATAGGAGTTTTATTTCAGGCGCATTTTGGCAAACTGGATTACCATTCCACCAATCCCATTTTCCTTTCCATTATCCTAGGAATTTATCATTGCGCGAACTTTGGTGCAACATTCTTTAAGCATTAATTCTTTTGTTGTTACACTTTATTTTAATCATAATTGGTTCAACATTAATATAGAAATGTAATCTTCTATGGATGGAAAGTCAATCTCCCTGTAACGAGACTTGTTTTTCCAAAGTACCTTATGAATTTCTTGCTCCTTTTTATTTGAAAGTTATTCAGTAGGTAGACGAATGAACAATCAATTGAAACGTGATCAAGTTACGTATGATTTTATTCATTAACGAAATGGTGCACCGTAGTTTTTGTGTTTTCGGTTAATGGTTTCTTTATCTCGCAAATACGATTCTCTCGATTCTATAAAATAATGCAATGGACACGGTAGTGTGATCGAGATGAAGAAACATAAAGTACCATTGATCGAAGTCTACTTATGCATGTTACAAATTTTAAGCAAAATTAGTGTTCAGAGCAGTGGAGACCATTCTATAAATTTTACAAACTGCATAATCGCGCGTTCACAACGTTTTGTATTTTACCACTATATTAAGGCTGTACTGTATCTTGGGATAGGGTTCTCAAATGGCTGGAAAGAAACTTTTATGAGTGGAGAACAAGAACCATGGGTATTCCGTGGAGGACTTACGGCTGATCTACAGGTATATTTATCAATCATATTTTTTAATTTAAATATGTAATCAAAAAGGAGAGAAAGGGTGGAGGAAAGGAAAATTAATATTAATTTCTTTTTATAGAGATTAATTCCAGTGGATAGTGGTAATGACTTATTTGTTTATAAAGCACCAGAAGTGCCCAGTAGTAAAATCTATACAATTAGACCTTACTTAGCAAGTGATGAAGATGCAGTTTATGATGTGTGCAATAAAATATGTGGCTGTGTGGGATCATCTGCAGTTGCAGATCGGTAAAAAATATTTTTTCTTTATAACAAATTGCATTTTTTCTCTGTTACAATAGATAATTGCAAATATTGAACTTTTAATGTCAGGTTGGTAGGCGGTTACATAACTTTGAGTCCGGAACTGTGTATGGTTGTCGAAGATGAGAATGGAATAGTAGGTTATGCACTGGCTGCCTTAAATGTAAAGTCTTATTATCAGAAATTATCTATTTCTTGGATTCCTGAGTTACGAATGAAATATCCATTGGAGGATAATATTAATGAATTACCACAAAATGTTCAGGTATTTGTCTGAAATTTGTTATCTTGTTAATTATTAAATCTGAAAATTAATAGTATATTAATCTTTGAAATTTATTTATAGGATGCCATACAGTATTTCCACTCATTTGTTGCGGATGTACCTGAACAATTGTGCAGACAGCATCCGTCAAAACTGTTATGTGCTGTGTTACCAAGTGTTACAGACCAATCTGTCCCTAAAAGAATAATTACGTGTATTCTTGCTGCTTTAAGAGCGAATGGTAAATAGCATTTTGCATAGTTAATTACTATTTATGGAACGATCTGTTATGTGATACGAATTCTTTTGCAGGTTCGTTTGGTGTACATACTACAATGTCAAATACGGACAAAGAGTCTCACGAGTTTTACAGTAAATTAGGCTTTGTTGACTTAAATCCAGCGCACGAGGAACATCCCGGAATCAAGACTATGTGTAGAAGTTTCTAACAAAGAGTGAATACACCAGTGATATTTGTGAATAAAGTGTATCTACTCGGAGCATCTGCAAAGAAGGCTTCTACGGCTTAAAAACGAAGTTTCTGATAACATAGAAATCTATTTATTTCTGAAACGGCCCAGGAAAGCTTTTTTTATCGTGTGTTTTCCTGCAAAGATCAGGAAACCGATCATCAAGAATACTTTCTTAAGAATAAAAAAAGAGAATATGGGCAGATTTTATATTATAAGATTTTTAATGAGTCGTACTTCCTTTCCAAAAACTGTCCTGCAAGATGTCTGTTTTAAACTACAAATAGGAAGAAGAAAAAAAGAAAAGATCACCCAAATGTGTTTAATTATATATTCGCATACGATGTATATATAACATGAAGTAGGCTGTAACGTCGTCGATCGTAAAAAATTTGAAAGTGTAAAACGTGCAATATTAATGTTTAAACAGAGCAAAAGCAAAACACGATAAGGATAATTTGTTAATTTTATGAATATTTGTGTTTATGAGTACAATGCTATAGGATTTCAGTATACCTGGTATGCTGGTATGTTAATATGAAGTTTTTTTAAAAATCGGCGGATGTATATAACGTGTTGAATGCTGAATGATGAAAAAGGATAATGCCAGTATGTGTGTTCAATTACTGAATTAATCGAAGCTTTTTTAACCTATCGAAAGATATTTTCTTATAAAAACTACAGGTGTGAACGGCGGAAGAACCATGAAACAAGAGGAGAAAGTAAACTTGCTTCATTCGGTTCATTCTTACTGAAACGCTATAAAAGTAAAAAAAAGAACACAAGGTCTAATTTTAACGTCAGATCCGTGTTTCTAAGAGAATCTAATCTATAGGTACAGTACTGCCTGGTAAAAAGATATTCACTTTAAATTGTGTACATAATCGATATTTAATATGCCTATCCCAAGGCCTTTTTATGTTTGACGTATCCTAATTGGCTTTATGATTACATTACATTATATAGTACTCGTGTGTGTATTACCATGGAATGTGATATATAGAATTGTTTAGAAAATATTGATTATTTCACTAGCGTCCATACATTCAAAAGTTAATTAATCGCTAATTTAATTTTGTTACGTCCAAGAAGTTGAACAACGTATATATACATTGTGTTTTATACGATTGTTTATTTTTACTAATGGTGATAAGTATCTGTCCTGTCGAAAATATCCTAATCAGTCATAAATTACGTGATAATTGTTTTCCGGGAAGCTATTTATTCAGGAGGAAGCAGATGAAGTTAGATCATTACATTGCTGATTGGGTACTAACAAGCTAGTTTGTATCACGTCGTATGCGTCAGTGTATCAAATGAACAGAGCCAAGATAGAAAGTAATTAACTAAATAAGGTGGACTAAATAAGAGAAAAAAGAATTCAAATAAATATGAAAATCTTAGATATTTGCCTTATAATTACTACTGATCATAGTACTATTACAAAACAGTTGTATCACGGACTAAGATTTGTGATTTTCCGACCCTTAGCGAAGTATAAGTATCATACTAGGATTTGAGATGCGGTGCCATGTATAAAACAAGAGGAAAAGTTCGATCGTTACGAAAATCATTCACGTAACTATGAAATCTATTTTAATTCGGATTATCACTTTGTAGAATTTTTATATATAGTCGCCACGTGTTTTCGTGACGATTGAACATAAAAACGATTCAAAAAGAATTGTATTCACGGGAAGGCTGGAAAGCAGAAATGTTCTGCATATTTTACCATCCTTTTTTTTCTTTTTTCTTCTTTTTTGTACATAATATTGATTTATTGATCACGTATATTTTTTCTTATCCTACTAAAGTAGGCTGATACACATGTTTACTCTGTTTAATATGAGGTTACTTTCTATTTGATACGAATAACTGTTTATGTATAGCTTTTTTTATAGCAAATGTCTTTTTAATGCGTGTTTTCTTTTGTCAATACTGTTTAAACATGGAAAGAAAGAATGATGTGCATACAATAATATTTCCAGTTGTCCCGTCTTGTACTTGTTAAGTAACGTACATGTAATTAACACTATTGAAACAATATGTGATTATTACTGATTTATTTAAATAAACATGTCAAGACTGATATTCCTGGTGTAGTTGAAATGGACATTGATCGTATCGAAAAGCGATCAATAATTTTATCGGAATCCTTGTAGTTTGTTTAATTTTTCAATGGTATCGTTGCGACGTCATTGTATTTTCGCAAATCCTGAATTTCGCATTGAAATTGTAATATCTGAAATTCCAAGCAAATGCATGAGAATCAGTACCATTTAAAAAACAAATGATTTTTCCCTGTAACGAACATACAAATTTTCAGTATAGAAAAATAGCGTATCAAATACCTTTTTTATATCATTTTTAAACAAGTTCTGTTTGGTTCTTGGAGTTATTTCATCCGTAGCATTTACTTCAAGTTTACTTAAGGATTCTAACAGCTCGTTGATTTTTTTATTAATGTCTCTGTAAAAAGTTATTTCATGAATTTTTGATTGCATTTTAGAAAACATATAAATTTTAAATTATAGAGTAGAGTACTTAATTATTTACGTTCAAAAAGCAAATAAAGACTATGTAACATTAATATTGTTGATTATGTTACTAAGAAGCTAGTTGTTCGTATCACGTTGTGTATGTTAGTCCATCAAGTGCACAGAACCAAAATAGAAATTAATTTTATAATTATCATAATAATATTATAATTTTTAAATTGTAGAGCAAAAAGTTTATCACTTACGCCGGTGGTATAAATTTTTGCTTGTCCTTTTTTCTTGATCCCAAATTTTTCTATAGTTTAAATTAATAGATGTACAATCAAATTTTTTGTAAATCTTTAAAGAGAACTGTTAAAAAGGTTAAAAAACAAATCTCACCAGTTTGGAATTTTGTTTGAATATGGAATCATAGTCTCCAACATCGAAACCAAAGGGAATATCATCTGTTAAATAAATATTTTATTTAACTATAAAATAATATAATTAAGTCTTTTCTTATAGTACCTGCGTTTCTTTTCATTGCCTTTTCCATAGCTTTGCTATAACTCCTTTTATCCCGCCTCCATTCCTTTAGAACATTTTCATCCCTAAACAGTTACAGGATGGTTGTCAAAAATGAGATGTATTTTATTGAAACAAGAAAAATGAAAATGATCTTACTTTATCTTTTGAAGGAGCGCTGTTTGTCTGGCAAACAATTCTCTTAGCTTGGAGAACCATAGCAAACGATGTTCCACTGCAATGTTCGCACCTTTATTTTCACATCTACGTTCAATAATTAATCGCAATTAATTGTAAAGTTGAAGTTAATAAAATTTAGACTTTTTATTGTTTCAATATAACATATATATGTGCATACATATATAGCTACAGAAATCATCAGTTTATTGAAAATTCTTACTAAAGGATAACAGGGTATTAATTAATTTTAAACATATTTTGGGATGAAATGTATATATTCAATTTTAGTACTTAATTTTTTATACATTTTATAATCAAAAGGCTTCTGTTTTTAAGTAGAAGAAATTTCTTTCTTCATTTATTTACGTACATAAACACTTTAACTGCTTGTTTCTGTACTATGTAAATAATTCAACTATTTATTTATTCCTATATAATTTTCTAAACATGACAGCATCCAGTTTGAATCGTTTAATCTCATTGGATTTAATCTAAGTTTATTTCCATCATTGGTAACAATATGAAAAATACGTTCAAAATTTTCTGTACAATTTTTATATCTCTTACTGTTTCCTAATAATGTATTATTTTCCAATATGGCTGTTTTAATTTTATTAATACTTCTACACTCTTTTTCCATTGAATTAGAGTAAGTTTTCAAAATTTTTATATTCTTTCGGACATAAAGAGATCTCGGAGATGGGCCCATCAAATGTAAGACTTTATTATTCATTTTATCAATTTCATCATTGATTTCCTTATTGTTAAAACTGTTTAGTTTTTCCAAAACACGTTTATATTCTAATTTTTTATCGATCTTGGAATTGGTTACTTTTTGCAAATAGAAATCATAGAAAGATTTAGATATTTTTTGTAAAGAATAATTATTATCCAGAAATATTGGTTTTTTATGATAATACCTGTTACTGGGCTTATACGATTTACGTTTTTCTCTTGTAGATACGTTTCTGTTAGAAATAGTGTTCTTCAATGGTATAATTTTCTTCTTATTTTTTCGTGGAGATTGATAACATAGAATCGTCGACAACGTTGATCCGATTTTGTCTGAAATTAATTACTAAATATATATACTCTTTTCTATTGATAACTATAACTACATATACAAATTTATTTATGTGGAAATATACCTACTTTCCTTGACTTCTACTCGCTCCCCAGGATGCGCATTATTCCATTCGATTCGTAAAAATTTCAAAATAGCCACGCAACCAGAAGCCACGATATCTTTCGGCGGCGTGACAAGTGGGTTCTGTGTCACTTGAAGGGTCTTCAAATTGGGCAAGGTGCCTAGAATTAATCATTACGAGTGTTACGGCCCATAATCCTCTATATAAGCAACCTCTTTCAAGTTGAGACATTCCTTAGGGTTACTTCTTAACCCGGTGAAAAATGGGAAAAACGGGTTTTTCCCTTGTTCAATGATCATTTCCAACCACAAGCAAGCGTTGGTGGGCCGAACAGCGCTCATCACTGGTTCATTATAAATACCGTCGTTACAGAACATGTCTTAAACTGTGTTTTGTGATCAATCAGCATCTTCACGTGTACTCCATTCCGTCAATATCTTAACCTATATTCTATCAGTCGACATATTAACTGTTATATCAAAAACTTGTATTGTACGAGAAGAAGTCGTTGGAATAAAAGGTTAACCTGTTAATTCAGTGTTATAATCAATTAAACATTCCTATTATCTTAATAGAAATAGGGGATCGACTGACTCGATCATCAAATCGTAATAGGAATTTACGACTCTCGTTGGCGCGCCTTTTCGCTTTCAGAAAAACGGTGGAACGATGAGATTAAACGTTTTTGGTAAAGTGTGAGACCCATTCTCAGGTAGCAAGTTTGTTTGGTTAGAAGAAATACATCATTAACATGTTTTGCAATATGACAGCCCAAAGAATTATGTTCGATCTGATATTTATTCAAATATCTACGTTCATATATTTATGCTTGTTCGGAATTTTGAGTGACCGTCCGTTTATGATTCTGCCTTGCGCCGTCCCTGATCGTACCGTACGGGTGAAATACTTCACTCTCAACAGGATCTTACCACCGTCGTGTTCATAACATCACACTTTACTTTTATACAAGTGCAAATGAAGTGCTAAATTACACTAACACTCGATCTATTAAACCTCCTCCATCTTGAGTATTAAATGACCTGACCGGTTGCTCTTTAGTCGATAAATCGCAACAATGCTTATTCATTTACAAATTATTCGTTCACATTATGGCTACATGTAGACGAAATACTGAAAAGGAAAAAGTGGAAAAAATTGAAAAGTTTTCAATGAATGCTTACAAAGTTCCAACGGTAGATTTTCCATTCTGTTTCCTTGAAGTAGAATCGTTTCTAAGCACATATGCCCTTTGATACTAGCTGGGAAAGAAGAGAGCTGATTATTTCTGACATCTAACCACTCCAAGTACATTAAACAACTGAAAACTTCGTCAGGAATTTCGATCAAATAGTTGTTCGACAAATACAACATCTAAAAACAAAAAAAAGATGTATTCAAAATGTAAAGACATACCGAAGAAGTTTCTGTTAATATTTCAGTGCAATTACTTGAAGAAGTAAAGTACCCTTAAATGCGGAAAGTTGTTCAATATTTCCGTGGGAAATTGTTTCAAGTCCATGTTGGAAAAGTCTACGAATATTTCATCGTATACGGGTTTCTTTCTTAGCGCTAATGGTGGTAAACTTATAGTACTCTTTGAAGATTTTCGGGATTCTTTCATTGTTGCGGAAGAAGCTTCTGAAGCATTATCCGGAAAAGTATCCTCGACGAATGCTAAATTTAAATCATTTTTCTTTGTATCCTTTACTTCGTTTATTATTGTTCCTATAATGAAAGAAATAGTGAATATTTGTTTAGGTATAACTAGAGTAATATTGAAATCTCATTGCAATATTTTAGTGTTTAACACGCAGGGACCAGGCATGTGCACAGAAAGATACACAAACATACATACAGATAGTACACATATATACAGTGAACGAAGGTCGTAAACCACTGGCACTACGATTTCACGTTAAAATTTCCCGTAGGATCCGTTAGGATGATAGGGGTAGTAGTTTGCAATTAATGTGATGATTGAAATTGAATTGAAACTTATGTCGATTAAAGTAAAGTTATTGCTGCAAGAAGAGTCAGAATTTCTTGGATGTATAGATATAAAGATAAAAACTCTCAATCGGTGTATGGGATACGTAAAACCGCGTACGACCTTTCTTTTTAACAGAACTTGGTTGGAACATAGAGTATTTATTTGATATAAATGTTAATACCTAGATCTTCGATATTCTGTTCAATACAATCTGAAGAGCTATCATTTGCTGATTGCCCATGTAGCATATTTTCGAAAATATTGCACATAATATTCGGACCAAAGTCGATATCTTTCAAATCGAAAGTTTCATCATCACTGTATGCATCTTCCATGCTGTTTAAAACTCGCGAAGATCGTGCGTAGGATTCGTTCGCAATACTTAGTTTCTGGTTTTCATCTTCGTCTTTCTACGAACGATCGCGTATAAAACGATTATGAAAACATAAATTACGATCAATGTTATAAAATAAGAATAAATTAAATGTTTTTCTTCTCTGTAAGCTGTAAGCGATTATTATTTTGTTAGCAATAAGCAAAAGTAAAGTAGTAGTAAATAAAATTAGTTTTTTTTTCTATAGTAATTAAGCAACTGCAAAAAAGGAGTTGTTTATTCGTCTTTAAAAATCGCTAATTTCACTTTAAAAATATATTTGATAACATTGTGAATAAAGAATTTGCTAGCATATTTTCGTTACATTTTTTTAAATACAAAGAATTAAATGTTTCAAGGATTAGTAACAATAATGTAATCTGGGATTATTTAACAAAAAAATTAAAAAAAATAAATATTTTGTATTTCTATCATTGTTTTTCTGGAATAATAATATAATCTTGAGAAAACCACCCTATTAATTAATGATTAATAATATGAATAATAAATGAATAATAATAAGTATTAAAACTAATTGTACTAAAAAAATAAAAATATACTATGTCCATTGATATTAACAATGACAATAACCTCAAATTAAATGAACAATTAGAAGTTATACAGATTTAACCACCTCAGACTCTACATCAGACACATTTTCTTCCTTGATGGTTAAGGAGGTTTGTTCAGTAACTTGTTTCTCCTCTTCGTTCTTTATGTTTTTGATACATTGATTAATCGACAAACACCTTTTGCTATTCGATTCTACACCGAGTCCGTAATATTGGGTTAATAAATCTCTAGCCAAATCGGACATGACTTTGGATAAGTATTTTTACTATTTTAGCAAAAGAGAAATCGTTTTCAGAAACTGAGGGTGACAATTCAACAATGGTTAACTAGATCGATTATTATTCCTGTTTATTCATTGCCTAGGTGACGAGATACTTAGATTATATATACCACGTATTATTTTTACTAGAAATGAGAAATATATTTCTTATATTAAATTTCATTTTCTTTAGTCTGAAAAACATTATTTTGGAAACTTAATATCACGTTTTTGATTTAAAATTCTAAACGTATTCTACTTGATATAATAGAATAAAATAAAATAAAATAAAATAAAATAAAATAAAATAAAATAAAATAAAATAAAATAAAATAAAATAAAATAAAATAAAATAAAATAAAATAAAATAAAATAAAATAAAATAAAATAAAATAAAATAAAATAAAATAATTTTGATATGTATAAAAGGAGTGCTAAAAGAAAGAAATAATAAATAATTGTAGTTTCTGATTCTACGTTGAATCTGCAAATAATAAATATATATATATACGTATATACATGCCACGCATGCGCAGAGCGACATCTGTTCCTGCCTTCCATCTTGTTTCTTGGGCTCGCAAAGCAGACGCTTCAGTTTCATTCGAATCGTTTACGAGAGAGGGTGTAGTATCCGTGGTTACGGTCAGTTACACGCTACGTGTTTTGTATAGGTTATTTCGTACGAGTACTGTGTTGACCAG
This sequence comes from Bombus soroeensis, assembly GCA_014737365.1. Classification (NCBI taxonomy): domain Eukaryota; kingdom Metazoa; phylum Arthropoda; class Insecta; order Hymenoptera; family Apidae; genus Bombus; species Bombus soroeensis. The sequence continues at coordinate 352,372 of JACXIL010005363.1, forward strand.
TACCCTAACCAACTCGTCATTTCATAGTGTACTATTATTCGTATTTAAGTGAATTCTATATAATTTCCGTGTGGAATGTCGGATTCAGAGGCGAGCAATCTATCAGACAATGAAAGCGATCGAGGTGGTGTCAGCGAAAGTGATCAAGAAGACAACCATTCAGTGAAATCCGCAGCTGGCAGCGATGGTGGAAACGCTGGTGAAAGATCACGTAGCGTCTCTCGCAGTAGAAGTCCGTCCAGGTCGCGATCGAGGAGTCCACGCAGGTGGCGATCACAGTCTCGATCAGCGAGTGGGTAAGATTGATACTTATTTTATATAGTATATTTATATAGTATATTTTATGAGAAAACTCCATTTTGAAGCACACCGAGCTCGTGACCTATTTCTACGTCGTATGATAGTTTTCAACAAGTGAAGTTCAAAAATATCAATTTAAAGCACGCAGATCATTGTTTTAAAAACTACATGCATGTAAAATTTATACATAATTTACGATTTACCTGGGTGCCATTTTGAAATTTTGGATAATTAACACGACTATGTTTATGATCATGGCTGATACACTAAATCATTTAGTGACACCCCAAGGAAAGGCCCCAGTGTCCTTTCATCTCCGATATATATAAATGCGATAGTTATTTTAGCGTGCAAATTAAAAGGCCTGGAAAATCAAATTTATCTAATCAAAGGATAATACAATATTTCTTGAAACTCAATTGTACTGATTTATGGAAGCATATTATTTTTGGATTGGGGTTAGGTTATGAAAGACATTACCAAGTTAATGTTATTGATAGAAGGAACTACCACAAAAATTTTTATAGACAGTTGATAAGACTGTTGTAATTAAAATCTAATGCAACTAAATTGAAACTCTAATTCATTTATTTGCAAATTTAATCTTATGTTAGTTGAGTTAATGTTTTGTGCGAATAAACAATTGAAATTATATTGTTATGGCTATTCGATCTATTTGTTTCAATTATATGTATATATTACAAAAAACTGCATGCTCTTTAAAATGAAGTTCTGTTCATAAATAATTTATATTTTATTTATTATTTATTTATTATTGTTTAGTCCGTGCCTTTTGGCTTTGGACGAACTTTTGATCTTACGTATCTTATCCACACTATTGTATTGCACTCCCTTAAATATTCTGTCTCTAAAATTATGGCAACTTCTTTTCTTCTCTATCTGCCATCAGCACAATATCATCTGCATATGTCAGTGACCATACCTTTGTTTCTCCTACCACTATGCCCCTGGCTTATCCTTTCCTTAGTTCTTCTTCCATTCCTGCCACGTAGATGTTGAATAACGTTGGGCTCAATGGGCACCCTTGTCTGACTCCCCTCACTGTCCAAAATACTTTAGTATTGTGGTTCTTGATTCTCACCACATTCTTTGTTTCTGTGTATAACTCTTTTATCCTTCGAGTTAGTTTTTCGCTAATCCCCATTTTCATAAATAATTTATATAAACATAAACCATATTATTTGAAGAAATAAAATATTGAAACAACTATTATATATTTTTTTATTGCTTTTGTAATTACACATTGAGATTATATCATTATATGGAATACTTGTATGTTATTCCTAGTTGTATATGTTGGATAAAAATTCTGAAATAAGTTTTATAGCATATCATGTTGCTTATTAAAAATGGAATGATTGATCATGATTTAAAATGATTTATTGAATCTTCAGATCAGAGGATGGTAGAGGAGATGAAGCAGAGGAAGCAAGATCTGGTGATGAAGAGGTGGTTGAGCCTGAGGAAGAACCTGAAGGTAAATGACAAAGAATATAAATACATATATAAATTTCTTTTATCATATCTAATATTTATTCTTGTTTAGGGGAAGATTTGGAAGGAAGTAGTGAATATGACGAGGAAGAAGAAGAGGAGGATGATGATAGACCTCGTAGGAAAAGGAGAAAAGACAAGTATCGTGATTTTATCATAGACGAAGCTGAAGTAGATGATGAAGTTGAAGATGATGATGAATGGGAAGAAGGTGCCCAAGAAATTGGCATTGTTGGAAATGAAGTGGACGAGTTGGGTCCTACTGCCAGAGAAATTGAAGGCAGGCGTAGAGGAACTAATCTTTGGGATTCTCAGAAGGAGGATGAAATAGAAGAATATCTTAGAAAAAAGTATGCAGATGAATCTATTGCTACTCGGCATTTTGGTGATGGCGGTGAAGAAATGAGTGATGAAATCACACAACAAACTTTACTGCCAGGTGTGAAAGATCCAAATCTGTGGATGGTAAAATGCCGTATTGGAGAGGAAAAAGCAACAGTACTATTATTAATGCGAAAATTTATAACATACCAATATTCAAATGAACCTCTTCAAATAAAATCTATTGTTGCACCTGAAGGAGTAAAGGGTTATATTTACGTAGAAGCGTACAAACAGCCACACGTAAAGGCAGCTATCGAAAACGTAGGAAATCTCAGAATGGGTATTTGGAAACAACAGATGGTACCAATCAAAGAGATGACTGATGTGTTACGTGTAGTTAAAGAACAGACAGGCTTAAAAGCGAAACAATGGGTTAGACTAAAACGAGGCATTTATAAAGATGACATAGCTCAAGTTGACTACGTTGACTTGGCACAGAATCAGGTTCATTTGAAATTGTTGCCCAGAATTGATTATACTAGACCACGTGGAGCTTTGAGAACAGCACAAAGTGAATCTGAAGCCTTAAAACGCAAGAGGAAAAGAAGACCAGCAGCCAAACCGTTTGACCCCGAAGCAATTCGTGCTATAGGAGGAGAAGTTACTAGCGATGGTGACTTCTTGATATTCGAAGGCAACAGATATAGCAGAAAAGGATTTTTGTATAAAAATTTTACCACAAGTGCGATTATCGCAGAAGGTGTGAAACCAACTTTATCTGAACTAGAAAGATTTGAGGAGGCACCCGAGGGTGTCGAATTAGATTTAAGCGGAACTCCAGGAACTGGTGCGGGTAATAAAGAAGATGCGACGGTGACCCATTCCTTCAGCACAGGGGACAATGTCGAAGTATGCGAGGGAGAGTTGATTAACTTGCAAGGAAAAATTGTTTCTATAGATGGAAATATGATTATGGTTATGCCAAAACATGAGGAGCTTAGAGAAGCCTTAGAATTTCAAGCGTGTGAATTACGAAAATATTTCACTATGGGCGACCACGTTAAGGTAAAAATCAAAGAATTAACGAATATAAAGAAAAATTCATGTCAGTATAGAATTTATATGAATGAATTATTTGCAGGTTGTTGCAGGAAGATATGAGGGTGATACTGGTTTAATAGTTCGAGTCGAACAAAATAGAGTAGTTTTGTTTTCTGATCTTTCAATGCATGAATTAGAAGTGCTTCCGAGAGATCTACAACTTTGTTCGGATATGGCAACTGGAGTTGACAGTTTAGGTCAATTCCAATGGGGTGATTTAGTACAGCTGGACGCACAAACCGTGGGTGTAATTGTTCGATTGGAGCGTGAAAATTTTCACGTACTTTCAATGCATGGCAAGGTTATAGAAGCCAGACCTCAGGGACTCACTAAGAGACGCGAGAATAGAAATGCGGTGGCGTTAGACTCACAACAGAACACTATACAAAGGAAAGACATTGTCAAAGTGGTAGATGGTCCACACGCTGGAAGGGGCGGAGAAATAAAACATTTGTACAGAAGTTTTGCATTTTTGCATTCGCGAATGTTTGTTGACAACGGTGGAATTTTCGTTTGCAAAACGAGACATTTGCAGCTTTCTGGTGGAAATAAGTCCAATGTACCGTCTATGTCACCTGTGACAGGATTCATGTCGCCAAGAATAGCTTCACCAATGCATCCTAGTGGGTGAGTAACATTTCGGTAATATAATAGTGGAACATTTTTTTATTATATTCAAAATAATTCTTTTCTAATTAATAATTCCCTTCTGTTTTAATTCTTTGCTTAATAGTCTATATTTTCTGTCTTTTTTATAGAGGTGGCTTCGGAAGAGGTGGCGGAGGTGGAAGAGGCAGAGGTCGTGGTGGTGGAGTCAGACGTGACAGAGAATTGATAGGAACCACTATCAAAATAACTGGCGGACCGTATAAGGGAAATGTTGGAATAGTAAAAGACGCTACAGAGACAACTGCTCGTGTAGAATTACACTCCACCTGTCAGACCATCTCCGTGGACAGGTCTCATATTGCGAACGTTGCTGTACTCACAAAGGATGGTGGTTTCAGCAGCTACAACAGGACACCAGCATATGGTGGTGGACAGACACCCATGTATGCTAGAGATGGATCGAAAACACCCATGCATGGCTCTCAAACACCAATGTACGAAAGTAAGTGTTTGAAACAGATGTACAAGCATGCAAGTATATGATTAAATTCAGTGAACTAATCTTAATATTTTAAACTCGCAGATGGTTCTCGTACACCTCATTATGGCTCGATGACGCCATCCCACGATGGTTCACGCACACCGGGACAATCTGGTGCCTGGGATCCAGCTGTTACCAATACTCCTGCCAGGACGAACGACTTCGATGGATACAGTATGGAAGAAGGCGGATCTCCAGGTTATGCGCCAGGTTATCCTTCAACTGGACCATTCACGCCACAAACGCCTGGCACGATGTACGGTTCAGAGCAGAGCTTCAGTTCGTATCAACCGAGTCCAAGTCCGGCAGGAAGTGCCACTGCAAGTCCTAGTCCTGCAGGATACGTTGCAACTCCCTCGCCAAGTGGTACTGGATATACTACTAGTCCGCATGGAGCCTTTGCCACGCCTTCACCCATGGGTTACAGTCCTATGACTCCTGGTAAATGCCTTTCTTTATTTAGACGCTTTAGAAATCAAGATTAAAATGTTCGTTAAAATTATTATCCTTTCTTTTCCAGGAGTTGCAGGTAGTCCATACAATCCACAGACACCAGGCGCCGGTCTAGATACAAGCGTTGGTTCTGGAATCATTGGAGGAGCCGAATGGCATACAACAGATATTGAAGTTCGAATTCGTGACTCTCATCAAGATCCTGCGTTAGCGGGCCAGCAAGGTGTTATTCGTGGAATATCCGTAAGTATTCTACCTCTTGATTAATAAAACTAGTTTTATGTAGTTTATAATTAGACTGCGGATGTTTATGCAAGTATATGTCTATGTAAACACAATCAAAGAAGTAAAATCTAATCAGAGATTTATTTCATCCACTAAATATTTGTTGTAAAGAGTATTATACTGTGGATATTTTGTATACAATGTTTCGCATACTGTATGAATTATATGTATTTTTGTGTTTTCAAATTTTCTATAAATGTATAAACATCTAGTTATAATGTACACTAATTTCGCTATACTTTTTTTTTTATATTTCTTTCGGTTTTCATTTTTTTTTTATATACTATTATTTTTATTTTATTATCTTTTTATTTCAAATCTGTTTACTACTTACATATATGTATGAACAGGGCGGCATGTGTGCTATCTTCCTACCTGTAGAAGACAGAGTAGTGAATTTGATTTGCGAGGAGTTAGAACCGGTAGTTCCATCGCGAGGTGACCGAGTCAAAGTGATTATCGGAGAAGACAGAGAAGCAGTAGGCACTCTGCTATCCATAGATAACCAAGAAGGTGTAGTGAAATTGAACAAGGACGAAGTGAAAATGTTGCACTTGCGGTTTTTGTGCAAGATGAAGGCATCGAATACATAATTTTTCATTCCAAGACAATTTCCTAAATAGATAGGAAGGAGGAATCCATAAAGACAATTTTAACAAGGGGAGCAAATCCAAAAGATTTATAATGAGAATCTTGCAAATAACGTTGATGATTTTATGTTGTATTTCTTGTTATGTTTAAAAGTACCATCTGAATTATGTAAAATAAATACAAATATATATAAATAAATAAATAAATATATATATATATATATTGTAAAGAGTTTTTAATCTTTTCCTAATATTTTAACTTTTTCCAAGATGTTACAAAAACTGGGATGAGTTATATGGATACGTATACTTACGATCAGTAGTGTATAAAATAGTTCACCAATTTTTATAGAATGTAAAGATGAATTGTAATATAAACACGCCCAAGTACGAAAAGAAATCGGAGTTCTCAATCTTCATTTTATCGAAGACAAAATTGAAGCTATTATATCTATCAAACGTTTGTACTCTTAAAATTATTCACAATTTACAACTCATTAATCTGAAGACAGTCGCATAACAAACGAGAGGAAGCCGTGACGAAATGATTAGGGAACACTCAAGGGATCGGCATAAATTTTCCAAGGGAAATTTTTTCAAGGGAAAATCGTACTAATCGGGATTTACCGATTGGATTATGAAATCATGCTTTCTATGGTTCTTTCCGGTATTTATTGCAACTACTCTCGTTAATATAGGAAGGTATATAAACATAAACACCAACATTATACTTGTTTTATTTAAAGTTCAATTGTACAATTAAAAGAATGTTATCATTAATTAATAATATGAAACTGAGACTATAACATTTCATTTGAAAATATATGCCTCATCTCGTTACTGTTGCGAATGTTAGGGTGATGGGTGTTAATACTTTCAAACATGAACAAAACATTGGCACGGTGTTATTTGAGAAAAGTGATACAGCTAAACATTGTTGGACCACGGAGGAATTTATTATCTTGAATAGTCGACGAATGTTTCAAGATCTCTTACCAAAGGTACGGCTTTCCTTAACCTAGTTCTGCCAATTACGAATCACCACAATTGTATTCTTTTATCCTATACAGTTTATTTTAACATAAAATATTCTAAACGTCATTATTGCTTTTTTGCATATTTTTTATCTTCTTTATAATATGTCGTGTGTTTGTGATCTTTTCATTTTTGGTGTACCAATAAATATTTAATATAGGAAATAATAATACTTCAATCAAATATGTATATTTTATAACATATGTATAATTCATATTATTATTTAATAAATCTCTAAAATGTATTTTTTCATATGTAACTAATAATAAATTATCTACCTTTTTTTAAACAAAATTTATTCACTACTACTTGTACATATATGTTAAACATAATAAAAATGCTCAAATTAAAAATGAATTACTAACGGACAATTCTGTATTTAAATAAGAAGTTATGGAGCGGTGTTATCTTAAATAATGATACAAATTTATTCGTGACCAACAGATAATTTTTCTCCAAATAGAGTCATTATTCAAAAATAAATCTCGGAACTTCGTTATTCTTGAAAGGTTGCCCAAGTTTGTTGGGTACAATATCGGGTTATACTCGTGGTACAGATTATAGTTCCAACCTAAGTAAGACGAATCGCACAGAAATTTAAGTTTAAAAATATTGTAATAATGTTTAGTTTTAGCAATAGCTTAAGCTTCAATGTTTCAATGAAGACTACCAAATATAAATTATGCTGCAACAGTTCGCTCTTAATATGGTGTTATAGCGATAAATAGTTGAGGACTGTTTAAATATCCACAAAAATATCGTAAAACGATAAAGTGTTAACATCGCAAATAGCTTCAATGTATCATCTTTCCATCAAACGTATCATCCTATCCACTTTAAAAAAAGCTTCAAATCGTTCCATCATCGATTCCTCTTCAAAAAAATATCCATGTGTCTATACCGTGCCCATCCATGGTTACTCTGATTCTCCAGGTGAAAGTTCTAAATTATGAGAACGATCGGTACATCGCGCTGCTGATGGATTACTTTCACATTTGTCTGGAAAGCGTGCGTAAGCTGTCGATAGGAAAAACGAAGCACCTGATGCTGAAAGCCCTGGCGGACACGATGGGCGGCTACTTGCAGGTTTACATTTTGCCCCTCACCAAACACTCCTATTACGCGGGCAACGTAAAGTACCGAAATGCTAGAAAACTATTCGAACTGTACGAACAGCTGAAAGTTTTTTTACGAAGCAACGGAGCTGGTTGGCTAAATCCTTCGAAGAAGATAAAACAGACGAAGATTCAAGCGATAGTGATTACGTCGCCGAAATCGTCGTCGGTTGCGTGCGATGGGGTTATTACTTACTCTGCATGTAAGAATATGATTATTAGCTTTCGTAAAGTGTTCATGGGCATTTTAAGCAATTCGATAGTGATTGTTTCAATCGAAAGTTCGGAGAAAATAGTTTTGTTTGTAGATGGAACGAAGTAGATTGCTAGGATACTGTAATGAGTTTATTTGGTACTAATTTGGAGGGAAGTTTCATAGATGCAAGTATTGAAATGGTTATGAGAGATGGCAGTGCTATGTACCAACACAGAAAAATAACGATTTTACATTAATCATGTATGTATAAGTTTAAAAAGTTTGGAGGAACATAATTATAGGCATTATTCCATTATTGTTTATTTCTTATATTGATTGAAATTGAATTTTTGATTTATGAATCGGATTCTGAATATAACGTAATTAACAAAATTTATGGGCTTGTGTCTAGATAATGATACGTATAATAACAGTAACTGTAATGATATGTACTATAGATAGTGTAATGATAATGATAATAGTAACATTATTCTTAGCTATTATGTAGCTAAAGTTCAAACAATTTTTAAGCTAGTTCCTATGCAATGATCAGTTTGATATAACTATTATTTATTTATTAGCTTCGATCGCTAACAGACGAGAGACGAAACGTTTCACGTTCAAGCAGAAAAAGAGGCATGTTCCGAAGCACAAAATTAAAAGTACAAATCCGAGTGAGTTCATCAGAATTAATACAAAAACCAAATACTTGCTAAGTATAATATATCCCTAATTTTAATAAACAATCCAATACTAAAAAGATGATATTTGTTTAAACATAATATTATTATTATTTGAAGGGCACAAAGATGAATCTGATCGAGACAATGAATCGATTATCATCCCTCTTCCTTTCCTGGACGACGACACACAGCCAAATAGGTATTGACAACTTGAATCATTTCCTTCCATCGCCAATATTAACCATATTAAAATAGAATTTTTCTTCAGTATCGCGTTACCTTTTAAGAAGAACACCTTGCAGTCTTTATACAGTGAACGATCGACTTTTGCATTGGTCAAATACTACATAGCTAGCGTGAAGTGCATCGTCTCGAAATCGAAAGAAAAAACTGAGCTGGAAGCCTTCAATCGGGAGTTTTACGATTGGCTGCAGCAATCCGTACGTTGTGAGTCGCTGTGATCGAAAGTGGCAATCTTCCTTACATATTTTAAATACTTAAGGGAATTGTTTAGTTACAATCAAGAAACCTTTTCCTCGCAAAACATTTTATAGCCATCATTAAACAATGGTATAAATGGTTAAACGATATTTTTTAACATATTTCATGCAATATCATATTGTTTAAGGTTTCTCAGATTGCATTATTATTTTGTGCAATTCAGTTTGAGTAATGCTGTTCTAAAATTGATTGTTTTGAACGATGTTTATCCGAAATTCTTTAATTTAATACAGCACTGAGCTGCATTGCATACAGAATGTCTACATATAATTAGGTTTCGTTTCTTTAATTATGCCTATTAAAATATAAATTTTCATAAATATTTACAGTCTATCAATCAGTGTTTTAATAATTAAGGTTCTACCATAGTTTTATCTGATTCTACACTGATCAAACTTGATCAACAACCATTAGACGATTCTCATCATTTTTCCAGGTGCAACGACACCTTGATGACGAGAAATGGTACCCGGCGTTCGGCGGTGTATTGAGGGTGATAGCCTCGTTGGAGGAAGCAGGTACATCGCTCGATTCTTTTCCTTATTAGCAATTTTCCAGCGCAGGATGTTCCCTATAACCCATCGTTTTTTCATGTCAGGCGCTGGAACCGGTCCCACGAAGGGAGCAAAAAGCGGAACGTATGAGATTATGCCCAAAACAGGCGTGCAACAAACTATTGAGCCCGAGGAAGCCGTGCCACCTCTGTACAAAGGTGACGACAGAAAGCAGCACTTCAATCGCCGTCGAATTTTTTATTGGTTTTTGCTTTCTAACGTTGTCTCGTTCCTTCCTTCGTTCTAGAAGAGGAAACGGGAGTCCCGCTAGGAACAGCCGAATTAATATCGATTGCAGTGGTGAGCGCGTTACTAGTGTGGTTGCTGGTGGGCTTGAGCTTGGTCTGCTACAGATTCCTTACGAAACACTCGGACGAGTGCGTCTCATATGAACCACAGGATCCTCCGTATGTTTTAGTAAACATTTTTTACGGGGAAAAATTGTTTTCGGCAAAAAATATACTGAATCATATTTTACATATTTCACAAGGAAGGAATTTTATTAAAATACAATGTTATAATATACGAAGAGACACGATAAATGATATTCTTCGCTCTTTACAGAAGAACAATTTTAAAATTCAATATGTTCTCAAACAATTTCATATCAAAATATTTTATAATGAATTGAGATTAAAAGAAAATCAAAGCGATAAGAAAACAAATACAATGATTTTTTGAGGAATTTTTCCATAGATTTTAAAATTCTATTAAAACTTGCTGTTTCCAATTTATTGATATTACGTATACAAGGGGTTTTTAAAGAAAATTTCCTATTTTTCTAATTTAGAGTTGCTGTTTTGTACGAAAATAAAGAATACTGCCAACCTGATACGTGTCCAACACAATCACCTCGTAAGAGTTTGCTGGAAAGAATTAAGGATTATTGGAAGAACAGGTTTGGTAAATGTCATGGAGGTTGCCAAGATCGTATGGACGAGGAACGTTGTTTAGCCGCAATTAGTTATACTAGCAAAGACACGATCGACGTTAGTCATAGTAGCAGAAGTTATCAGTAAGTATTCATTTAATATTTATTGATTATCACTTTAGAAAATCAATTTCCTGCGATTAATTTATTATTCTCAAAGATTTATGAGTTTTAATAAGTAAATTTATAATAATGATTGGATAATTATTTCGTAGATTATTTGATTTTTCCCTGCTTGTTATAAAGATCGATGGCAAATCTAAAGCAGGTTCTAAAAAGTTATTTAAGCCTTAAGCAATTATATCTTTTATTATTTTTTCAGGAAAAGGAAAATAAACAAATCGGTTTCAGCGATGTTATCGTGTCATCGAAAGGAGCATGTGCCCATCAAAGTACGTAATTTCAATTATTCAAATTGTTATTAATTGCATGGATGAGATATAACTGTAAGTTCAATTGAATTTTTGTAGAAAGTTTGTTATAGTTCGGATGGCTCGTTAACCACGAATACGGAGAGTCCGGAGAGCAAACCCAGATAATAAAAGGTTACAAGTTTTCATTTATCTTTTAATATATCCCTTTTTAGTATGTACGAACTAATAAATACAATCAATTACAAATAAAATCACCTTTCTAATTATTGCTATCTAAGTATAATAATTTTTAAATACGTTATATAATAACTAGGTATTTTTATCCCTTTGATAGTGTAATAAAGTTGTAATGTTATGATGGTGTGAATGAACGATTTAGAAAATAATTATTTCTTTACCGTTACAAGACTTTATATTTCTGATATCGGAAAAATACGTAATGTAATGTAAGAATACGTCCATTTAAACAAAAAATTAAGATATTTTTAATGATTTTCTCCATAAAATTTGAAAAAATCTTTAACTTTTGGTCCCTACATACTTTATTTATCATGTTTTTTTTTTCGTGACTTTTATACAGAATTTTTCAATCTACAAAAAGCCTTTATTGCTCCAAAAAATGATTAAACACACGTTAAAAGAATTTTTTCATCTCGAATCCCCATCAAGAATGACAAGGTGGCCAGTCCGTTATCGTAGGGGACGCGAGACGGCAGTTTTAATTTTATTACAACCGCGTTCTGCAGAGGCGGCTAGCAGTCGATTGCACTTTGTTATGCCGGCCGCGTACGTGCGGATTGCATTCAATGAATGCACGTTCCCGAAGCGTGCAGCCGAAGAGCCACGCGCTGCAACTTGTTGCAACCGGGCCGCGGAGTCGAATGCCGGCGTCTCCTGGTTTATCAAACGCGTCGCAACAGCAGCGCCATCTGGCCTCGGAAGCGTGTCGAGTGTCGGCCACGGCGATCAGGACAGTCAGTGTCGCGCGATACGTTTAAGGGTAAAGGTATTTTGCGTTGTCCTCTCGATATACTTTCGATCGTGTACTGTCGTAAGTGCTTCGAATCGGTAAACATTCCATACTAAATGTGATATAATTGAACTTCGTTACACGCTTTCTTATTCACGCTTGATAACACTCGTTGTCAAACGAATCAAACAAAAACTAAATTGTGTTCGCATATTTCATTCGTTCGTGAAGGCACGTGTGTCACGGTTACTTTTGATTCAATTGTCTCTCTGTTTCTACTCGATTATTTGACTAAAGATCGTGCTCTAACGTTCATAGTGGTGGAAAACATTAGTGTAAAAAACAAGGGTTAATTAACAAACATTGGTGAGATTTCGGCGCGAACTCGCGTTCCTTTATCTAAATTTTCATAGAAACGCGAATTGGAACGTTCCGCTTGTTCAAGCGATCTATTAGTTAATTTCAAATAGATCGAATTCGTTGAAAGGTGAAGCTCGTGCGATTTATTGAATCGACTGTTTGAAATTCTTCAACTGAGTTTTCTAGTCGTGTTAGACGATCGTTCCATTTGATAAATCGAGTAAAGAAACATTTGTCGATTGTGGAATACGACGCTTTAGATTTCGTACGTGTAAACAAAACAATTCGAGGTTGACTTTGTTATCGGTTTCGCGGGACACATTTTTTTTTTATAGTTCTCCTGAATTAGAATTCGTGAGAAAAGAGTGTGAGAATACTTTGTAGTTGATACAATTCATGAATTGATTCGTGTAACTGTACGATTGGGACTAGTTTCGACTTGTGAACAATGCGCACTGCGGATAGATTCTCGACTGGCGTTTCGCGCGTCCGTAATTGACTGTGGTGTCGTGGTGTGCTCTCCTCTTTAAGGACATGATGGGACGACGAAGCTGCAGTAAACTGTGCCTACTGTTCGTCGTGTTACTCCTCACAGCCGTTTTGAAAGGTGAGTGACGTTTTTCTTCAGTTTCTTATTTGAAAAGCTTACTTCATTGAAAGATTCATGTATTCAACGTGACATTCGAGGTTTTGAGAATTACATGATTCGAAGGTTATAGAGAAGAAACATGATAAATTACACTTCTTGCTTTTTTAGAAAAGCAGTTTTTTTTGTTAAAATTCAGCACATCAATCCCACATTACTGAACTGTTTTTTTACTTGATTTAGGAATTATCTTAGATAGAAGAAATGTGTTATTACCTATATGAATATTTTAAAACTAAAATATCAGTTATCACTAGATTGCGAACCTTTATGCATTTATAATAAATTTAAAAGTATAGATAACGCAGATAATGCATGAAAATGTATAAAATATTCAAAATAAAACGACCAGTGTGATATTTAGTGAATAAAACGAATATATATAGATTCCATTTTTTTAGTTGCATTTATAGAAATACGAAATTGCATAAATATTCACAGTCTAATTGGCACAATATTAGTTACGCTGTTTATTTTATCTAAAACTTTAACCAACTTTTAAAAGGTAATACATAAAAAGTCATTTTGCTTTTCAACTCAGTTTTACTGAAATACCCACTTTTAATCAACAAGCGATATAAAAATTAGAAAATCAGTGAATGTAGACTTATTATGGATGTCTCGTGTAATCTTCATTTATAGAGTGATATGTAGGAACACATCTAGGATGAACAGGTTCAATAGTTCTTATTAATTCTATTTATTGACTGTGTGTTTCATTTTTTATTTCTGATATTGGAAATGAAAAATATATACAAAAATAATTTTATTTTGACCGAATTCGTCTCATTAACCCATTAACGATCAAGATTATGTTAATGCAACATTTGATTTGCAAATTTTTTCTATCAGTTTCTCTGTATTTGTATTACTTGATATTAAAATATTCTTTTTTAATTATAAATTAACTTGACATACATAATACATAACACGTATTTATCATGCTTGTCCTGTAATCTTCTATTAATATAATTATTTAACATAAAATAAAATATCAGAATCAAAATTATTTTAAAGTTAATGTCAAATAAAGATTAATCGTTGAAAGATTTCTAGAATATCCAAGGTTTATTACGAAGTATACATAAAAGATACGTTTCATTTTTTCCGGGGATCGAATTTCAGTGAGAGAGTATGAAAGACATCTGAATAGGAATGATATATTTTTTTAATGTAAATAGAAAAAGTTTTGAAACATATGGTATACGGCCACGATGATTGTACCTTTTTCACAAAGTGATCGTGAAACGTGATGTTTACATTGGTACGACCATATACAAAAAGTGACGAGGAACGCAATAAGGAAGGGAATTCAAAACATATTTATCCAGGCTGTATTTGTATCGAGGGCATCACAATGCAGTCTGAACTCTATTGTTTTTTTGGATCTGCCTGAATACCAACGTCATTGTTTTCTCCGCTAATGAATAAGATCAGGAATTTGTTTCTTTTTTTTTTTGTTATTGTATATCGCGTTCAATTTCTGTTTTATTAGCTCGTGGAAATAATCAAAACTATTTTCGCTCCGTTAACAATTTTTATTGTTCGTCTGTTGAATTAATAATTATTAAAAAGTTAGATTAACAAGGTATTACGCAATTGAAATTATTATTATAATAATATTTTCTATTTTTCACCTCACACGACCAAGAAATAGACTTGGCTCACGCAATCCTTGTCTTACAATTCTATCTTAATCTTTCTCTCCTCTCATTCTGATTCTCATTTTTTTAATTTTCTATTTCTCAACTGTGTGTACATATTTCTAATAATATTACTTATTATTAGTATCACAAGTAGGGGAGGGGTAGCCTTAAAAGCACCAAGAAACACGTGAAGGGTTTTAGATTAGAAACAGAAAATTTTATATTAATTTATTAATTGTGAAATATTTAAGTATTTACAATAAATTTCTGGAATAAAAGTACTGGATTTCTAATCATCTTGCCATGCTTATTTTGCTTATAGAATAACGCGAGAAATCAATTTATATAAAACAAGCGAATTTTTTTCAAACTTTTTTAAAAATCTATTGCAATTCTTCTTTAATTTCCGCTAGAGTAGGATAAGAGATTATGATAATTCAATTAGTTCCATAATACGTATAATCACGCGTGTGAAATTGAGATCACCGTGATTATTTCGACAATTTATTATAAGTCTATTTATAAAATTTGAATTATTCAAAGGACATTAAATAATGTTGCAATATTCATATACTTAGTTCGCAATTGATTAAACTTATTTTCTACGACAACTTTGTAATCAGATTGTATTTAATACACGTTTAATATATTCTGGGAAATGTAACAATTATGAGGATTTAAGTAAATTATTAGGTCGTCTGACATGAGGACTGTAGCCTTTCTGATTGTGAGAACTGAATTTACAATGAACAATTCAATTACCATTCATAACAGTAACACTCTTCGCGCTAGAAGTTCCATGAATAGAGGATAAGAAAAGGTAGGTTATTGTAGGAAATAAAGAAAATTATTAATAGATATATTAATGATTAATGGATGAATTATTTTTCATTATTAATTCAAATAAATATAAGGCCTTTTTGTTTGCTCAAAGCCATTGGCCATACTTTAGCCACGAAAAAAGTAACACTAGATCAGTAATTTGTTAATAAACAACTATTAACACAAATTACATAAATAATTCAATTTCTTCGTTGCTTTGGTATATCTCAATTTATTCCAACAACGAGACGCGCAACATCGATATACACAGAATTTGGAAATTTCCATCGCAAATATTTCATTCAAACGTTTTTGCACTTGCGAAGAACAGAAAACCTGGTATTTTATCTCACAAACCGACAATATACCGTGGCAACACTTTTTGACTAAATCGAATTTACAAACCATGCATATCTAACGAATCCAAAGAGGTTCGGGGGAAAAAAGGTGAAGGAAAAAAGAGCAGAATATTTACGTCTCCTCGAAAATAAACACCAATACGTGGCACGAAACGCGAGTTCTCGCATTTCCCGGCTGCATGACCGTTTTTCACCTGTAGAAAAAAGTAAAAAGAAGAAAGGACGAGGTGGAAGAAGAGGAAGGGGAAAGGCAAAGCTTGCGTCGAAATTCAAATGGAAAAACGTCGACAGGGGGGTTCATTTCGCTCTGGCCATCGTTTCGAATCCCATTCCGAACTCGGATCTCATTCTGGACACGCGTGAGCCGGATTAGAAACGTCCGATTCCTCTGTTTTAGATTACCCAGGTCGTTTTGTCGCATGCAAAAGTTGGAAATCGAAGATGAACCAGCAAGATATCATGTAAATTTCCCCCGTTTTCATATTTCGATAACCTCTTTTCCTTTCGTTTCTGGCGAATAATTTTAGAAGAAATTGAACGGCGATGGTGGTAGAAAAACTCTAGTTTCGTTTTTATTCTGTCCCTCCTTATTTTTCTCATATTTGCAAGGCTGAATATTTAGAAAAAATAGTTAAAGGGAAGCGCTTCGACGGAGAGAACAGGTGGTAGAAAAACTTTGGAAATTTTATTTTCCTTCCTTCCTATTCTTTTTCGTGTATTTTTTATAGTTGCATGGGTGAATATTTGAGCGAATAGTTAACAAGGAAGAATATTGTAATAGACGGAGTTTATGAAGGAAAAGGCGGTAGAAAAATATGAAAAATTTTAGTTATTCTTGCTTTTATCCTACTTGTGTTTTCCTGATATTTCAAACGGTGAATATCCAGACAAATAGTTAAAATGCAACAATATTATATATAAATACAATTTGAGAGAAAATCATTTCCCTATTCGTAAACTTGCCATTGTACATTCCCACTTTGTACAGTCAGCTCTCCTTCAACTATCGTCCACGCAAATCCAATCTTCTTCTTTATGCTAATGTGAAGTACCTGTACATCAATATGAAGTTGATATCTCACGATATCACGTTATACGATATGTATCATGCACAGGTAAGAGGAGAAGCGGAAAGATTTGCATACATCAATGGTTGTTCCTTTATAGCGGCACGTGTAACGGAAAATATCAAGAGTGGCCACTTTAGACTTACATTGCGCTTTATAAACATTCAACAAGTGGCAACGGGTCCATCGACTTGTGGAACTTCTCAGTTCGCCGAGTGTTCCTTTTAAAATCGATCGAACTGCATAAGTATTTCTCCGCGGGACGAACTTTCGCTGTTTAGCTTGCCACCATTAAATGGGATTCTTTCCAAGTACTACTGGCTCGCACCACCGTGAAATCGATGGCGAATTCAGCATCGTGCCAACAGAATACACCCCTGAATTTTGTTGAATGTTTTACCACCTCCAACTTCTCATGTTAATCCACGATGTTGGACTTTTAAGACGGTTGGGAGGACTCGTTGAACGAAATTTAATTCGGTGCAAGCATTACGATGTATTTAGTTGCTTGTTTCTATTTTGTTTGAGGTGAAAGTTTAGAATGACACACAGTGGCTAAACTAGTGCAGATACGTAAACAAAGTAAAGATATCGGTACTCTAAAGATCGTCTAAAATCTATTTCCATACGTGTTGTAAGTCTAATGTATTGGGTTGGCAACTAAGTGATTGCGTATTTTAAATAGGAAGGAAAATTCAAAATTTTTGTTTAAAAATATAACTTTATTCAATTAGGTATTGTCCGTTTTTGTCGATCATCTTTTGCCATCTTTCAGGCAGTGCCATAATTCCATGTTCATAAAACTTCTGATTTTTGCCAGCTGAATTAAATGTGATTTTACATCATCAGCGTCATTAAAAATTTTACCATTTAAGAAGTTCTGCATGGAACGAAATAAATGGTAATCTGAAGGCGCAAGGTCAGGGCTATATGGTGGATGTGACAACACATCCCAAAGTAGTTCCAATAATTTTTGGCGAGTGATCAAACATGTGTGGAGCTTTGCATTATCATGCTGGAAACAACACCCTTACGATTTGCCAATCCAGGCCGCTTTTCTTGAACTGCATCGCTCAGTTTGGCGAGTTGTTGAACGTACACGTTTGAATTAATCGTTTGGTTTCTTGGTAAAAGTTCAAAGTACAGAATTCCTTTATAATCCCACCAAATTGATAGCATAATCGTTTTTTGGTTAATCTCAGCTTTTGGTGTCGTCTGGGCAGATTCATTTTGCATCACCCACGATCTTTTCTCATTAACGTTGTTATAAACTATTCACTTTTCGTCGTCAGTAATCAGTCATTTCAGAAATGGATCAATTTAGTTGCGTTTCAGAAGCGAATCGCAGATGCTAATGCGTTGCGGCTAATGAATTTCCTTAAGTCAATAAGGGAGCCATAAATCGAGTTTCTTGACATAGCCAAGCTGTTTTAATTTTTTTTTAATGCATGAATGCGATACATTGAGCTTCTCTTCAATCTCACGCGTTGTGCTATGACGATCTGAATCCGATAATAGCCGTGATATGGGTCTTATCAACTTCAACTGGTCAGATCGCTGAGCCTTTTTTCATTGGAAAATCACCAGAACGAAATTTGGCAAATCAATTTTGACACTGACTTTCTTTCAAGACTTTATTCCCATATACGCCACATAACTTAGATGCTTGCGATGCGCTCTTGCCTTTCCGGAAATAATACAATAAAATATGTCCGAAATGCGCGTCTTGTTCTTCCATTTCTAAATTAGGATAAAAACAAAATTAAATAACTAATCGATAGAATTTTTTTACCAAATTAAAGATGGAAGTGCAGACTACAGGAATTCAATATAGGTTAGGTGTTTTGAACACGTTGACAAAACAAAAGAATGTGCTAAGGCCACCTATTGACAAAATCCTCAATCACCTAGTTACCAACCCAATAATTTCGTTAAGTACAGTTTGATTATTGTTTTATCTTTAGATATATTTCCATATATTCGTATATGTACCTACGGGTTTTTGTATTCTCGCTAAGTTTTCTAATTATATTTGGATGTTAATATTAGCATAACGATAAGGGATCACGAGAAGGAAATTGAAAGTAATATTGGCGTTAGGTTGCAAGTATAAATATAAGGCAGTTAGAGAGAAATTAATTTTAAGGTTAGCCCGATATACAAAGTACGACATGACTGTGGTGTGGAGGGACGAGTGAGTGAGTGGATTTTTTTTAAACCAAGTCCATTTTATAGTCTGCTGGGGACTAGAATTGCAACGTATTATCACGTTGACTGCCGCGCCTGTTTTCAATAAAATCTCCTTCAGGCCACGAGTGCCGCTGTACCAAGCGTACTCTGTTAGGTATTCCCACCGATATTTTAGATAACTTAAAATCCCTGCCCTAATTCGTTAGAATGTCGAAAAGAAAAATGGAAAATTTATTTCTTAGTGAGTCAAATAGAAAAAGAAAGCTTTTACGAGGCTCACAGAAATTCGGATAGTAGCGATGAGGAAGAAATCAGATTTCCTAGAAATAGAAATATAAATAGAATTACATCGTCTGATTCTGATTCGGATATTGATAAGTGCAATCGTAGTGATCCTGAATGTAATGAAGATACTGTTGACGAGATTTTACAAGAATTGGTCATTGAGGAAGAAAGAAGAACTGATGATACCGAGGAAAGTACAATTCAATTTGGTGAATGGAATGATTTTAGTGGTTGGCAGAAGTTATTTCCTTTTCCCGAGACAGACGGTTTCATTAGGCAATTACCTGGCGATGTCAATCCATACGATGTGTTTGAGCTGTTCGTTGATGACGAAATAATAAACTTATTTGTATCAGAAAATTGCAACAAGGAATGATGTAAATATTAGAAGATTTAGAGAATTATTAGCTGCAAAATTCTTAGGGTTGTCTGAAAATACAAAAAATCCTTGTCTTCGACGGAGTCAGCATAATATCGCCGTTCGGAAAAACGATACCGGAAGAAGCATTAGACGCGCATGTAAACCATGTTATGCAGATAACAAACGTCGAACGGACCGATCAAACAAACTCAGTTTTATATAGAATGCTTCAAAGTTATACATTCTAAATAATTTTCTTAATAAACCATTTTCGTATTACTTTTATAACAATTTAATAGTTTTATTACTTCCTGTGGAATATCTTTTCAAATACCTACGACGATCTTTCGCAAGTAGTCAAATAATCGTTACTCGAATACGGATGACGCGGCCTCGTCAAAACTTTACCGTCACCCGAATATGGGTGGCGTGGCAGTCAACGTGTTATTATTATTATTATTATTATTTTGATTATTAAAGTTAAATGATGTATTCATCCATAAACTCGATATAAGTTGCTCTAACAAAATATTGATCAAAAGATTGACTTTTTAAGTAAATATTTAGTCAAATATATATCAAATATTAGAACGTTTATAGATTTTCGTTACTATGTCTGTATGACTTGTCAAAGCTTAAAATATATAGATTAAAAATAAAATAATATTGATGGAAACGTCGCTTAATAAATCCTTACTATCCATCTATTGTAGATCGTTCAGTTTGGTCGTTGTGTGACAGTTTGTTTATTAATTGTTTTAGAAAAATTGATGATGGAATATTTATGATACATACAGTTAAAAATAAATAGGGAAAATAGGTGTAAGATGATTGGTGAAGCTTATTCAGATGATTTAGTTAAATATAACGATGATTGATGTGATACTGATACTCCAAATCGTATGGAGCAAGCGGCGATTTATTGATGCATGAATTTACATGTAGCTCGCGATTTTACTCGGTTTCTGATTCTAAATTCATTACGTATTATGCATTCCGATATTTAAATTCATTACATATCACGGATTCCGATCCTAAACTCATCACATATCACGGATTCTCATTCTAAATTCATTACGTGTTACAGATTCTGTTTCTAAATTCATCGCAAACTAAAATTGTAATCTAAAAATTGTCGAAAAATACTCGACAATTTCACGCCTATCGACAATTATAAAGTTACAAAAATATTTTTAAAAATGTCAAAAACTGCAGTTTACCACGTTATTATTTACAACTTACATGTCTATATTATTAGGTTGTCCGAAAAGTGTCTTTCTTTTACAGACACGTCTTTTACAACGATGCATCTTTATACAAACATGAAACCTAATCTGTCGAACGTTGTGATCTTTATCTTGATAGAACAAAATGGATCATACGTAATTCGATAAAATAATATAAAACGAAAAATGTGCATCCATTATTTCCTTATGAAACGAAAGAAACTTTTCGGACGACCTAATATTATGATGGGTACTAATATGTATTAATACTTCAACTAATTAATAAATTAATCGATTGATGTACGAACCTCCTTCACAAGTCTATTTACTCGATCTTTTCATCTATGTATTTTGATTGTGAATTCGTCACACGGTACATTACGGTACAAAATTTGTTCAAATATATCGCGGGATCTGACGCCCACCAGCAATGATAAAGCTCGTGCTTCCTTCGAACGAGCTTAAACACGAATGTAGGGACATTTTCAACGAGCCATGCGAAAATAGCCCGTAAAGCAGCAATAAAATGTGAATTTTCTGCTCGCTGAAACGTTCGAATGCCCGAAACCCGGGCTTTACCCGTTTTAAACGGGGTAGAGGGGGCTTCATAAAAATTTGAATGCAATTCACTCGCGGGTACCTCGCGTGTGTCGCCCAATTTTCCCAGCTTTTTTCATGAAAATTTCTCTTCCTCCCCCTATTATACACAAAGATAGAAAGACATAGAGAGGGAAGAATGCAGAGAAGAGAATGAGACACGGAGAGATGGATCGATTCGAGCGTTTATATTTATTACCAGTTTGTCGTTTCGCTATTCTAATTTCAATTGCAACCCGACACCAGGCTGCCTGTAATTACGAACGTTTAAAAGCTTCGGCGACGTGTACTTTAGTTTGTAAACAATTTCAAACGCACCCAAGCCCCCGTAAGCCGAATTAATGGGCTCACTTTTAATTACCACTCCGCGTGCGTCCGGACGCCATTCGCCACTCCCTTTTTTCGTCGTTTAATTTAATTGTTCGTAACGATTACTCGCCATGCTTTTTTAGTTCAATTGCAGCTGGTAAGTTCGTACGTCTTCTCGTCTTTCTATTCCCACCTCCAACAGTGGAAGCAAGTTCTCGCGAAATTGAACGAATTTTTTTTCCAGCCAGCTGGATGCGCAACGCTTTTTTCGCACAGGCTTTTCCAGGCTGTTGCTGTTGTTGGTTTATGGGATGGTTTGAAAAAGATCGACGCGTTACGTTTCTGGGGCTTTTAATTTAGCGATCGAGAAAGCTTGGAAGGAATTTTATGGCGAAAGCTGGAGAACGTTTCAAATTTACCAAATTTACCAAGGGTTGGTGAACACCAACGGTTTCTATGTTTCGTATTTTTCATATAGAAGTCGGATATTAAGAGATTTAAGTGTTTTTAAGTTATGGAGTTCGAGTAAAATAAATTAGTAGCATATAATATTGGAAAAATAATAAGAAAGAAATCCAGCAATAAGTGACGTTACTAAATTCATACTATACACATGTACATGCACAATTCATATTATGTACACGCTATAGTACCGTTTCTCAATGATGAACGAGCTCATCATCCCCGGTTAACAGGATCATCGTATAACATAATAAAATTATATACATATATATGTGTGGATAATACAACGACACCCAAAGACTCACGCTGCTTTCTATCTTCACTTCAGTGATCGAAGCAAAGTTAAGATATACTTTATGTGGACCTGATTAAAGTTTAGTGCCCTTTAGTACACTAACCCTTTCCTCCAGTGTATGCATATCTGTCATGAATAAAATATCAATCTTAGAAATTCAATACCCGTGCAGGACACCATTAGCTTTGCACGACTCGCTCTATATAACTTACAATGCCCAGTCTCGAACTTTAATACACACTTTCTACAGGAAGTCAGTTTCTGAAAAGTTTGAACCAACGTCGTTCCACGATGTAGAACGATTTATCAGTGCCTGGAGCGGCCCGATGGGGTTGCATAAAGACTCGAGGTTCACCGAGCCGATCCGTCACTGCGAATAATCGTCAGAACGAAGTTGATTTTATTGGCAATGAGCCTTGGTTATCGATCGCTCGGATGATAACGCACATCCGTAAATAATAGCAAGTCGATCGAACGAGAGTTATTGATCGTTAAAAAGCGTCCAGTTCAAAAACGTCTCATAGTTAAATTACTCATCTTGGCGCGCTGGTGAAATAAATATGGCAGTGAGCGTGTAACTACTTGCCTTACGTCGAGCGAACCATCGACGTTTACAGACGCGTTCCGCCGTATTTACGGCCGCAAAAAGCGCGGTTCCGTTCGCCGTTACGTCTTCCTTGGGCGACGAGCCGCACAGCTTCCCGTTCAGTTTTACTCGCGCAACAGCACCAGGGTAACGAAGGTTGGTGTAGGAGTTTTTATTGCTCGGTTATGTCCGCGGACGTCGGAGAAAATCTTTCAGGTTTTATCTCTGCGTGCACGAAGATGTGGAAATGGAAAATAAAGGTTTAAAGGCTGATGAAGATTTGTGTTGCGGCGAAAGAAAACGGTGAATCGGTGGATTAAGTTTAGTCAGCTGGCTCGAGGAATTCGTATTCCAAGGATGTTAGAGATATGTATCTGCTGAATAGGGAAAAATGTGGTTAAATTAGGTTTTCTTATCGATAGACTTCGGACTTTTATACAGGTTTATATCTTTATGGGCGCAACTAGAGAAATAAAACTTAAATAGAGATTCGTTTTATCTATTAAAAGATACGACGAGTATTTCTAATTTAAATATTTCATATGCTTTTCCATATTATTTTGTACACTTTTACATCTTTAGGTTTTGTACAAATACATAAAAATCCATAGTAATTACTACGGATGTAATTAACGAGCGAAGAGAATTGCTAGATTTCTTAACGAACTTGTCGTAGAATACGGGGAATTGTTAGAGTAGTTTGTATAGAAATATTGTACCAGACGAACAGTTTACGTTAAATAAAAAATTTGAAAGTTTTTAATTTCTAAGTATGTAAGTAAAGACGTAAAAATTGATCGATTTAGAAGCTTAAAAAATTCCATAAGAATAACTTGTTGATAACAATTTATATTTTTGTTAAAACGGTTAACAACTACAATTCTACGAGCTAGTAACGCCGTCAGCCATGCTTTCCTTCGAGATTAGTGATAAACTACACCGGCAGCGATATTTTATCGACGATGCTTCGAATTTATTTCGCTCGGCGTGCTACGGGGCGGTTCTTTCGCGTGATTCTTACCACTGAGAGGCATAAGAAAAAGGAAGCGAAGGAGAATATAGACTTGGACAGAACGGGCGAGGAAAACCCAAGGAGAATGAAACTTAAAGGAACTGCTCGAGATTTTGCGAAATTTATGACCAAGTATAATGGCCAACGCTGAATTTTCTTTCTCAAAAGCTGCCGCGTAATTCTGTCAACCAATCCGGCACATTTGTACGCTTTCCTGCTTAAGAAACTCTACCGTGGCAGCCTCTTTTTAAGAGCAGCTTGCTACTGTTAAAGTTTTCCGAGAAAAGTTCGTGAGATTTCATTTGTATAGAAGTGTGTACCCTGGACAGAAGTATATCGATGTTTGTCCATTAAAGTTGGTAATTTCAATAGTTGTAATATTATAAATCATTTTCAGTATTCCAAGAAAAATTTTAGCGTAGAGTTGAGACAAGAAAAATTTATTTATTTATGCATATATCCTATTTTTGTCTTTTTCAACCACAATCGTATCTCTATCTTAGAATAGCTTTGAAAGCTGAAGTAAATTATTTTAGCGTGTATAACTATTCCTACTGTATTTCGCAGATAAATAAATGGAATCTGCACGTTTTCTTTTTCAAAAAACGCTCGTTTACTTTTTCTGAAATTTACGTCATTTGTCACTTCAAGCCTTCAATTATGTTATAAGTTTGCGTTGAAAGATGCTTGACGATGTTTGAACCGTGATAAAATTGATATTCTATCGAGACTTTATTAATTTTACTCGGTTCACGATAGTAAAAAGTTCAGTTATTCTATGCCACGATATCCAAGATTTGCGATTACGAAACGCTTCGATTCTACTTGATCGTAACTTTTAAATTTCGCGGGTATAACAGCATAACAGAAACTTTGTTAATTTTACTTTGTACGTGACGGTGAAAAGCTCAATTATTCTATATCACGATCTGTAAAATCTGCAAATACAAAAAGGCTGCGATTCCAATTCGTTCGCGATTTTTAAATTCCATCCGCAGGTTCGGTCGTAAAGCTTCAATAACAGAGGCCATTCGTCGTGCGATAAACGTTGCAAATCCTGGTGTAACGCCGGTAGTTTCGAATGCACGATTCATCACCTCGTCGATCACCGGAACGATAGAGTGGAAGCGCATCTCATCATACGGAAATATTTATACACCGACTACGGTGAATACGATCGATGTAGGTACGCACGATGACAAAGTTTGAAGGAACTTGTCTGAATTATACATGTTGGAGCTCTGCATGCTTCCTGTTTTTCTCTATTTTCCCTTGCGTTCCTCGCGCAACATCGTTCGAAACTATGTGTAACCTTTCGTTTGTACAAATCGATGAGGGATACTTGGATGTAGCATTCGCCAACGTGTTTCGAGTTCCCGTGTCTTTCCGCTGTTCCTCTTTCAACGAAACGACACAGCTGTTTGCGTACCATTTTCGTGACCGCGTTGATACTGTTGATTCGATGTTGCTCGTAAACTTTTCTGATACCGGAACTCGGCAATCCTTTCGTTTCTTCGTAGGTATTTTAGTCTTTTTACCGTGTGAAATATAGAAGTTGTTTGGGTGTTAGGAAGTTTAATTTAAGAACAGTTGACAATATTTATCTTACTAACATGTTATATTTGTTACTTTGCGTATCATTTGCTCGGAGATATTTGTCACCACTTTCTACGGATCTTTTTACGCGTAGTTTTTCGTCTTTTTTTATGCAGACTTGTATATGTGAGAGAGTTTAACGTTACTTCGTGGAACCAGAGTTATAACTTTTCGTAAAATAATTTTCCGCTGCAACTTTCGGATACAAAAATTATGTTTATGCATTACGTTCGATGCATGAAATAAATAATAATTTACATATTATCAAATAATAAATATAGATATATTTATTTGCAAACAATTTTATGATTAAACTTCGATTTTAATATTTATGACGAATTTTGAGGACGAAGTAGATGAAATTGGCAAATTTTAATTTGAAATCTAATTTAAAACACGAATTTTCGAGGAGATATATATATACAGTAGGGAAATTAGCTTTATTCATAACTTTTTCTGTTTATTTAATAAGATATATAAAGAATTGGATAAGGCATTACAGCTCCAAATGACTTCAATGTCTGCTGTTTGAATAATACTGTCTTTCATCTAATGGCCCATAAAAATTTAACTTTAAGAATTCTGTATGCATAACATTCGCGATCGTCTATAGACTACACTTTGACGTCAGCTATGTCTCAATAACCGCCGTTTATTTCCTCATTCGTTACATTTTACGATCGCAGACAACAGAGATGCATAACAGAAATACTCTGCGCTCTGAGCTAACAAGTCAAAACCTAGCGCAATTTCGTGTCTTCCATATAACTACTAATTCATATACTATAAATAGATCAGTGCCTCTCAACCCCATCATATCGCTAAATTTCTCTATCATAATTCTGTCGCGAAGCCATTTTCACAAAAATCTCATATTAAAATTTTCAATCTCACGTGGCAAGAGCTGGAAAAAAAGTATTGTTTTACATTCCTTCTCCTCCATACAGTCTATTAAAAACACTCAATTATACCAAAAAAGACTGAACTGAAAATGAACAAGATTAAAAAGCACAATCTTTTCACATCCCACACATTCATTACGCTCAATACACCAAACCTATACCGAAGCTTATTAATTTATACCAGAATTATGATTTTGAATTTTATACCAGAAGATTGATGTTCTGCCCTGTCGAAACTCATAAACACCCTTTTCCAACACATTTTAAAAGAGAATTCTTCTTCAAATTACTCCCCTCATTTTCTTTCAACGCACAGCCTAAGCTAACCACTCGATTCACGCTAAACCTTATCACAAAAGTCGTGAATACTTCCAGCCAATTACCCCGAAGATAAAAATAATCGAATAATCCGAAAGATTTACCGACGGCAACGTCATCTTTCACTTTGCGTTTCGCATGATTTATTTGCGGTCCCTGTAGACGGAATAAGAGGGAAAAATGGTGAGTTAGAGTCGCATCCAGGCCACGCGGAGGGTGACTGGGGGTGGGTTAGAGAAGCAAGCGGCGGGGTTGAAAGCGTACGAGTCCGAGCAAAGTCAATGGCCGGCGAGCAAGGGCGTATAAATCTGAAACTTAAATTTAGATCGGCTCTGAAACGATGCTTTTCCCTTCCACACGTCGTTCTATCAGTTTGTCGGCCAGTGCTGCCGCCCTATCCGTCGATGTTCGAACCGGAAAACGCGTTTTCACGAAGGCGGTTCTTTATGACGGTCATCGTGCGTCGACCGTACTCTCCTTGGCCAGGGTCATGGTCTTTCGTACTGGTTCAGGATTATGCTTTACGACGCTGTTACTGCACCAGGAATTTTACCAAGCCTTGTTCTTTATACATATTGTGCGCTGTATCTCGTTTCATTTATATCTTCTCGTTATTTTTAGATGTTCGTCGGAAGTAAGAATTACGCACGTGATTCGAGTGAAAGGTTTTTTGGTAGGACGAGTAATGGTATCTTGTTTGAGAGTTTGTTTTTACGAAAGTGATTTTTATTTGAGAAGTTTCGTGTAATTTAATGGTCGATATCGTTGATGGCAATTATTACTCGTATTTAATAAGGGCGGAAAGTTTTTTTCAGTTCAAGGAGAAACGAAAGCTTGTTCGAGAATTCGTTTCGAAAAGAATGACTTTTATTTGAGGAGTTTTATGTAATTCGATTTGATCGCTCGAGAATTTGTTTTTTGTATTTTTATGCATTCCTGGTAAGTGGAAAGTAAATTTGGAAATTGTAAGCTATGCTTTCTAAAATTATCGGTATCAGATGTCTTGAAACTACAAAGTACAAATAAACGTAACCACGTGCTTAATACATTTCTCGGTTTTCTTCGGGAATACGTTAATCGAACTTGTAAAAAAGTATTTTTACCTTTTTCTTCAAAATTTGAATCAAGAAGCTGAAACACAAAGCGATCCTCTAAAGAATAAACGATACTTACTGACAATATCGAGCCAGTTCGGTACAGCAGCAAGTTGGTAGAAAATTAAGAGTCCCCAACAAGGTTGTTCTTTTGTTTTTATTTAACTTGGTGTTTTGTTTCCCGTAATATCATAGCCGATATTAAGAGAAGTTTTACAAGCCTGGTCTTGAGTATCACTTTGATCCACTGCTGCTGATACACTTTAGTCTGGCCGAAGTTTCATAATTAGAAAGTTTATCGCGGCAGGAAAACTGCTAGGAAAAGTGCGCGCGTCTGGCGTCAGCATTTCCTTATCGACAACTTTAATAACGTTTTGTGATTATTAATTCGGGCAAAAGCACCCTGCTTTCTCTTGATATCTGTATTTGATCGGAACACGTGAGCTTTTCAACGTTCGAAACGCTCGATCCATGGGCAAAGTTCCTGTTCGTTCTGTAGTTTGATTGCAATGGAAAGCGAGTTTACGTGAACGAAAAGCTGTTGATCGTTTAATTAAATTCTGCGAGCTTTTCACTTTATGATCGTTGAAATCTGATGGTGTTTCAACGGTGGAAGGAAAGGGATAGAACGAGCAGAAATCTTATATACATACCGCTTCTTAAATAGAAGTTGTACAGTACAGTCGGCAAAATTGAATTGCTTTGGAGTTTCCAGTTTTAATTTTGGTTAAATTACTGACATTTATTCTTATTCGTAGTATGTTTTACTTTATGTTTTATTCATTTTATATTCTAAGCAAGAATCTGTTTGTATGTATAGGTATGCATACTTAACTTTTAAATTATTGTATTATACATTTATTCGAATATATTCGTATTACCGAGATATATATTGATGTGAGAGGCAAAGTATCGAAGATATCGACCAAGTATGAGATATATTTTTAACGTGATTTATGTCATATTTCGCATAGAAAATTTATTCAACGAATTGTAACTAAAGGAAATATATTAAAAAGTAGGGACAAAATTTTACGTATCTTGATATGAAATTTATTTACATTTGATTAATTACAACTAGATCCAAGATAAAGAATTTCAGAAACATATGAGAAGAAGTAAAGCGACAAAATTACATCGCGTCTATGTTTAACATTTTTCTTAAATGAATAAAACTTGGAACAATAATACGCACGACAAGGAGAAGAAAGTAAAGAATTAGAATTGGCAACGGGCTTGCCCCTCTCTTCTTTTTAAATTCCCTAGTCAACAGGTTAGTAAAAGAACAGTAAGGGTTGGCATCTTACAAATTTAACTCTCAGCCTGCCGCTCGAACGAAACGAATACAGTCCACCGCATGTTACTGTTATTTCTGGCGACAGTTTTTAACTAGTGCAATCTGCGAATAAAGCGTTGGCTGCTCGTCGAGCACCGGTTAACATCTGCGAGTCGTTTTCCATCGTTATTTTCACCGGGGTTCGTCGAAACCTCCCTTTTTATTCTTTCTTCATTCGCTACCAACTCCCTGTAGAACTCTCTTTTAATTATCTCGCCTCTTAAAACACGAAACTTTAGCGTCTATATAAATTTTACGATCCATACGACACGATGTAACGTTTTACAGCAACTCATACGTTTGTCAGATCTGCAACTAAAATTTATTTCCTCTTTGTTTGTTGCATTCACGCGGATTGTGCGTGTTTATGCAAATTCGTATTTTCGTGTTTGATATTGCCTCATTTTTTCATTATTATATCGAAGGCCGATAAAATCTCGTAATAAACAACACATTTGATTATTCTGTGAAAAGTTCAAACGTGAATTTGAATTCATTTTATAATTATGTTGCTTCGTCTTTTAAAATTCGTTTCTTCACAAATTTTACGGCCTATGAACATGACGTACGTAATACTCCAAAACAGTCTGCGCGTTTTCAGAATCCAACATTTACGTTTGCTTTCAAGTTATATGATAATTTTTACGTTTACGCAAATATTCCACATAAATTAATTCGTTTCAACGAGTTCAGCGAGTTATCCCTTAATTAAAAACGCTTTTACGATCACGCAATTACATAATTATTAGTAAATATAATTACATGATTGTTAATAAAGCCAAGTAAATTTCTATGAGATTGGTTCTATTCCTCATAAATATAAATATAATACAATTAGTTTCTAAGCTACACGAAAAAAAAGAAGTAACTGAAAATAAATGGTTACATTGAAAAATTTGGCAATCTGAGCGACGAGTTAATTCACCTTCTTTGGTGAACAAGTCCAAAACTCGAAATACTGCGCAAGACAGTTTCTTCCAAATTAAATAGTTGTTACTTTTAATATTAGAATTTGAAATTTGAATAGAAGAGTTTCTGTTATATTTTTACTATGAAGCAGACAGCGGGTATATGTACAGGAATAACGATGTTTCAAGTGAAATTTTTGCTACCGAGAAATTTAATTACCGCTGTATTTATTGAACTGTAGGAAACACACGCGTGCCGCGCAGCCGTCTGTGAAAGTAATTAATATGAACGAAGGCAGAGAGGCGATTCTCGTTTGCTTTTTCTGCGTCCAAAAATCAAGTTCCACAGAGAGTTCTGCGTTTGATGTTGATTCCGTTCGAGACCGATCGGATTACCCTCGGTTTATACTTTGACTGACAGCTCGACCAGCTTGTAGTTTGTTTGCGATAAATAAATTTTTTGAAAGCACGAATAGTAGAGTCGTCGGTATTTGTTTAATCCAGAGACATTTCCTATTATGTATCTCCCTAAAAAAACTCATCGTTCATTTTAATGAATTTCACGAACCTTGTTCGATGCTGTTTCCGATGTACCCGAAGCATCAAAATCATAATTTTTATCTCGATTGACTCGAGAGCAGCTACGAATTCTCAAAAATCTTAGAAATAACTAAAGATCTATTGACTTTATGTATGTTAGCAATTTTTCAAAATTTTCTTTAGTTATAATGAACATAGCTTTGCTTTCCAGCACGGTAAATTTACTAATCGTAAGCGATCGATACAGTTTACCACTAAAATACTTTGCCTCTAATAGTATTTTTGAAAAAATGTTCTATATTTCTCTAAAATCTTGGCTCGTACATTCGTTGCAAGTTTTTCATTTACGAACCTGGTCATTGTGTGCATCTGTCATTATTTATTATATATATATGTAATAACGTAAATCCTTGGGGCAAATAAGACGATCGATTCTGGAAAATCGAGTTTATTTTGGGAATAAATTAAATTATATACAATAGCAATTAATAACAAATCTACTACAAATTTTACCTGGAAAATCTATTCTCGATTTTCCAAGTCCTAAATTACCGTTCTTTTCTCGTCATCTAATCTATTCAGTAAAATGGCTGCCGCTAAAACAAAGCAAAAATGAAAATGTCGGTTGGCGGGTAGTTTGAATTTTATAGAATTTACATATTCATTATTTATATTAAGTTCAAGTAGAATGGTTATATAAGCAAATATACAGTTACAAAAATAGATAATACGTAAATATATGGATTTTCGCCGACCTGGATATTGCGAAGCTTCTGACCGTTTTCACTTTCGGCTAAGTTTTTCACTCAGTTCTCTTGCCGTCTTATCAGAAGGTTCATCACTCTACTCACTCCGTGGCCAGGTCCTTTTAGAAAACTCTTATCACTTTGCACGTGTCACGGGGCACCGTGAGCCCGTGTCTTCGACTCATCGGCTCTGTGCACGCTATCCTCGGTGGTGGACAACGACAACAGAGAGCGTCGGGTCAGTTCTTGGCAATTCGAATCTATAACATTCGCGATTCTTGGAAACGTGCTCGTAACACCACTCAAAGCAACTATCGAGGTTAAACCCTGATGACACACTCATTTATGGTGTCGGCTATCAGCAGTACAATACTCTTGGAAATGGATCGACACCACACGATGCGTCGACCTTGACACATGCATATCCTCTACGTCCCTGACATATCCATCGTGTTTGAGCTTTGAACAACTTCAAGCATTTTACGTTTTTATGATATTCTATGTTCTTCTAAGAAATATACCGCTTGCCTGCGCTATAGTTTATGTGAAATAAAATTCCAATGTAAACTTTTTTATTTCGTATGTCTTGTATTGAAAATAGAGAAACTGCAAATCAGTAAAATTATTTTCTACATTTTTGCAGAAATAAGTTTCTCTCCCGTTTCTTAAAAAACAAAATATCACTCATCACTTTCTCAAAATGTTCGTCTTCGCTCGAGCTACAACCGTATTACAAAAATTCCGATACCTCAAAAGCGATCAACCGTTGGGAACCTCGTGAAACTTTATCAAAGAACGCGTCTTATCGGCCACGAATTTTTAACGTCCGATCGAGTCGCGACGCGTAGACGGTGAAACGTCGATTTCGCGCGAGCAGCTTCTCGCTTCTCTCCTGTATAACTTGCTGATTTTATCAGCGATGCGTGTCACAAAGTCCTGGCTTCGCTTCGTTGCGTGCACACTCACACACGTACATTCGATCAACCGTGTACACGCGCGCGCCCCGCCACCATCTGCTATATGCCAGCGGAACATTTCGTGATTTAATTAATTAGCGCGAATTAATCCCAATTAGCGAATCTTGTCTGACGACTGCGAGGTGAGTGGCTCCTCTCTCTTCGTTATGCACGAACGGTGTGCAGCTGCTTTCACACCGGGGCACCTACGTGACACAATGTGTCTTTGGCTATGCTGAATTTATTCACGGCCCCTTATGGTTCGAAAAGCCGAGGTAGAGAGAAAGGAAGATGTTTCCCGCGAAGTTGACGTTTGCTGGAAAATTTGCTCGTTCGATGACATAATGGACTTAGGAATATTTTGCAATTTTAGGAATTTTAGGAGTTTCTGTCGATACGATTTGTAGAGGATTGTTGGTCACTGTAGAGGATGGTTGGTTTGTTCGAGTAACGAGATAACTCGCTATTGAAAACTGTCAAGTATATTTAAAATGATAAATAAATTAATACAGACAATATCGTTCGTACTAACAGATTCGCTAAAGACAGTGTGTAAATCGCTAATAAGATCGCTGATAACTCGTTGATAACTGATAGATACTGTCTTTAGTGAATCTGTTAGTACGAGCGATTATTCTCTGTATTCATTTATTTATCACTTTAAATACACTTGACGGTTTTCAACAGCGAGTTATCTCGTTATTCGGACAAACCAACCTTCCTCTACAGCGACCAACAATTCTCTACAGATTCGTAGGACGTTGAAGTCTTTAACACTACTCGTCAGTAAGTGGTGGAACTTTCTTATAGAAATTGTGTGCTATTGAGGATGTCAGTGATTTTTTGTAAAGTATATGAATAAAAGCTTGCATTTCCTTCTTGCATTATACAAATATATTTATTAGCGAGTTGAGAGCATTTTGATTCTCCTGTTTCGTATCATTTTTATATTGTTCTTTGAAAAACTCTCTATTATTTTTGATAGCTTAGAATAGCATTCGTCAAATACATTCTTTAATTATCACGGTGCACTTCAAGTATCATTTTGAATTAATGGGATAAATCATAGTAAATCTTTTGAGTTGTGAATTTAATAAGGAACTAATAAATCGAAATGTTGTCTCCTTATTGTATATTAAAATTGTTGTTTGTGCTGATAAGTTACAATATTTAATACATTGTTGACGAGTTAACTCGTATTTTCATGGCCAAACGTTGTCAACCGGCCACGAGTAAACTCGTTATGCGCTTTTTTTCGCATCAGCGTTGCTTAACTTTAAAATGATTCAAAAAATTAGCATCTTTTATGATAAACTGCATCTTGTTCAATGTATATAAAATGTACTGTACCTATCTGCCAAAAAATAAAACAAGGTACAAAAAATTTCTACTGGAAGTAACTAGAGAATGGATAACTGTGGATTCCAAAGAACGCAGCATTGCACCTGACACTTCTCGAATTTCTAAAATAGCTCCCTATAATGATGCACCCTTCAAGCTTTCCGGACAACTAAGAGACCACATCCTAGAAAAAATAGTCACTGGCGGAAAAACAAATTCGACTAGAGTGTGTAAAGTATGCGCTTCAAAAGGAAGACGCAACGAAACTAAATATATTTGCAAAAGCTGTTGTGTACCATTACACGTAGGTGCTTGTTACACTGTTTATCATACGAAAAAGAAATATTAAAAGTTGAATAATAAATAAAATTAATTAAAGTTTATTTATATTGTTTTACTTCCACATCCAATTACGAAATAATAGCCGGTGACATGAGATAAATTCTCAGTAAAATTGCCGGTCAACAATGTGTTAAGCTTCGACATTTTGAAGCTCTTTTTATACATGTTTCCTTGTAGTCTTCGTTTTGATTATTTTGGCACATATCTTAGTTCTAGGTTTTATATTAATATTTTCACGAATATCTAAAATATGTCGCGTGAAATATTTGCAATTATTAAAAAATCACTGATGCAATCACAAGCATGCACTCTAGAATAATAGGTACATACAGAGATGGTTGATTAACACAAATCTCGACCAGAACTCTAAGAAGTAAAACATTATAATCCCCATGATTAAGAATTTTGTCATATCTGTGTAATTCTCTGGAATACTTTAATCCAGGCTACTCCGGATACGGAGAACCGTTTGGATTGCATTTTGTTACTTGGAAAATGGAAGCAGTAATCTCAGACTGATTAAACAAGATGAGTTCACGGTAATTCGCGGCGTAGTTTCGACTATAAAATTCAATATTCTATGAATGAAGATTACCTCTAGAGTTCTGCTTTATGGTCGGTTCACATGCAGCCGCGGTTTGTGGTTTCAAGAGTCATCGTCGATGCATACGTGTTGATGTTGTACGTAGATTCGCTAGCCTCTCATAGATGTTTTCGTTTTTCGTTTTATTCCACTGTTATTGTTTCGAGTTGTAGTCGAAACGTTAATTAACGAAGACTGTAATATCCCATGAAACTCCCAGATGATCGTTAAACGTTATAACGATATTATAATTGGATAGTTCGCGTGATTAGAGACTTTTGACAATAGAATAAAATTATTCAAATTGAGCTTTGATAAAAATTAAATAAATTTAATGAAGTGGAATGCTTCACATTATGCGGAGGATTTGGGAAATCAAAATCAAATACAAAAGTTCAGCTGGATATAAAAGGTTGTAAAGGTAGATATTATACCTTCATTAAAGGAAAGATTTTTATTGTACAAATTCAAGAACTAAATATCCAAGATGTTCTACACTGAATAAAACAAAAATGTAAAATTTGTACGTTTGAAAGAAATAAAATAAAAATGTTTCGTGTTTATAAAAATAAAATTCTCACTTCTAACAATTGTTCAGAGAACTTCAAACAAACATTTTCGGATCTCACTATTACACGTTCAGGCTTTGTTCAACCGCACAAATATACGATTTTTTTTTCTTTGGTGTTTTTGTCAACCGAAAATGTACTACGATACTACGATTGTTTGTTCGAAATGGAGCGTCGACGTGAGTGGAACTTTGATATTGGAATACAAAGTCGACGTGTTTTACGATGGCTGGAATTTTGCGTACTCCGATTTTCCAGAGAAATCGGTTTGCGCCATTCGTGATTTGGGACGCGCGCCGCCATGCGAAATAAGCTGAAACACGTCCGGAATCCTTGTTGGGAAAGCAAACGCTTTCACCGTGATATTCGCTTTCATGGAGTTATAATTAATATCCGCGACCGGTCAATTCAAATATCATCCCTCTGGTCGTAACGCAGCGCTATGCCTGTCACGATAATTAATCCCGTTTGATTTAAATCTGAGAAACGTTGACAGGCATATCGACTTTATCCAGCTTGTTACGAATTCTAAAATTTGCAATACTAATAGTTTCATTTGATACGAATAATATCGTGCTAAAACTACGATTAAATATGGTAGGAAATACAATGATATTAACGCTACATACAACTGTGATTCTTGAATATGTACTTAACACTAGAACTACCGATAGTTAACACAAAGCTATCTCTACCAAAACCAATCAAAATGACTGGTTTTTAAAAAATACGTAATAATAGAATATTTTTATATTTATTGATTTATTACTTTCTTATAGAAGCAATTCCATGTTATGTAGTATATTTTTGGTATTATTAATCCATCTGGGACCATGATCGACCTAAACAAGGGTTGACACGTTTATAAAATTGTAGAACCATTCATTTTAACTGGTGTGGTATTTCTAGTGTTAGCATCTAGCGATCTAGCGATCGATCCGGAATTTTCCTGATAACTGATATCACCATATCGAATGATAGTAAAAATGTTTAAAACGTGTGGAGGAAGTTGTACAAAACGAGGAAACTGGTTAATTGGGGTTCGATAAACAGATTGCAGAAACCTTTTACACTTTGACAAGTACCAGTCATTTTGGCTGGTATTGGTATAAGTAGCCTTGATACACAATTATTTCGAGTTTGAATACATAAAAAACAAAATGAAATTCATT
The DNA here is from genome assembly GCA_014737365.1 of Bombus soroeensis. Lineage (NCBI taxonomy): Eukaryota > Metazoa > Arthropoda > Insecta > Hymenoptera > Apidae > Bombus > Bombus soroeensis. The sequence goes on from JACXIL010005363.1 coordinate 389,075, forward strand.
ACATTATTCTTTTAGTTATCGTTGCGAAAGTCATTACATCATTGCGGACAAAATATAACATGAAGTAGGAATTTTAAAATAAAATTGTAAAACCAATCAATTTGACTAATGTGGTACTTCTAGTGTTAAACATATTATACACAGTTAATTAGTATTAAAGTAACACTATAAGAGCAAATAGAAGAAGTAGAATGTAATCGTCCTTGCATCTCAATAAACCTAAACATTTTAATATGAAAATACGTTCACGTTTCTGATAATCGGAAGAATGAAAATCCGGTACCAGTCATTTCGATTGGGGTACGATAGTTTTACAATTAAAGTACAAGAAAATTTCATAAGATGTTAAACAAAATTTCGCGCTTAGATCAAAATTGATAAGTCTGATAATACTTCGTTGATGACGTTCTACAGTAGAGGCGTTCGAAACATTATTTACAAGCATGTAATAGGACTCGGATGTAACGCGGTTTCAGCTAAGTACCTACCATCGGGTCTGCATCATGTTTCATAGTGAATTTACGCAGCGCGCAAATTTAATAGCAGCCATGCGTGCGCATCAATTACGATTACTCGATGCGACGTAATATAGGATTATCGATCGACTGCCACGCACTTACGCCGTTGTATAGTATATCGCTGGGACGATAATAACGCCGGAACCCGTCCAATTGGGAGGATATTACTAACGATTTTAATTAATTCCACGATACACCAGGAAATCCCTTGCAAAACGATAGCCCTCGCCTTGCCCTAGGGCCGACATTGCCAAGCTTCTCCTGCTCCGTTCTTTCGGCTGTTCGTTCTGTCTTCTCGTCCCTGCGTTTCTCTCTTCTGTCTTCGAACGTTAAAATGCACGAAAGCGGAAGGAAATTGCATGTAAATTTTAATTTTTCATCAAGATAGAATTTGAAATTGTATATTAGTAAGTAGACTACGGATATTTATGCAAATTTATATTTTCATGAATATAATGTAAAAAATGTAATCCAAGTAGTAAATTATTTCGCTTCTTCAATAATTGGTAATATATTGTAGATATTTTCTTGTATATTCTTGCGTGCTACGTTCATTCTTTGTATTTTTGTACGTTCAAAATTCACAAAAATATAGAAAAATTCGTGGTCCATTAATAAATCGTCTGTAAATTTATTCGTTTCTATGTCCAGGTAGTTAAGTTTCTTTATTGGAGATATAAATTAATATATTGTTTTTGGATTTACAAGTTAGGTTTTTCATCGTAGATCGTATTGATGGATGCTATAATTTCATTTCTCTTTTTAATTAAAACAAGGTGGAATATATATTATCGTATAGATTTATCTATGTTTTGTGCTGAAAAAAGATTGTAGTTTAACTATACTCTGATAAAAACATACTGGTCCATTTATCACATCGCGCATCCATCAATAATCCGCAAACATGCCCGGTTGTTCTATGTCAAGCGATCGATTAAAAACGACTCGATGCGTCTGTCCTGACACTATTTTTCGTCTTGGAACTACACTCGCCAGAAGATATCAAATCATTTTTCGCTATCGTATCTATCATACTCAATTTTCCAGAGAGATACGGTCGATAGAGACATTCGTAAAACTTTTAACAGTCTGTAACGCTATCCATTAAGCCATCTGAAATATTCGTATCGTTGGAGTTGATTTATTTTTTCAGTCCCAAAGGTAACTTCCTTTTAGTAAAAGAGTGAAATGTAGGATCATTTAAGAAAGTGTTTTTCAATGATACGATATACAAATATTGGAGGAGAATCTAAATTTTCAGATATTTACAATTTTCCCCGAAAGGAGTAAAGATATACATATTGCAAATAAATTACAACATAATTAAAGAAGATAAGTCTAAGAGGAGCCTAAATTATTTATTTATATACATCATACTTTTGCACCTTTAAATTTTCCATGAACGTATAAAAGTCCACAGTCTAATAATCAATATAAGATTAAAACCAATACTTTCGATATAAAATTTACCTTTGTATTTACGAATATCCGATATCGTTAAGAAACCACTTGGATTTATTTTTATGCAGATATTTCAAGAGTTTAATCTACTTCCGAACGATGCTGGACTTACGAGTAACATACTATTAGGTCGTCTGAAAAGTTTCTTTCGTTTCGTAAGGAAATAATGGATGCACAACTTTTCCCGTTTTATATTACTCTAAATTACGTATGATTCATTTTGTTCTATCAAAATAAAGATCACAACGTTCGACAGATTAGGTTTCATGTTTGTATAAAGAAGCGTCGTTGTAAAAGACGTGTCTGTAAAAGAAAGACACTTTTCGGACAATCTAATATTTATATTTATTTATTTGACAACAACTTCATTAAGAAACGATAGGAAGAAAAAAGTGTCTCACGAAATACCATGCATAATCAGTCAGCTTTTTAAAGCTTTACCTATCCGGATTATTTTAATTGTGCTTTTCATCCATTCGAATTCCACTGGGAACGTTGGTTCGAAGCGGCGTGGAAAGTTCACGTTTCGTCGAAAGCACGATTTTTCCTCGAATCGTGTCCGCCCTTTTCCTCTTTTCTTTTTTCTCCCTTCTATTCTCAAAGGGTCGGAACGAGACGTTTAAAATCGGTCGTTTTTTGGCGGACAGCCGGTGGTAACGATGGCTGGCTGATATTTATACGATGGCCGGGAGTTATTCGCGTACGGGTGTAGGCAGAGGCCGGGGATTATTACGTTGTTCGGGATACGTATGAATAATATATCGTGACAGAGAATAGGTTTTGTGCTTAAGCTTGAGCGACGGGGAATGATCGAAGGGGAATTAATGGCGAAATTGGAAAGCGAAGGTCGAGAATGGCGGGGAGAGTCTGGCTCACGTTTTGTTGCTTTGCGTTTCGAAACGGACTCTCGATGGTTATCGAGTGAAAAGGATCGAGATACCGCTCTTGGCAAAGCTTTTTCGCCAGGATAATGTACGAATGTGATGTCGTGCGTTCGATTCTGCTGAATGACGCGCACGAATCGAGGTTCCCTTTGATTTAGACCGTGGCGATTTGCCGCGCTACAATTCGACTCGGCTCAGTTGCCATCGCATTTAGCCCGGCTCAGTTAGTTTCCGGTGGTATCGTTTCGGATCGTGGAAGTTCGATTTCCTGTCTTCGGATTAGGCCACTTTTGTCATGTGTGTATTTTAGGACACGTTATCCCCGAATCCATTCGATTCCATTGCTTTCATGCATATAAAATTCATTTTCTCAAACGAAAGTTTGATCGCATCTAGATATTTTTTTGACGAATATATTTTTAAATGTTAGAATCGATGATTTTTGTAAAATCACAAACTGCGCTACATCATATGGTATTTATTCTGATTACGTATTGTACAATTGGAATATTTATATTTGTTTTTTAATTTATATTTATATATGGAATAATATTGAAATATAAATTTCAGGGAAAAGAAGACAAAATTTAAGGTTTTCGTACGACTATTTTGGATACACTGGAATAATGCGAAAAGATAAAATTAAAATGAACTAGGTTTGATAGGGTGATATATTAGTATTATGTTTGTTACTTAAATTATTTTTAAACCAGTAGAGTAGTCGAGGAAGTTCTGCATCGACCGAACAATTAATACAGTTAAAGCCTGGATCGGTTCAGTTCAATTAACGCCAATTTACTCTAATTCATATAAGTTGAAACTAATTCGCATCGATCTAATTCCAAGTCCAGGTCAACTTCCATCTCAACTCATCAATCTATGTATTCCGAATCAACTCAAACCAATCGAACAGATAACTTCCTTTCTACTCCTCGCTACTTTCCTCCTTCACAAACTTTTACCCTCACTAAGGACAAACTTATGTAGCTGTTCTTCATCATTCGTCATTCATCACAAACCTTCGTGGACTTTCCTTTCTCACTCTTTACTCTTTACCAGATATTGGTATACCACTTGATGTATCTGACACCCCACATTCGTCGCATATTATTACAATATTTATACGCGTTTTGCATATTTTGCATGCTTTTTACAATTACTACAAAATTTTTTCCGAGACAAAATAATTTTTATAGGAACCTCGAATAGGGTTCTATGGAATATTTTTGATCCTCTTGTTCCTAATGCCGGCTTTAGCCGACAACTATGCAAGAGTCTCTGTATTCGAGTGCTGACTATAATCGACATGCACATAACGAGCCATCATTCCCAGTGCTGTTTTTAATAAATACTTTTTAATGGCAATAATCGTTTCAGTACTTCTTATATGTCCGCTAGTATTCGAATAAGTATTATAGTAAAGTAAAAAAGTATCAATTTTTTATTCTAGAACAATTATAATTTTTCAAAACATTGGGAGAATTTGGAAGAAATCAGTTTCTTTTTTTTTTTACAGATTTAAAGGCCAATGTTTTTATTTTATTACACATATTTAGACAATTGTTTTATAACGCTACACATACTTCGTTCTTTATACAGAATAGGTACTGGCAGCGAACTTTTCCATACAGAGGGAACACACGCCACATCGAAGCGACAGGGTTAAGCTACACGTTCCATAAGCTTCAAATACCTAATGTGCTTATTGTGTTCAACATTACATCTGTAACACATGTGTACCCAAACGATCGGCAGCAACCATAGAACCGCACTTTACTGTTAACGCAACTTTGACCAAAATGTGCTATAGACCCTCACGCGAGCTTTCCATGCAATTATCACGTTCGCTATGAAACCATCAGATATTCTAATACTTACGAACACCACGTATATATTCCATCAACCCAGCTAAACGATAATAGGACCCCACTGAGCCATTTTCTTACCACTCTCCACCAATTAACCAGTAACGAGAGAAGTTCCTGTTCTATTCTGCAACTCAACGCAGCACAACGCGTGCAACGATATTGTTTTGTATTGTGAATTTTCAAGACAGTAATTTCGATATAGCATCCGACATAGCATCGAGAGCGCGTTAGGTAAACGGTATTCGATCGGTTACCGGTCGAACGCGTTTGGATCCACGCGATTGGGGGTTAACCTCGTTGCTTGAATATCCTGGACCCTGTCCATTGTGCTTGGCGGCTGCACGGTCCGCTTGCTCCTTTTTAGCCGGCATGCCGCGTTTCGTGCGCGACGCTCTCTCCTCGCTTGCCGATCTATCCCTCTGAATGCATCTCGTTGATTAACTCGCTTGGGGTTGCCGTACGCCGGCCGAAAGGAATACCTGGCGAACCCGATGCACCCCTGCCCACCGTCGACTGCGTGCCTTTGCTAATATGCGCGCCGCGAATACCGTTCTCGGACAAAGCTAATCGAATCGAACGACACGCTCGCCTCGATACACTCCCTCAGCTGCGAATCCAGCTATGCGAATTCTTGCTTGCCGCCGGTCTGGTCAGCTTGCCTACAAAATCACCTGCCTTCGGTTTGCTTGATCGGATATACCGGTACCTGCGGATCCACTGTAGACTGGCTCAGCGATGGAGGAATATCTCTGGTTACGTTTTGTACAGGTTTATCAGAGGCAGATAGCACAGATATATAATTGGAGGACGTAACATTGTGAAATTTTGAGGGATTTTTAGATTTTGAACTTTCGTGGTGATTATCAGATGACATATTTGCAATTATTTGAGCTTGGCTCGTATGTCTTAATCTATTTGCATCATGATCCTATTTAAGTATGGAGTTTATCGAAAATTTACTGTTCAAAACGATTGATAGACAATGTTGCTTCGCAAACATCGCATCTTACATTCGTTATAACAGAGGGAAAAAGTAAAAATTATTTATTTAAACAAAATTATTTAGATTAAAATGGAAATGAAAAAAAGTAGTTGCAGCGCGCGTAATAATCCGCGCTTGGCGATAGAAGACAGTCGCAGTGCGCGGATTAATCTGCGCTTGGATGCAAATGGGTTAGTTTTGGGAGATTTTATTTGTAAGAGTTCGTTCTATTTGAATCCTTAAATTTATAAAGGACGTGGCGGGACGAGTAGTGTAACAGGATAACGAGAGATTATTCCACAAGAAAGAGTAAGTTGTGGAATACATTTCTTTCATTCAGGGTTTCGTGTCAGAGAGAGTTGATTTTAAACGAGTATCCGGTCAGTAGAACGACAGCATTTTCTTACCATTATCCAGAAAGAAAATCAACAAATTAGAAAAATTGTGTTATGATATCTAAATTTATTTTCAAAATGCGAGTAATTGTGTTTCTCTACAATGATCTTCGCACGAACCATTCAAAAATCATATTATCGATCAACTATATAAATTGAAAAGCATAGGAAAATAATGGCATGACAAACACCGTGTTTTAAATGTACCTTAGAATTTATCATTATATATGCATTGTATATTTTCTTCTCATAAATAAATTTATCAAAGGAAATCATTTGTTTCCCGAGAATCGAATATCAATCCAGTATCGTTCTGATAAAATTAATCGATCAGTTCGTCTTCGAGGAGACTCGTATTCCTCCCAAATGTCCTGTCTGTATTTTACAATTGATTTCTTTCCATTTCGAATAAACAATAGCACGGTCGAATTTAAAGCGAAAGCAACCGGCGACTCGATTTAACAGTCACGGTAAATCCTTGCTTTCCGTGGAACCCTCATCCCGAAGTTCACTCGCCGCGTATCCGATGTCGCGACGCGTTTTAATAATTGAAGCCGGCCCGTGGAAACTTCACTCTCGTTTCGGATTCCCAGGGCTTTCGCGAGTAGCGCAACAATCGCGTCGTCTGATTGCCCGTGAGGTCGCCGGGTTACCACGGCTGCAGCCGTCATTCCCCACCAGACGGATCGGGTTGCGTTAAAATCGCGCTAGTCGCTGGATCATCCAAGTTTCTGTTTGCCCTCGAGACGATCGTTTGAAATTGAAATATCTTAGTTGCTAGAGTCTAGCTCGAGTTTCTTCGTAGTTGGCGCATAGACTTTGGTAGATCTGTGATTCCAAAGAGCGTAGAGATTTTGACCAAAGAGATTCTCGAGCAATAGTATTCTAAACTGGAACATTTCTTAATTTTTAAACATTTTAAGTCCTCTATATATCTCGTTGGTTTGTCAGTATAGCGATACATGTATTCAGGAAAAGTAAATTTTTTAAAAAATCAATTTGAAGTAAAATGTTTGACCGATTATGAATATTTATGATAAATATTACACTATACTATTGTAGATATTAATTTTAACTAGTAGATACTAATTCACAGTCGCTTGAGCTGATCACGAGATAATACAACATTAGTATTTGCAGGTCTCACGAGTGGATCGTTATGGAAAGATTTCGTTTCTTTTGTAATTTAGATACAGTAGAACTCCATTTGTGTAACCTCGTCAGACGCAAGCTTGTAACATATATATTGCGGATTTTGTCATTACCACCTAATGACAAAATCTGCAATCACTTAGTTGCCAACCCAATATAATTCGAGTCCCAAATTTTTGAATCCTGACGTTCCTATTGATAAGTAATACAAGTCCATTAGGTAAAATACTTTTATTCATTTTAACTATTTCAGTATTTCAAAGTGGACGACTTTTAGATCTGCCATTCTTGTATCGCATTGATGTGACTGATTAATTCATTATTCATTGTGTTTTACTTGATAGAAAATTATGTTAGTAGATTGTGACATTATGTATGTAGTTATTAAGGGTGCTTTTAAAACGATGCAATTGTTAAGGATGGTTTTAGAAGCTTTTGCTTGAAAATTACGAGTTTAGTGTGCTCTTAGGAAAAGTGCATTTTATGGCCGGTTTTAAAGTCTTATAGCAGGGTTGTTTGCGATGACAGGAGAATGGAAGTTCTAGCCGGAAGTGCAGTAGAATCTATAGCATCCGCATTAACGGCAAGACACGATCTTTTGGATATAGGAATTGTCGTATTCGAATAATTCGAAAAAAAAGAGATAGGAGAAAAAAAGGAAAGTAAAAACTCGTCAAACGGCGTTCGTCGATCCAACTCTCCCTAAAATCACCTCAGAGAGTCGTTTCTCCCTTTTTCAAAGTCTGTTCACTCGCAGAACCGCGTCGAACGGTAGCGGGTAGAAATTAAAACCGGCGCACAAAGAGGAAGCAGCGGATGGATCGCGAGCGAAAAACGTGAAAATCCTTGCTCGAATCGGCGTGGCGGCCTTTGATGTCGCGGATTACGTCATTCTAATAAACGATTTACCCTTGCGTCGCGCGTTTTGCGCCCCTTACGATTACTCGCCTCGTTCGTTCGTTCGTTCGTTCGTTCGTTCGTTCGTCACTCGCACTCGCTGGCAAGGGAAGCTTGAAAATCGCACGTTTGTCGAAGCGAGCTTAGAGCTTCGCAGTTTGCTTGTTATTTCGCGGACGAATCAAAACGGCCTTTGGTTTACCTAAGAAGAAGGGCGTCGGCGCGAAAAGGCGCGAGTCGATGCTCTGCCCCGGTACTTAAGCTCTCCGCTTCTCCGCTTTTAATTGCTCGAAATCCCGGCGATTTCTTTGCGACAGGTCCCCCGTGCTCGCTCCTCCTTCTTTAAGCGTCGTTCGAGCGTGATCACCCGACCCAACCCCCGGGGCTTCCTAATAAAGCCGCCCCTGGCCGACGAAATTCGCGCGGCGCGCGACGTTTTACGTACACGCGCGCGCTCTTGTGTACACTGGGTGTGGCGAAAGTCGTGATACTGGTAGAATGATTCTCTTTGCAAAGGTAGTAAGTCGAAGTTGTGGAATTAATGAGTTTTCGTGTCGGCCCTTGATTACCAGAGAAATAATTAGTAAATTGATCGAGGGGAATCGTTTCATGTGTATAGGCTATGTGCGTGTAAGAGGGGGAGGGGCGAGTAGGCAGAAGCTGTTCTCGGAGTGGTAGGTGAAAATTTAATGATCTTTGTTGCGCAGCAGTAAGGTTTTAAAGAAAGGCTCGTGTGATGATCGTGTTAATTATAAGAGGAGTCGCGAGAATATCACCGTAATCCAAAAAGGTAATTTCTGCTGCAAGTTGCGAGCGTAGCTATCGGAATTTTTGGAATTTGATTCATTAATGTAATTTTAAATGGAAAAATATATTATGGGATAAGAATAGCGTAACGTAATCTGAGAAAGTAATTCTTGTTTTACACGGATGATTTAATTACAAATACAGATATTGTAATCTTGAAAATTGAACACTGTGGATTCAAACAGAAGAATGTTTTACCGTGGGATCAGGAAACTAAGGTCGATTTTTTTATTGCTTCACATAAATAGATCAAACTATTTTCAAAGCTATCAGAATTTATGTAAACTTTGAGAGATAGTAAGCACCAATGAAACGCGATAAGTGGTAGAATGTAGAATATAATAAGGAAAGAATAGAACGAATCAGATTTTCTAATGGTACACTAATAACTACCTTGAAGTGTTACCTATCCACACTTGGCTCATTATTCTCGCAGAACAGCGATCCAACGCATTCGTCGCTAACGCATTAAACGTCACGCCAGCCGTGCCTTGACGGCACACCATAACTCATTTACTTTTTTTTCAATTACTTCAACTTATTACTCTCAGTACAATTTTCACCATTCTCCCTCGAGAAATTCTCGCTACCAACAATTCGCCCCTTGCGCGCGCAATTAAACCCACTCGATCGAGTTTCAATCTCAAGTTGCCTGCATCTCGCAAAAAAAGTCAAGAAACAAAAGCAAAAAGAAGAACAGAAAGAAACAAGGGGGAAAAAGCAAGAACTAGCTACCGTTCCATAGCCTTGAAATCTCGTGTCCACACTCTCCCTCCCTCCCTCTCTCTCTCTCTCTTTCGAGACTCTCTCTTCCCTTGACGACGGAACCGTGCGATTTCCACCGCACCCTGTATATAACACAAATAAAGGCCGGAGAGGGTGGCGTAACAGCGTGGAGGGGCTTGGGGTGGCGCGTACAGGCTCATTTTCCAGGAGTGTCATTATGAACTAGCAGATATTAAATTTGTGCCGGTCGGTCTGGCCGTGGTTACCGTGGAGACCCCTTTGCGCCCTCGTGTACAGCTTTTCGCGGCTTTGGGATCATTATTAGTGCAGCAAGCGCGCGCGCGACTGTTTAATGAATGTCGACCGCGTCGTGGTCGCCGATTAAATTCCGACGAGTGATCGATATGGTGGGAGAAACGGTTTGTTTGATAGTGTTTCACCAAGCCGAGGAGTCTTCTTTCTTTTGGGGTAAATCAACGCCAAGGGGAGAGATAGCAGGAATATAGCAGGTTCATGGTCGCGAGGCTCATCGGGGCGTGAACGTGGGAATTTTGAGGGGTTCCCTTTTTACGTTGGGGGAAATATACCGGGGAAAGGGGTGGGTCGGTTAGACAGGACCTTAGAAAGTAACGACTCATTAGTTGCCGGTACTTTGCGTGTGTTGTGTAGGGTAGATTTAGGCGAAAGTGTAGTAGTAGCGTGCTGTAAACATTTTACGGTGGTGATCTCTTTCGCCCTTTTAAGGTAATATGTATTGAAAGCAGGGTAGGTACTCTCTGTGTTGAAATATCCTGTGCAGCATTTTTTCATTCTTCGAGATACGTTGAGATACTTGAAGCTTCTATTGATCTTTACTTTTTGGATAAACTTATATTTTACAGGCTGCTACGAAATAACGACTAGATATTTGAAATCGAAAGAAGAGAACCAAGATGGCACGAAAAAGTAATGAAACTTGAGTTTAACGTATACAATGGTAGTAGTATACTACTTAACACTTAGCCAACCGCGCGCGCCACAGCAAGCTATACGTTTCCGCGCATTTTTCCAAGTATCGAGGGCTGATATTCACTACTTAAAAAACAAAGAAATCTAAAAATTATTTAAGTAATTATTTCGCGGTAATGATTTTATTTAACGATTTCGCATATCATTTATACAAAACATAAAATTAAAAGTATAAAAAAATATAGGTAAAATTAAAAACATTAAAGATAACTAAAGATAAATAACAGGACTTGAAGGTGAAATTAAAAATTCGTAATGTATTCTAATATTTTTTTACAGTGTGGCATCGTTCGATCATAACTTTATTTAGTCATAATTGATAGTGTAACTTTTTAATTAATTTTAACACCACTAAATATTTTGTTATATACTGTGCTTTGTAAAAGCAGGAAAAGTGGCGCAATTAATTGGCAACAATTCCAGGTAAACAATAACTGATAATAACAACAAAAAAAGAAAAGAAAACGCGTTGCTAAAGTCAAAAAAGGGAGATCTCCCCGTTCGGTCATCCAGCGATGTTCTTCACAGAGGGGAGATTTCCCCATTCGGTTGGCTAAATGTTAACTATGGAATGTTTTGAATCTGTGAGTATGTTGTGAGTATATTGTAGAGTATATTGTAAGATTTCGCATCTCGATTTAATGGAAAAGTGCGATAAAGTACGATATTCTGTTGAAAAAATCTTTAATATACTTTTTGTCTTCAGACATAACGTAATATGTGAACATAAACGAGAAAAATAATAACTATGTTATAAGATACTATCTTTGAAAGTCTACGCGACACGTTATAGAAATTTACGTCTACTGGATACATTGGAAAGGAAAGGAAACTTCATCTTTTTAAATTTAGCCTAGAATTTACGATTCTTTGCTTTATTCACGGTAAATAAAGTTATGAAAGTACTTAAATCATTTCTACATTAAGAAGTTCAACGCCAACCATATACTTGAGTAAAAACAAAGAGTATAATTGATTAGTTTATCTTTCGTGGAATTCATATATCCCCTACTATGTTTCAACAGTTATTTAATAACGTGTATCGCATGCAAGTTAACGTTGATAATACTAATTTCACATTGAAGTAATAAAGGCAATATGCTGTTTCGCTAGTGGAACATGTACATAATAATTCATTCGTACAGTAGAACCTATGTATAATAGATATTCGCATAGCAGAAGTTCTGTTGAAATACGAAACATAAATACGTTTTCGAATAATAAATTTTACCTAATAAATTTAATTACTCGATAAATTCTGAATGGAAAGTTTCAAGTAAAAAATGCATGTAATCGATACAGTAGGAATTAAAACATCGCTGGGTTGGTTTTATCTTATTTCCGTCGGAATTGATGTTTGTTCATGCGTGACGTTCAATGTTAGAGGTAGAAATACAGAGGTAACTCATTTTTCTAGTTTTCTTTATTGCAATACTATGCACGCGCGCTAAACCGCGCGAAGAAGTAAATTTCCAGACGGTCGTTCTTTCTGTTTTATATTTCATAACAAAAACGTTTCACGAAGAGTAATCTTTTCTAGAAGTTTACACGGTAATAGCGGCATGCGCAGCCATACAGCAAGACCTCATACGGCTACGATATATGTAACATAGTACGTGGCACATTGTGTGAAATATAGAAGATATTTTTAAAATGGTTTGCCAACCTTTGTCTATCTATAACGCCAGTTCTATCGATGGAACACTTTTATTGTAGTTTTCAAGATGTAGTTTGTAAAAATTGGAGATGAAAGTCGATGAATTTCAAGAATGTTTGTTACCGTACGAAATTGAAATATTTTATAAATATTATTTCTTCTATTAGTACTCTTATTGTTTAAGAAGTTACTCGTTTAAGTATTACATACTTATTTACTTTTGTTCAACAGTTTATACAAAATTCAATCGCTTTTGAAACTTTTTCCTTATAATCTAAACACTGATTCGATCTATTACAATCGTTTAATCGTAGTTATGTTTCTTACGTATGTATCTGTTAATATCGTTCGAGGATTTCATTGTGAATTCTTCTCTTATTTTCGAGATTGTTCAACAAACTGTAAGAGTTCGAATTGATCTAGATAAATGTTTTAACTAATTAAATAAACAGAGGTGCTAACATACCGCGCCTTTTCTTCGATTAAAAACAATAGAGGATCACCTTAGCAATGAACAATTTAATTAAACATCCGTGTAATAATATATACAGTGGCGTAGAAGCGCATTCCAACTTCGTAAAGAGACGCAGATTCCATTGGAAGAGAAACGTTCTTATAATCTAAATACTAATTCGATCTACTCCAATCGTTTAATCGTAGTTATGTTTCTTACATATGTTTCTGTTAATATCGTTCGAGGATTTCATTGTGAATTCTTCTCTTATTTTCGAGATTGTTCAACAAACTATAAGAGTTCG